>CM056995.1:300286158-300886158 GCA_029891345.1 Dryococelus australis | reverse complement strand
AATTCTCTGGAATCTATAACTTTATTGCCCCCTCCCTTTTTATATTGACAAATGTATAATTTATATTTTGACTGCCTGAAAGATCAAGCTGATATTAGCAAAATAATTTTTTCTGCAGATATCTGCAATCATACGAAATATAATTCTTACAGGTGGCACGGAGGAATTATTCTTATTTTTCGTATTTTATTCGCAGTGTTACTATCACTCACGTAGGCTACTATAAATTGCTGTATACAACTTATCAGTTGTCATGTAATTTTCCCATAGAGTGTGTGGATATTCCTTGATGGAATTTTACAGCTCATTTGTAAGGCATTTCCATTACAACTATGGTATTCGTGGTCAAATTTACCTTACAATTTTGAGGTAGTATTCCCTTACATGCATTTATTTCTCTGTCATTTGTGTATCGAGTGGCAACAACGCGTTCAACCGCCGAGCTGTCTTTTTTTTTTTTTTCTTTCTTTCTTTCTTTCTTCCGAAAAAGAGAGCACGATATTGTGTACCCTCATCCATCAAATCCAACGCTTCCTTTGTTTTTCTCAATAGATTCCATTCACGTATTCAAAAGTGCGAGAAATAATTGGTTAAACCAAAAAAATTAAGGCAAATGTATCATTTACCCGCCTTTCAGTCCAGCAGAACAGCAGAAATTTCTCACAATGTCGCTTCTTTTGAAACACTGAGAAAAATCTTCAACTTGGAATTTGGTAATCTGATTAAATATACATATACTATGACTAAGAAAGCGCTGTTTCCAACATCACTAGAAAGGCAGAATGTAAAGCTTGTACTTCAGATATTCAACAGTGCATTGGCAAGACTAGAAATCGCTAGAACAAAATATTCCTTACCTTATGTATCCTCTACTGCTGAATTTATTAGAATTGTGTGCAGCTAGTTTGATATAATGAATGTAGAGCAGGTATTTAAGGGAAAGCACAAATCAAATCCGTATCAAGAACCTCTTACATCAAGTGATAGAGATATGCAAGTAGCTTTCCTAAACAAAATTATAGATTGGCTGGAGAACTGAGAAAAATATAAACCTTCTTCAGGATTATTTCCCAAAGAAACATTTTTGGCTTTCCAACACACCTCTTACGCTACCCTTGAGATTGCAAGATATTGTTGTGAAGAGCTAGGGATGAAATATATATTGACAGCAAAATTGCAGACAGATGCCTTAGACGATAGGTTTGGTCGGTACAGGCAGTTGGCAGGTTCGCAGTACCACATTTCCGTCGTACAGCTTTACGAGTCCGAAATGAAGGTGCACATTCAAAGCTTCCTGCCTCTAGTGCTGAACTCCTCAGAGCACGGAAGACTGCCGGTCTCTCCAATTGAAAAAATTGACTGACTATTCTCTTACTGAGAATGATAGTACAGGCATTTTTCGAGATAAGATATCAGTAAGGGAAAAATATTTTTAGAGTTTGAAGGACAATCTTCCTTGTCTAGCTCACGTTGCTGGATATTGTGCACATTCAATACTTAAAAAGCTCCCATGTTCACACTGCCGGGACAGCCTTGTAGAGATTTGGAAGTGGAAGACAATCTCGTGCTCATAAAGTCATTGGATAGAGGAGGCTTGAAAAATCCTTCCAACATAACACTTATTGTTGTTTGTTACGCTTATGTAATTATTTCAAAATTTCTCTGTAGCGATAATGAAGGAGAATTTTTGAAACTTGGAATTCAAAGGAAAGCTGCATGCAGCATAATATTAGAAGTAGTAAATGACAGAGAGGAATATATTTTATATTCTAGCTGTCCGAATGATCAGGACCCAGAAAACACATGTAAAATGATTATTTGGGCATCCTGCAACATTTTTCTGAAGAATTATTGCAAAAAAGTAAATTATTCTTTAGCGCCGAAAAAAATTGTGTGCGAAAAATTAGAACACTAACAAAATGAAACTGGTGCTTTGTCCTGAGTGTAAAATTTATCTACAATATGTGTAAAAAATGTTTGTCTTTGAGTGTTTTTAGTATCAGTTTCAAGTGTAAATCTGTATATACATGTTGACGGGTGTCTTGGCTAAATATTTTTTCATACATTTAAATTTCTTTAATAGTGAAAATGCAATTTGCATTATATTTTTGTATTCTTTTTAGGATAAAGACTTGCAAGTGATATTTTGTGGTTAAAGCATATTGATTTTAAATTATACACGAAGAAAATTTGCAGCATTCAAATTAATTTTTGTTTTTATTTACTTTTAAATTTAATACATAAAATTGTGTTAATTTAGCATAGTTGTGAATGCATTTATTGTAATTATTTTTTAGTAAAGTGAAAAGTATTAATAGTACAGTGAAATTAATGTATATTTTTATCTATATATAAGTTACTGTTTTTTCAATACTAACATCCAAACACCACGTTCATTTTTGTTAGTTTGTGAGTCGAAGGAAGTGGTGTAAATGTTGCACATGAAATTAAACTATCACTGTGAAAGTATTTTAATTTGAGGAAAATTAATCAATGCACGAAAATATAATATTATTTGATAACAATAATTGCTGTTGAAAGTATTTGTGTTAAATTTCTAATCTGATGGGAAGTTTGTACTTGATTTTATTGTAACGTTATCAACGAGGAGAGCGGACAACCAAAAAATACTATGAAGGTTTCTAAAATAACTTATTTTCAAAACACGGCAAATATAAATCTCAAGCAACGCATGATCTCAGTCACTGGGACGCAGATATACTCCAAAGACAGCAGTTGGGGAACAGACCTGGAGGCCTAATCTCGAGATCGTTCGAGTGCAGTTAGTGTACGAGATGTTTCGCACAGTCCGCAACGTATACGAGACAATTGTCGTAAGCTCGAACCCCTGGAACTCGCATACGTTTTCAGTGTGCGAGGGGAGTGCCAGGCAAGCGTATACGAGTGACATTTTGTCATGTTGGTGAACCTGCGGCAAGACGGGAACATATACTATCGGAACTCAGTCAATCAGAAGCGTCACCTGTATCGCGTGCGTTTGTTTATTTACATTGTACGCGGTTGAATAAGCAAATGGCTAGAATTGCCAAAATAACCAACGAGCAGAAGTTTATTCTTCTCGAATTCGTAGAAGGTTACGTAATTGAATATATAGTGTTGTGCCGTTCATCTATGATGTGTACAGAGAATTAAATGTGAAAATAAAATCTCGTGTTGTCCTTAATTAACCTCTACGTACGTTGGAAATACCAACCAAATTAGGTTATTGTCTTTGTCAATGGCATGACTTGATGCAATATTTATATGTCTTACAGCTAATAATATGGATATTAAATGTTACACGGAACAGCAGATTTGTTTTTGTCTTTCAAATAGTTTACATGGCAGGGATTGGTCAGTAAAATTCTTCCCTGTGGAAATTACATACAATTTAATTAAGAGTACACATTCGTGTATCATACATTGCCATAATGTTTATATTGCATTATAAATAATGAAATGTGAATATATATGTTAAGTTGCCCATCGTTTGGAGAGTACTGACAGCTACATGACGCTTTGCTAGACGTCGTGTTTGAGTAAGAGCAACTGTGAAATCCATATATACCTTTAGTGTAATAATACTGCAGACGTAGATCAAATGTATCAGTTATTTTGGGTAGTGGGCTGTAGTTTTTGGCTAGTAGTCTGAAGTGCTATTGAATTTAATTAATTTACACTGTTAAAAAAATTGTAGGAAACAAGAAACTTGCCCAAGGCAAACTGACAGCTGACTGGACAGCTAAGGATGCCAGCCGGTTGTGGGAAGAAGTTTATGTGAAATTGAAAGTTTGTGCAATAATAATAACATATGTTATTTACAGAGTTTTATATATAAGACTGAATAAACAATAACTTATGACGTCTAACAACCCAACTACGAGTCACTCAACAATAATGAACGTCAGTAGCAGGCCTATGTAAATTACACTTTTACTCATAACCTCATTTGTGCTCGCAACACACATTTCAATTCTTGTCAATTCAATACGTTCTTAATTTGCATACGATTATACATTCCTCACAGCATAAATTATGTGTAAATTGAATTCACACAGCGTCAACAGTCATCTTATGTCTATTTTTTTTGTTTTTTTGTTTTTTGTTTTGTTTTGATGCGCTACTCGTCTACGACTCCACATCTCGCACGGCGATGATCGAGAGAGTGGCCACTCGCACGGTCGAGACGTATACGATGGCTCTCGTATGGTTCGATCTTACCGTTTTCTAAAATCGAGTTACGGCCGCAATTCGAGTGCAGTTCAAGCTTAGACCCCCTGGCTGTGCGGGTCGGTGGACTACCTGCTGTGACGTCACGCGGCTGTGAGACGGCTTTCATCTCTAGGGAGTGTTGGTTGAGGTCACACTCGTATTTGCTCAGGGGTTAGGAATATTTGGGGGGGGGGGGGGTGTACACTCATTTTCGCCAACGGGTCTGGGATCAGTGAAGGCCCAAACACATCACTCGGGGATGCTACCCTTTATTAAGATACCTGGATTTAAAAAATAGTCGCCTTGCATGTTTAAGATGGTAGTGATTTCAGGTTTTTCTGTAGATGGCGCTACACTAAGGGATGATTATACAGTAAATACGTGGTGGTATACGCCAAGATACATGGAATGCGAATATATGGTAAATTGCAGTTATTATCTTGCACGACTTAAAATGGGACGCGAACAGATATTGACCGTCGAAAAATAAAGTTAGAATGTATTTTGGAATGCCAAAGGCGGTAGTTTTATTGAAGTAGTCGTATGTGCAGGTGTCTCGCAGTGTATCGTCACATACGGCTCATCAGCACGAATTCCGGTCTCTTAAAATTCTCATCAAAAATTGAAGCCGGAAGACATCATTTAACGTACTCAGATCGCAGGCATGTTTCAATGTTTGAGAATAAAAATGGCCTCGCTTCTACGCAATAATTGCTACTGAAAGTCAACGCGGGACATGAGAAACTTTTCCTGAATGAATACTCCACGGGAAACTGCATGCCATGAACATGTGGGGCAGAGTGACACACAAAGAGTCGTTTGATCACTTCCGCTCACAAGGTTGCGCTGTTACAGTGGGCGAACAGACACGCGTTGGTATACCTTCATGACTAAAGACTGTTCACGATTAAGTGAGCATTTTTTCAATCAACCTTAGAAAATTGTCACTGCCTCTGCCTGCAGATATTTTAACTGGTGCGCTGAGTGACATGCTCCCGGTAAAGTCGGTGACAATTGATGGAAAGTGGTTCTCTATGTTAACGTCGTATAAAATGTGTTAGGTTACAATTAGTGGTAATTTAAATTATTTCTTACGCTTTCCTGTTTCTTTTAACACCTCAGCGTGAAAAAATTAGCAAATTTATAAAATGTTTACTTTGCTAATAATTTTAAAGTTTCACTTAGCCGAAGCATGAATAAAGTGATGAGGCCCATGACAATGTTAATTTTACATTAGATGGAAGAATACAGAACAAGTATACAAGCAGATCTTAAGGAGGGCTTTCAAAAGTGCTCATTTTACCGCGAACAGCCTAAAGAATCGTGTCATCTGGGAAAATCTTGTTTCTGCCTCTATAGGAATCATACTAGTGACGTGAGACGTGTTTATCGTAGACCTCAGGATGCCTTCGAAGACGACAGCGTGCAAGATATGCTAGACGTAGTTCTCTGGTGTTTTTGAAGTGTTTTAATTACTAGAAAATGGATCCTTTAGTTGAGGTGAAAGTAATTTTAACCACAATGGCTACACTGTTATACTGTTATGCTGACAGCCAGGTTTTGACTATTGCCCACCATCTCAACATTGAACACGTCATTCCTAAAATAAGTCAACTTTCGCTTTCACATGACTGCAAATGTGATTGAATTACACGATGAACACTCATAAGCATGCATACATTACATTTGGCATGGCTGGCGAAATTCTCCGATTATATCCTCTTGAAAAGCTATGTTGTAATACGTGGTACGAGTAAATCACCAGGGAACATACTAGAAATATAACCGAACTTCGCGGATGTTTGATGAATGTGTAGGTGAACATTGATGTCACCTATCCGACACTTGTCCAGCGCATGCGAAGATGATTCACAGCTGTCATTCGTTCTCCTTGATGTGTTACATCACAGAGCAAGTAAGGAGACAAAACGGACACTTTCATGTTGTAACCATTTTCTTATTTTAAAGTATTTTTCATGGGTGCCTCGATTATTACCAACAGCAGACATGCGTTACGAAAATTAATCACCTATTATAATAAAACAAAAATAATATTTTTTAATTATTATTTTGTGATAAACACGCTTCATTGAAGTAGTTAATAATCACATTGTGTTCAATATTTAATGAAATAGCTCATTTATCAAAAATATTTTTTATTAGGCTATTGTCGGGTAGCATTTACAGTATGTTTACAGCTTGCATTATTCTTGAGAGGTTCTAGAACGAAGTTTTAAAATTGTTTAATTATTACCTACTAGACTAACACCATTTAGTTGCCGAATACTGTTTTCGGTAATAATAAAATATATAACTGTGCTGTTTGTGTTAGCTCTGTCTTTTAAATATTTACGTTACCTCCGAATGTGACCAACACAATAGAATAAATCTTGCACAAGCAGTGCAAAAAATGGATTAAGTATTTCTAATCGTTTTAGTAAGTTATCAAATCAGCACCTGACATATATGTAGGTTAAATCAGTAGATATGTTTGAGATACAAAACACTCGTAGTTTTGACTCAAAACCGATCTGTTCCATAAAATCATTAATTCTAGTGGTAAAATGTCTGATGTTGGTGTTTCCACGGGCACTTACTTCAAATAACGCGATTGTAAGCCCCATCTAGTGTCTCCCCCCTGTATTACACTTTACTACGAACGTACGTCATAAGAATGTCTAAGTATTTTTTTTTGTCTTGTGAGCTTAGTATACAAAATGTTAAGAATTTTAGTTTCCAATTGTGTTTCACATAGTCTTAATTGAAGCATAAATACCAGCAATAAAGTCGACAGAAAGAAATGATTTTTACTTATGACACACGGTTACAGAAAGAAATGATTTTTACTTATGACACACGGTTACAGAAAGAAATGATTTTTACTTATGACACACGGTTACAGAAAGAAATGATTTTTACTTATGACACACGGTTACAGAAAGAAATGATTTTTACTTATGACACACGGTTACAGAAAGAAATGATTTTTACTTATGACACACGGTTACAGAAAGGTAGAAACCGCTAACTAAGCTTTTACTTGTCTTCTATCATAGAAACCACTAGGATTAGGGATTTATTATTTATATATTTATAATATAATACTCATTTGGGTCCAAGGAAAACATTTTTATCTCAACTAAATCTACCGCGGAATTTTACATTATTTTTACAGCAAATATCTCGAACTCTCTTAATGATTACATATAAAATATCAGCCAGAGTTGTTATCTAAAAATTTCTTCCCTTAATTTATGGCATTCAGTGGACGACGTATCGCAACTTCGACCCTGCAGTATGTTGGCCTTATAAGTAGATTGTTCGTTGGCTGCGTCCAATAGGTAGGTTTGAGCAAGCAAGAGAATATCGCTCATTATAGGACTACAAACACCGCTGATTTTATGTTGGTTTGATCATGAGGCGGCTTAAGAAGATTACACTTAATTATAGCAATTATAATCCTAATTTCCTGTACAGATATATTCAAGTAATTATCAGTGCATGGGCTCAAAATTGTTTAGAAGGACTCACACAAACACATACAAACTCACATGAACATACAGAGATATAGACATAAAGGTGATTTCATAAGCATAGCTTGTCTTGGAAAAGTATGGTAAAAATTAGCATAAGGAATCAAGTTATCACTGTTGATCAGGTGAAAATCGAACCTTACTGTCAACGACTCTTCTGCTAGTACCTGGCCGCACCGGGTAAAGCTGGTTCCACAATACAGCGATGCGGTGCGTTGCGATGCGTTCGGCTGCGACGAGCTATACTTGTTTCACAGTTAGTTAAGCGATGACCTGTCGGCGACGGATGCCGTCTGAGATGGTGCTGCTATCTAGTTTAAGGGTGGCAATTACATTTTCAGACCTCACGAATGTAACAAAAGAAACGCGTAAAAAGTTAAAACTGTATGTTTTAAGTGGTAGAAGATAAGCAGAGTAGTATGAACGAGATGTTTGATGAAAACTAGCGGGAACGAGACATACGTAATAAGACGAAGGAGAAATATTTTGATATTAATAAAAGATTTATATGGCATTGTCCATATCTAAAAGAATCCTTGTGTTCTATTTTGCACATCCATGCAGCAATTATAAAAATACAAATACAAAAACGTCGGTGTAAACGCGATCGTCGTTTTAAAATTGTAAAAATATATATGTATTTATTCTCCTTGTAAGAAAACTCTTCTTCTTCTTCTTCTTCTTCTCCGTCGCAGGCTGACGCCAACAATCACACCGCAAGAATATCGTGCAACGCACTCTCGATGCCGACGCTGATTGGCTACAGCTCATCGCAACGCAACGCATCGCTTCGCAATGTTGTGGAACCAACTTAAGACGTAAATAGCCAGCCGATGATCCATCAAGGGTCAAAAAGTGCTGCCCGAGATTGCTGAACTATAATCGTGTCTGACCGAATGGCTATTCGGTGTATTAGGACTTTACTCCTGCAAGTTTTGACTATCTAACAATCCCTTTTTGGTTTGACCTTCGGACGCCCTTGGCTACAGAGCTTGGCAAAGGGGCTCGTATAGACCAGTCCAGCATCATTAGACAAAAATGTAAAAAACAATGGAAAAAATCCCCATCACTTCAAAAGCAAATGTAAGATGCATTAAACCAGATTAGCAAACTGCAGTGTCATATGGCGGCGCTACACACCTTAGGTAGAGCGCAGTATAGGGTATAGCCGGGCGGGTTGTTTTATAAACTTGCCCCAGATAGCCCGGCTTTATAAGAGGCCGGGAGGCCCGCGCTCCCCCCCTCCCCCTTGACAGCAAGAGATCGATGTGTGAACAGTGTGTGATCGAGGTTGAAGAGACGAGCATCCACTTACCCCTGGGCAGAGGCGTTTTAGGCCGTTCACGATAAAGTGAGCACTTTTGAAAGCCCTGCTAAAGTTATACTTTCTTGCCCATTATGTATCCTTCCGCCACATGTAAACAAACATTGCCATGTGACTGCCATGTGACAGCCATGTGATTGCCACACGCTAATAAACTCAATGCTTACATCTCAAGACTGCTAGATGTAACATGTATAATATTATATATAAAACTTGTAACATATATGATGTATGTAATACATGATATATATGTATATAAGTATGTATATATATGCATATATATGTATATAAGTATGTATATATGCATTTATATTATGCATATATATGTGTAAATATATATGTAAATATCATGTAAGATATACAGTATATATAAAATATGTAACATGTATAATCGTTTGGGTCATGTCAAAGCTCCGACAGACAAAAACTATACACAACAAACGATTGAAAAATGAACGCCCTAGCGATGAAGTAATGGAAACCGTGAAATAGCAAACATTAAACCTGGGCGGTGAACAAGGACCAACACGACACGTTAAAAAAGGACACACATTAGTTAAGCCGAAAAATAATTTGGAAGGGCAGCCAAATCCAGATTTTGAAATAGACTAGCACTACTGCACACCCAAGATACACCACTTGTCACACAAATTACCAAACATTTAAAAATTGTACCGCAAACCTAACGTTTCCCACGCCTCGCTGTTTTCTAAGTGCCCCATCGCTCTGTAGCGTGACTAGTAAAATGTCAGCTTGAAAACATGGTAGCTGTGTTTGGCCTCAGCTCACTGAAGTGAAGTGCAACTAAGCCATCAGGAAAAAACATACATCCTGCAGGCATAAGGTAGCAGACGTCTGAAGCATATAAAGTATACAGAACGAGGCCGTGCAAGGCCTTAAATAAACAACCACGACAAATCAAAGAATAACGACGCATGAAGGGTAAAGGGGAAGGAAGGGAGGCAGAACAGCACGGTATGACGAGGGGATCTGACCCGAGCAAAGAGTACACCACTGCACAGAAGCAGATGGTGCTAATAAACTTAATGTGATGGCGCTAGGAGGAGTAATTGTACTCATACTGGCAGTATATAAAATATGCAATATATAAAAAAGTAAAATATATAAAACATGTGCATGTATATGTGCATTATAAGGATAGTTTCATATACACCTTTATAAATGGAGATACATATATTTCAACATAGGCCTATTATGCATATATAAAATAGAAATAATTTGCACTAAAAAATATAAACATATCAACAAATGCATTTGTTACTCGGTGTTCGCACCCTTCTGAGACCCTCCAAAAAAGAACTGAGCATTTATACTGTGAATCTAAGTGGTAACAGAAAGGTATATCAGGCTTATAACTGGCTCCAGCTTCATTTGTACAAAATAATTATAAAAATAATGTATATTATTTATAGCTACGTGAAATGCCGATCCGGCGATGGCCACATTTCCGGTGTCTCTTGTGGCCCAAATGGGTGCGACATTTATTTTTTGTCACTCCCACACAGACCTCAAGAAACCAATTTTACAGGTAAAGTGTATGGACTCTCATCATTGTTGTGGTTCCTTCATTGCAATGACTGCAGCAAAACTGAATACTTATATGAGGATAGTATTTCAAGAAAATTACTATACATACAAAAATGGTTCATGCGTGCACACACAAAGCTGAAAGAAATGTCTTATTAATGAAAAATCAATACATATCCACAAATGACAGCAAAATGATATTGCAAAGGGCAAATTATAAAAGTAATACTTACAGGCAAGTTACCTTTATCTAATGTACTACCGACACACACAACAAAATTACATATTAATACTGTATACAACTTAATTTCTAAGATGTAAAATTATCATGACACTTATATTAACAAGATTCCAAACATGTTAACATGTTACAATGACATTTATGTTAACAAGTAACTAAATATACATGTCCTTATCGTACCATGCAACACACAGTTGAACATTTAGAACATATTTTGCAAAAACTGCATATATCATGTAGAAAAATATCGCTTATATTTGTTTTATACCGGACACCAAAAACGAATAACAAATTTAAAAAAACAACATGACAAATACATAAACACATCTGGACTCCAATAACAAATAATATACACATATAAAAGATATGTGTATACTACAAACAAGCAGCTGCAAAATGCAAATCCCTTTACCTGGTCATGCAAATCTTACCGCCACTGACCATCCAGCACCTACTGTGCAGTAGAACAGTCTGATACCTCTTTCAGTGGCACTGCCAATACTTCATCACCACTGCCAAGATCATCTTCGTCAGTGGTGTCCAAATCCGGATCCAGGGAGATGATGAATGGTGATATGTCAGAAGCTTCGTGCACTTCCTTCTCCCAGTCCTCTGGAATCAGCTTCTCCACGTGATCGACACACTTTGCCCATCTGAAGGAAAGTTTATTCAAGGTACACTTAAAAGTTGGGTGTTTAACATGTGGCACCAGAAACATTTATATTTTCATGCTTAAAAAATACTCCAAGCAATAATGCAAATCATTTAAAATAAACTATGTACGTACCTTAATTTCTTCGGTACAAATGTAGCTACATAAACAAACTAATATTACTATCATTATATCAATTGTAGCCAGGCCACTGTCCTTTTGTGTTTTGTGTGTGCTTATCGCTATAACTGTGAATGTGTTAGGTATGTCAACTGTAGCTCGGCCCTTATTGAAAGCTAGCTCATACAGCTTCTTTAGAAATACTGTACTTAATTTAACACATACACTGCGTAATGTAATCTAACCTTTACAAAACATGCATTTGCAAGTAAACAGGAGTTCTGGAAGTCTGGGGTGTTGACTATGCCGTGTAATTTACAGTTACATTAAATTTCAATAACTACAATATTTTTGCAGCCCAAGTGGCAGATATAAAAAACAATTATGCCTACTCAAGAACGCATACTGTCTTCATTGATATTTCTCAAAAGATAGCAAGTTGTCTTGTCGAACATCCGTTTCGAAAATTAAACATGGAATCATCCTATAACTGTTGACAATTAACTGTAAATACTTTGTAATTCTTATTACGGCAAGCATTACCAAATAAAACAATTACACTTGCATCAAGAAATAATGTTGGGAACAAGCACAGCTATAGGTCTATAGTTAAGAAAACTAGCTTCAAGATTTTATATTTTATAGGTTGTTGGAACAACTTTGGTGTAGCATCAAACTGTGACGTTTATGTTATGTTAACAATAGTAGAATTTAACAATGTAACTTGGGATGAATAACTACATGAACACGAGTTACAAAATAACGCAGTGAAATAAAAACTTGTAAAATTAACATATAATTATTGACGGCAAAATTTGCACTTGTTTTCACGGCAGATTTAATAAAAGTTACATGGCTGAGCATAAATAGATACGTTAGGCCTACATGACAAAATAACACAGTAATATACAAACGTGTCAAATTAACGTATAATTACTGCCGTCAAAATTGTCACTTGTTTTCGAGGCAGATTTAAGAAAGGTTACATGGCTGGTCATAAGTAGATACATACAGATGCATTTGAAGTTAGGCCTACATTACAAAACAACACAGTGATATAAAACGTGTGAAATTAACGTATAATTATCGAAGGCAAAATTTTCACTTATTATCAAGACAGATATAAAAGAAAGGTTAAACAGGCGTAGGTACATAGGTACACATAACTATTTATAATATTTGTCAAACTTAGGATATAATATGTACTACGGAAACTCATATGAAAGTATTAATGCCGCGTTTCTGCTGTCGTTCATTTACTTTCATTATTGCTATTTAACTTTCCACTTATAATATCACGTTTCCAACCGTCGATTCCTACATGTTCTTTTTCAACGATTTACTTCAATAACGTACTGGGGATAAGCGAGGAAAACACTCCGTAAAACCTGTTCGGGGAAACACGTCGTAAAAACACATTTACACTTACCTCCGGACAGTTGCAGTTGAAATTTTCATCATCTCTGCAACTCGTTCGATGACCTTGCACAGCTTCATCTCTCCTCGACGAATTAAAGAATAAATACTTTCGGCGAGATTTATAATGTCCTCCTGACGCTGAATATTTGTACGTAGTTTGCTGGAACTCATGACTTTGCACAAAATCACTACAACACAATTAAACACTATATGACCTATAATGAAACAATTATGATTGCAGATATGCTGGAAAATAAATGAGAAATATTAAAACACAACAACTTCCAGTTTCCAAATTTGTAGTTTGCCTCACAACCACTCCACACAAGCAAAGCCAAGTAACAAGCATGAAGGAACCACAACAGCGGGCCGTTGGTTTTGACCGTTGCACCGATCACGTGACACAATATAATTATGAGTTACAGTAAATACATTATCTTTACGCCAATAATTACTTTAAAGTGTATAAAATATACTTCAAACGGCTTAAGTAGCCATAAATTTAAACATTACTCTTGCAATACCGCGTTATTTCGTATAACTACTTTTCAAATTTCATTGCCAACATAACTGGGTGTGTTCATTCCCAGCCTGTGTGGTAACATACATGCTTATACATGCGCAGTTGCGGGCAGTGGTTTTTTTCGAAGGTTGATTTCTAGAGTGCTCACTTTAACGTGAACTCCATTTACCTAAGCCAACCAAGCAGAAGTTAAAGGATGAGCATATTACGCGTAGCGGTATGGACCAATGCCTGTATCGCGACATCGTTCCCAAAACCTATTGTAATTAATATTACTGGCAAGGATAGGGATTAGCTGCGACGTGGTAATTAGAGTTAACATATTGTGATTGAGTCTAAACGTAACTTGCTATTTGTATTAAGAATACTACGTGTGAGTAGAAGTAACTTCTTATCCCTTGTATTCTTGTTGTAATTGCTGTTCATGAGATTTGTGTTTTTATTAATTAAATGTATATCCCATCTTAAGATGAAGCGAGTAACTGGAAGGAAGGAGAAAGAGCGAATTATAAATATGAGGTAGGGAGTTGTTACAAAACGAATACCATACCAAAACACATGAATATTAAAAACTGAGATACCTTTCAATAGTTCTTTTCGTTAAGGCACAAACGAGTACAAAAATCTTACATTTACATTGTTTCTCCCCTTCTTCCATTTTCTTCCTCGCACAAGGTATAAATATTTATAAACGCAGATCATATAAAAAACATGGCGCCTCTTTAAAATGTCTTACATAAAAGCGTATTCTTGTACAAACTTGGTTATTTTAATTGATAATATATTTTCTTAACTTTTAAAAAATTTCTTTTCTCATAACAATCTGCACTGAATTGTATTTGCCTTACGAACTTTCTGGCTACAAAAGAGTAGAATATTAATGGCCTCAGTTTTCTAAAATCTCTAGAATTTACTTGGCCATTTATTTACTACAAAAGAGTGATATTCCTTATTTTCATCACAAGAAAAGATTGAATGGAAATACAAATTTTTTACTGGCTAGACGATGTTTCAAAGCCTTTCTAAATAACACTCTCTAGTACAAGAGATATTTAGTGAAAATATTTATTTTCACTGGCTAAATAGAGTTCTGAAGCTATCCTACGTGACATTTAATTATTTTCCATTACAAGAAAAATTATGACTAGAATGCTTATTTTACTGGCCAACTGATAATTATTTAAAATACTTTTAATATTTTGCTTCATTTCTTGTTTTCATGTTTTTGAACACACTCCCTTTAAAAGTAAAAAGAAAAAAAATAGAATCTTATGGCTACACAAACGCCCAAAACGGCATCAAATTTTCTTAAAATTCTACATTTGCTGTAAAAACATTTTTAAGAAATAGACCTCAACATGTCCTTCCTGTCATGACCAGAGGGGTCCTTTTCATGAGAAACACAATGAATACTTATCTGTAACTAGAATGATTAAGATCGGATTAAGGATTAACGCAAAATTTTGATCGGATAAAAATCGGATTAACAATTTTTGATCGGATTAAGATCGGATTAAGTTTTAACCATTTCGATATCAATTTGATATCAAATGGTTAAACGGATTAATCAAAAGTGAAGTGAAAGCAACACGTCGCTACTGCTTATCTGCTTCCATCGCTGTGGAACCTTTTTGTAGTGTTTAAGCACACATGCTTTTTGACAGGCATTACATCATTATTGACTCTATTGCAAAATATATAGTATTTTGTTGTCCTTTCTAGAAACAGCACTTTCCCTTTATGAAATCCGACTACGGGAAATCGTAAATATAAAGCGCAAATTCTAAAAGAAACATCATGAATTTAAAGCCGGTCCACAATAGATGCAACCTGCTCAACCATCCTTGTGGACGAGGGGAGGTTTACTGTGAGATTAAATCAGCACAAATTCACACCCAGACCTTACCGGGTACTCCAATCCTGGCACCACAAGCTCCCGCGCAACTTACAATGCGTTCATACACTGTATCATGTGAAACGGGAGTAAGAAACTTGTTTGAAAATGGTTCAGTTAACTCACAAATTATTCAAAACAAATATGTATACACCCTGTGCGAATCAAAATGTCCGAATCGTGAGACTGCTGTTTGTCACATGTCACTCCTTCACAAGATAAAATTCGGTCGCGCAACTAGCCTAATGGAATCCCTGTCTAATCCACCCTGCAGCTTTCTCCGTGTAGCATGACATTCTCAGAACTCTGGGATATGCGATTGGACATTTTTGTGACTATTTATCTCCGTTTTTACACGCGTGATGAGGGCAACAGCCAATTACTTAGCAGTTTGATCACCTTACCTTGCATGTGGGAATCGTGCTGGACGATGCCGCTTGCCGGCGGGTTTTCTCGGGGTACTCACGTTTCCCCTGCCTTTGCATTCCAGCGCCGCTCCATCCTAGGGCCTCATTTCACGTCATGTCCGGGGATGACGGGCACCTACGGGTCCCACATAGAAAGCCCGTCACTCGGTGAGTGTTGCCTCGTCCTGGGTTCACTCCCCACTCGAGGTAATTTTTTTACCTTACCTTACCTGGCAATTTCCTGCTTAAGAGGGAAGTATCATTGCCATTCGGCTTCAGGTATTTTCCTCCATAACTTAATTTTCGTAGACAGTATTTAAAAATCAAGCTGGTCAAGTTATATGGGACATCTTAATAGTCATTTCGAAATCCAACCTATTTTTCTTACATGATTAGTTTCACATCTGTAACCGTATTTAAATATTACCTAATGGTTTAATTATGCCAATCCTACCTGGGAAGATACAGGTATAAGTGAAACCGTACAAATTTTAAAACATTGGCTAAGTATCCGTCTATGTCATGCCTAGCTTTGATTTTTCATGTCTAATCACAAATTTTCATTACGAAGGCTTGTAAGAAAAATCTAAGATGGAATGGATACTATCCCCTTAATGCTGGATATTGCCAGCGGTGATACCTTCCTACTTCAGGCCTGGGCTACATTCGCAATAGCACGCATTACAATTGCATGAAAGTTGAGTGTACATAATCTACTGCTACGCTGGCGAGCAGCACACGCACAGAAAAATAGTACACGCACGTCACACACGAAGTAAACCTATATATATATATATACTTTTCTGTGCGCCGTGTTCTATGCGTAGCCAATCACGAAACGATCAAGGTACTACGATTTGACACGAATAATTTTTTTAAGAGAAGTTAATGGATTTGGCTGCAGTATCTCACTGTTATTAATTTTCAATTTGAACAAACACATGTAAAAGTTCGAATCTGACCTGCCTGGAAAAAAACTATCCAAAAATTTTGAAATAGACATGTTTTGTGCGAATGTAGCAAGCGGTATTGTACTGTGTCTTTGCGGGTGTGCTATTTGTATGCTGTGCGCGTGATGTTGCGAATTTAGCAATGACCGCCACTGTGTTCAAATACACTAGCCACTCTCTCGTTTTTTAATAGTTTACAATAGTTTTGCAGCTTCTTCCTGCCATTCGCTAAACATGGCTGTTCGTACGCAAACCAAGGCAACATAAGAAAATGGGTTAAATTAACGTTTGACTTGAGTAGGCCTACGTCATTAAATTTGCGACCATAGTGAGAGATAATCCAGAAAATCAGATGGTAACAAAATCGGGGGCTACAGTTAGGCATTGCAACTCCGAATCTATCGTCTACATTTCAAATTCAATTACAACACTCGATTGCCAAAGGATCAAAGAATATGTTACGTTGAGAGAGGACTGCGAAGCATCGCACAGGGCGGGGGGGGGGGGGGGCAATTTTGAGTTCGTTTCACCGCGTCTCATAACTTCTGCGTAATATAACTTTTGACTAGGAGAAACCAGAAGGTCGTTTAAGTTTCAATCGACAGCTCTCGTCAAGATCAATCGATTGCGTGTATAAAAACATGTGTGTGGCGTGGTCATGGTGAAATTGCATGCGTTTAATGTAAAAAATTAAGAAAACTTAACACATGTTCGATCCACTGTATATTCGTCAAAAAGACAAGTAGAAGTACAGAAATCATATACGGCTGGAAATATCATCTCAAAAGCAATCCATTGATACCCATAAAACCCCATATGATCGAGTGAAGCGGTGCCGGGAACGTAAAATAAACATCAAGGCGGCCGAACGCGTCAACGTAGACGTATTCACGCAAAACAAACGGCCGTGTCCCCAACACAGCCACACCCCATTTTTTTTATTCCGGGTATGCTTTGGAAGTAGTAGCAACTGCGAACCGAGGACGGGTGTACGAGGGGCACAAGGGAATATGAAGTATTATAGGTAATGAAGGATCAGGGGAAGTGAACGAGAGTATGTGACAGTGAATTCGATCACAGCATTACAGCAACTTTCCAGCGCGAACAGTGAATTACATTTTTGTTACCACATGTTTTAGACTAAGGTTACCACAAAGCTGACAAAATTAAATTTTTGTGAAATCTTAACGAAGTTTTAACGCAGCTGGAATATATCCAAGCCAGTTAAATATATATATTTTTGAAATAAAATCCCGAGACTGTTAAAAATTAAAGTTTTGGTAGGTCTGCGGACAGTTTGCCTACATGTGCAAAGGACGGAACGTCATTCTATTTCATCAGTTAGTATTATGTAGTAATGGGCTCTTTTAGGCGAAGAACTGGTGCCATTTCGACACCGGGAGATAGTTGTTAGATGAACTAAGGCAGTGTTCAAAATTGGCACTGTAATACAAGAAAATTTCTATTGGCAGAAAAAAAAAAAAAAAAATTCTCTCTGCTTTTTTTTCATATAAACATTTCAACCTCAATGAACCATAAGCTCAAACATAAAGTATAGAAGTATAGGACATTTTATCACCGCAAGAAAAAAAAATGATTTGCAGTTTGAATTTTGTTAGCTTCGAAGCTTACAAATAACCATCATCTCTATGTATAAAAAGGAAATTCCGACTGTCCGTCACTATTCAACGCAAAGCCAAAACTGAAATTCGACACCTAATGGGGTGTAAATGAATAAACTGTGTTTTTGAAGAGACTTCAAAAGCTCATAACACGAGATATCGTTGTGCCCTTAGCCTCAAAATTAGTCCATACAAATGCCTAAAAACTAAGTTCAGAGTTTTTTGAAATTCAACCCCTAAGAGGGTGAAAAGGCGTAAAATGTGTTTTCGAGGACTCTTCAATGCCTAATTAACTGGACGAAATAACGTTGGGCTTTTTGCTTCGAATGGTTGACTACACGAACAGGCCTACCTCAAAATGCGTTTCAGCCGTTAATAGGTCAAATAGGGCTGAAATGAGTATTCACATACTCCTCAATAGTTCAGTAACCCGATAGTAACGCTCTTTGATTTTAAAGTTTGTGATATCCTATGTGAAAAATAGTTTTAAGGAATTTTTCTAAATTTAAATCCTTAAAAGGAGAAACAAGTTCGGATGTATTCTCGATTGGGTTACCTAAGTGAATTCGCTTTCATGCCTGTAACCTTCAAACCAACATGTAAAAACTTATCAAATATAAAAAAGCATGAAAAGGAATAAAAACCTGTCTCATAAAATTTTTCGTTTTAATTACAGTCGTAAAAAGAAAGTTTCCAGAACTGAGCAGGATCGATAAATAAATTCCTTTTTTTCGTAAACTGCGAGGTAAGTGGAATACATAGCGTTATTTTCTTTTCCTTATATTTCTATATACCTACTGTCCGTGATTTAATCACATTTTATACTGGAGTTAATAATATCATGTCATTTTCAATGAAGAGTTGTTTATTAATTTGCATCCGATATACATCCAATACACTTGCAAACAGAGCTGTCTGAACTATAAACTTGCGAACAACATATAAACACATAGTTAAAAAAGAAATAAAAATAATTGTAAGGAAAAATTAAACAAAACTAATTATCGCACTGTCTAATTTTTAAAGGGAAAAAATCGTGTTACTGTTATTATTGAGCACGCGTGGAAAAATTTTTGACAACTTCGTGAGTATTTTAATGTTAAAAAAAAAAGGTAGTTCTTTATTGAGAAATTGTTACCTCTCTGAACGTCACAGTTAGTTTACCTTAATGCTGGCAGGTAACGCTACCTGCTCCGTTACGGCCGTGGCTGCAGCTATTCGGTGTTGTGCTGCGCTCTACTTGGCGAGAAAGGAACACAAGCGATGCCATTGCAGCGCCTTCTAGCGTAGAATGGCACACTACCGTTCCAATTAATTTGAAATACTCCTAATAGGAGGATTTCTATACACTAAAGTCTATAATAAAATTATATTTTTAAAACTGAAGACAGTTTTTTAACGCATCCATTTTGACACAGTCTTCAAAATACATACGAAAAAGATTTAGTACATGGAATAAAACTAACTATAATGTTTTAAATCCCAAATAAGGTAGGGTGACCAGAATTTTTTAATGCATGAAACGGGACACATGTGGTTTACTATAGAAGGAATGCGATTGACTTCCAGGCATGACAGTGACAGTGCACTGTAAATATAAGCTAATGTGACTGGAAAACTGACAAAAAGTACACCTAATAAATATATGAGGGGAAATAAAATTCATTATTACAGTTTAAGTGACAGTTAATATATACTAGTAGAACCGTTCGTCATTCATATTTCTGTGAAAAATATTTTTCACCAGAGGGAATAGGGCGCAGTAAAGTAGTATTTGTAAAATCATTTCATAAAACTCTCTATACGTTTAAATAGTATAACATTTCAGTTAGGGGTGGGTCACAGAATATCAACCTGATGTTGTACATAAACCTACTTGTCCGTATCAGGTACTGTAAACAAGTCCCTACACTGCCGAACTACTGCGTATACATTTGGTATCAGTTTAACATTCGTCAGTGTGTTAAAGGCTGCTCACGATGAAGTGAGCACTTCCAAAATCAACCTTAGAGAAAAGTCACTGCTCCTATTAACGGGCGCACTGTGACACGCTCCCAGTAAAGTTGGTAATGATGGAGAGAAAGTAGTTCCGTATCTTCACGTCGAATGAAAATTGTTAGGTAACCATTTGTGATAACTTAGATTGTTTCTTTGGCTTTCTGTTTTTTTTTTAATGCACCGAACTGTAAAAATGAGCAGATTTGTAAAATATCTACTTTACTAATAATTTCACAGTTTCCACTTGACTGACGCATGAATAAAGTGATGAGGTCCACGGCGGTGTTAATTTCACATAAGGTAGAATAATACACAACGTGCATTCAAGTAGATCTTAATCAGGGCTTTCAAAAGCGCCCTCCCATTTGTCCGTGAATAGCCTATACGTAGGGACAGCCGAATTCCGCTAAAAGATTTCTTTACCAGTCGTATTTCACAACACTTTAGCTCCGATCCACTTTCGCGAGTGGATGGTTTCCGTTTAGCGCGAATCACAGACGCGCGGTGTTGAAGATACGTAATTTTGATTGGCCGGTCAAGTAGGAGAATTGTCTTCTGGCAAAAAACGCGCCACCAATAAGCAAACGAAATCTGTTGTTAAGCACCTATAGGGTATTGAAGTCTAGCATGTGCGGAAATCTTTTCGCGAAATACGGGTGTCCCTACCTATACGTCTGCTGTTCCATGTGAAACTAGTACAATTTTAATTATTTTTTTAAGTGCGCGATTACGTCGAAATCCAATTTCTTGATTTAATTTTGGCTACTACACAGGTAGTTGTGGCTGTAGTTTAAATAATATACACATAGCAAGGTCGTTGCCCTCTCTAAAAACATTTCGCGCAAATGGAATCTTTTTTATTCTCTTGTTCTTATCCATACTTTATTTCACTGTAACTGATACGGCCAAAAACACGTACTTGACAACGCTCGTATTTGATAACGCGCGTACTTGGACCGTGTCTCAATTTAAATAATACTTTTTCGAGAGAGCACTCTTTTGCGCAACCTGGCGAGAGCACTGCTTCGCGCTCTCTCACGCTCTCGCTCAGTGGAATTGAGACAACCACTCTCTCGTTTCTCTCGACGTCATGCAGACAGCTGATGCCGAAAGGCGGGAAATCATGTTAAGCTAACATCGTAATTATAGCTATTGTAAATAACATATGTGCGTGTTCAAAATAATTCACATATAATTATAACACTAACGGAATAATTATTTGCGCATAAAATACTATTAATTTTTGTTTTACATATTACCGTCATGTTGCAGCAAATGACAAAAAAAAAAAAAACGATACGCTATCAGATATCCGTATTCATATTTTTGTGTTTCGTAAGTTATTTCGTTGTTAAAAAACAGTTGAAAGTATTCACTTAGCCTACAGTATAAATGCGACGTGGTTTTGGTCTGGAATGCTACTATAACCTTATTCAAACACGGAAATAATGCAAACAAATATGGCGCGTGGTCAGAGAGTGCGAGAGAGCGCCAGCGAGTATACAACTTCGTGCTCTCTCTGTGCTCTCGCTCTTTCGCGCTCTCCCCAACGAGTATAGATGACCAGAGAGCATTCTCTCTGACGTCATAAGGACGTGTTCGCGAGAGCGAGAGCACGGGAGAGCGCTCTGCGGCATTCATAACATATATACCTGATGAAATGCACGGACTAGGCCACACGAGAACGGGACAGTAGCGAGATACTCGGGAATTCCTGTATCTTCGTATCAAATGCAACTCTATTATTGTATCAGCTTGGAAGAGGTACATAGAATGCATGTAACGACACATATATAATTTCAGTGGTTGTTTATGTCTAACAAGAAGGACTTCGCAGGAGACTTGATTAAAGGACATTTCATTACATCATTTACCCTTCCTTATCCCCCAGGACAATGCTTAAAACAAAGAATTGCTGCAGAAATCAATACGACTGGTCGCACTAGAATAAGATAATTACTTTTTCACTTACGTGTAAAATTAAAAGTACCATAACTGCAATTTTCGATTATAATAACACCTCAGCATTTCAGGAACGAGTATAATTTTTATTTATGAACTTTATACCATTTTTATTTATAGGCTATTCACGGAAAAGAGAGTACTTTTGAAAGCCCTGTCATTTGGAATCATATTCAATAAATATTTTTAATTGTAGTCTTAGACGTTAACTTTCGAGTGCGGTGGAATACACACATTGTGTTTATTACTTATATGGCAATATTTATTTTAAAAGGTGGTTAAAGGATAAAACATGGCTGAAAGTCAAAAGTAACTAGGGCCTCAAAAATGCTCACTTTACCGTGAACAGCCTATAGAAATTTTCACCAAACGGATAACGCACCACATTCGTGCTTTTTCAGTGTAATGATATTTTACATAAGAACTTTTTCTTACTAGGCATTATCAACAAACATATTGCCTGACTGTTTTTAATCATATTATTTAGAAATTAAATATTAAAATCTATAGACAAATATTAGCAAAAGTTTAAGTTAGCAAAAAATGACGTGCATTTATGTTAGGACAAGTATAAAACGTTCGTGATACGTGATATATTTAGGAACTAACCAAACACTTCACAATTGGTGTGATTTTTCAAAGAATTGATTTAAAAAAAAAAGTGTGTAGGAACCCGCAGTAGACTATAGTAACATTTCAGTGCGCTGTTAAAGAGTGCTGAACAAGTGACTGGCCACAGTATACATACTACAACTACTATATCGCAGGTTTGAAACCAACATATTGAACAGTCTGAACAGACTTGGTCTGATACCTCCGATCTGATGTCGTCGATATAGCTTTCGAATGGTCTATGCTTTGTGCGACATCATTATATAGTGTAGGCGTTCTGTCGAAAGCAGTAGCGGATCCAGAATGTGTTTTTGGGAAGATGCTAACATCTGATACGAAAAAATTGTCAGAATTTTGTAGTCAAATTGAGATGAGAGATGTGGGCCGGCTCTTAACAACGAGGTATTGAGAGCCGATGAGCCGATGAGGGTGAAGTGAGGTGAGAATGGAGCGGCGCCGAAGTGTAAGGACGGGGAAAACGGGAAGTCCCCGAGAAAACCCGCAGACAAGCGGCATCGTCCACTTCCGAACATCCGGAGTGACCCAGCCGGGGATTGAACCCGGTTCGCATTGGTGGGAGTCGAGCAGCCTAACCGCGCAGCCACCGCAGCCCCTTCATAGACAAGTATCGTACACATTCCAGTTTCAGTTCTATACGTACTTTAACTGCATATATAAATATATATACCATGCCTGATGTGTGTATATACAATACAGATACACTTACGCATGTGCACGGGCACATATTTCTGGAAGAAAATGGGTTACTCAAGTTGGCGGGTATAAGAATCACTCGTTTTCCAAACTCAATTTCGTAAATCTCTTTTTTAACGTAAAACCAAACTACTCGTTTAATACCAATAAGTGGTGCTAATCAGTGTAAATAACAACGTTTTGCCAGCAGCATCGTAATTCCTGCAGACTGCGCATGCTCGTAACATACTTGAGTTTATAATACGAGTCATGCGTTAGCCAAAAATTCGTTAGCATTTATATCCACTTGTGAACACATTTCGCACCTGCAACTCGCCTCAAACACTAAGAATTGTCGATGTTTATTTCACGGTATATAACACTTCAGAAGTGGCTAATTTATTTCTTAGATATCTGTACATATATTTCAAAATTGGTGAAATTTCTCACGTAGGCCTATAACGCGAAGTGGCATTTCTAACATCCGTTATCCGCAATCTTGGAATGATTTCAAAACAGCTCAAAATTACAATGCTTTTTTATTTTTAATTAAAAAAATTAGTGGAAAAATTTGCCTGATTTTGGCAGAATTAATATCGTGATGTAGTTATTAGTTCTTAGTTCAGTCATCATGTCTGTACTGCTGGGTAAGATCAATAGCCAATTGGGTATAAGGGTTCTTATGAAGGAGGGGAGATTCCCGCGGGGCCGTAATATTATATTTTCGACAAAAACAACTTGCCTGAGTTAAATTAGTAACAGTACGATAAAAACACGTTTGTAACACCGGTTGTAAACATTTATGTCTACACAAACGAATTAGTTCTGCGTGCCGAACGAATTTAAGAGTGGGTCTATAGTTGAAAATGTATGCGTTAACTTAAGAATTATTACGTCTGCAAAGTAACAGAAACTGCGTTGTTCAGTGCACTCTGTCAAAACAGAACATGGCAGGTCGTGTGCGGTGTTTAATTTTGTCCAAACATGAAAATAAATAGTTATATCTTATATCTTAAACGAAAGTTCTATAGAAGTGACCAATCACAGCATGGCCTAAAGTTTTGACACGAAACCGGTATTCACAGTTCGAAAAGGAGAAATGTTTAGTATGGTTAGTAGAAGTACTCACGTTGGCTGGGTATAAGAGTGCAATGAGAGATACATGGCCCTCTTTTTATGGGTTTCCAGCTCAATGGGAGGCCGGAGTCAATTTTGGCATATCAAATGTTTTAAGTTAGTAACTGAATGACATCTCTGCCAAATGTGGTCCAGATCCGTGAGACGGTGTAGAATTGCACAGAGAACAAGCAAACAAATATACCTACATAAATACATACGTACATACAAACTTTGACTTTTGTAGATTTATATACGTACATGAATTTAATTCATAATAACAAGAGTATCTGTCAGAAACTGCCAGTCTTGGAGAATGAGGTGGCAAAATTATATGACGTCAGGTAGATAGTCATAAATAACGCATACAGATGGGATGCTTATCACGACGCGAGTATTTATTGGCTGTAATTAAAATTTGTCTTGTGAATTGTACATAATAAATACATAGATGTAGTTCAGTGTATGCAATAGACGGTTACTGCATGGTTCATAATTCATAATTTCCAAACTGTAAACCCACAATAAAATTTCACTTATAACACTTAATTTCCATTCATAAACCCAACCCATTTTTTTACTTGGAGGTTAGATGGAGTGCAACTTCGGCATCTGGCCTTATTAACACGCCACCAGTGAAAAGTGCGACAGCTTTTGTGTTAGTGTAATGCACACATAATCGTGTTATTCTTTTTCCGTTTTATTACTTTTGAGAATACAAATATAGAAGTACAAAAATTTATATATAAAACATATGACATAGATATACACCTTGAATATACTATCTGGAATTTTTATTTAGTTTTTCTGTTCCGGATTTACTGCTCAGAAAAGCATTAAAACTTATTTCCTAATTTAATTATTACTTCATCGTTGTGTAGCGTGACTACAAATTAGATATAGATTATCAAAGGAAAAATATAACTTGAACCAACAAAACCACGTCGATAGAAAAAGGAAAGGAAAAAAAAAAACTTAAAGATGTTAAAAATGAATTGAAAAAACAAATCTGTGTGGTTGCAAATAGGCATTAAAATAAAAATTAAATAAGATCTATTTCTATCCTCAATGAACACGTGCAATATCCCTTTCATTTTTGGCTGCATGTTTTTGTGAGAAGACAAGCAGGTATTTGACTGGGCCAATCAGAGCAAGATTACTGAGGCAATGAAGGTCTGTGATTCGCGGGAAGGCACCTAAGACGAGTAGTAATTAAAACTATCCAATAGCGAAAGGGGAGCTGACGCAGAGTGTTTTGAAATATAAGTAGAAATTAATTATTCTTGCGACAATCCAGTGCCCCCCCAGTAAAACAGTAATAAAAATACAAGAATGAAATATATATTAAACGAGCAATATGCAAGTAATTAAAGCGAACGTCGTTTACGTTTGGTGGCAACAGAGATACAAATATTTCCTGTTATAAATAAGGTTTAAATCGTGACGAACAGAGCACTTTGTCCAAAATGTCACGTATAACTTACTGCACTGTGATCCACTATCACAGTAAAAAAAATGTGGGGCGACGTTTTTAAATAAATCCTCACTTAGCTATGCTTTTTTTTTAGAGCTTGTCCCGCCTGCAGGTGGCGTCTTAACTGGAAGCATTAAGCATGCCCGAGGGCATGAGCACGTGGTCCACGTGTCTCAGAATATTCTACGTGCAAGCCACTGAACTGGCAAGCAAACTTACTGCCTGCAGCTAGCCTCTGTAAGACTTTCTGCGGTGCCTGAACATTTATGGTACAATAGTGAAATTCAACGTGTGTTGCATTTTCCTACGCTACTTTGAATATTATTTACCGAGGTTTTCGAGCCGGGTACCTTTCTTGAAAACTCCTGATTTTTTTGTCATTTTGCATTTCATGAGGCACACATTAGCGTAAGAAATATATAAAACGAAATATTATCATCTGAAGTAAAATGTTTCCTAGGCGTTATTCACAAGCAGACATTACTCTCGTTATAGGATGTTCACGGTAAAATGAGCACTTTTGAAAGCCCTGCTTAAGATCTACTTATATACACTTTGTGTATTCCTCCGTCTTATAGTAAATTAACATTGCAATGGGCCTTATCGCCATATTCATGCGTCGTTCAAGTGAAAATGCGAAATTATTAAGAAAGCAAATACTTTAAAAATTTGATAATTTTTACACTTATATGCATTTAAAATACAGAAAGAGAATTAATTTTAAGCTATCACAAAATGTTACGTAACTCCTTTTATTCGACGTTAAGATGGGGAACTACTTCCCATCCATCGTTACCAACTTCACTGGGCGAATGTCACTCAGTGCGCCTATTAAAATATATGCATGCAGGGGCGGTGACTTTTTCTAGGGTTAATATCTAAAGTGCTCACTTTATCGTGAACAGCCTTTAATCAGCCCGTAAATTAAACTTATTTTACTGCATATCTGCTCATTATATGGCGGCCTAGGTAAGTGACAGCCCTGGAGCAACCAAACTCATTGCGCACTCTGTAAAAATAATTTGATGAAAGTTTGTAAATACGCACCTCAATGACTGATATGCAAACCATTCAAGTTTCGTGCAGTTAAGCAAGCACCGTACGTTGTACTAGGGCTTTGACGTCGCTCTTCGCGTGTCTTATAGAAACAGTCCTCGGAACCGCGCACCATACATTTTTGCACATCATGTAGAAATCATTGCATGGACGTGAAAGTTTATAAAGATTAAAATGCACATCGGTGGATGATATTCGAACGGTTAAAATTTCGTGCAATAGTGCACGCACGTCATACTAGGAGACAGCTGCCGTTCTTCGTACGGCGTATATAAACAGTCCTCAAAAAATCATGCGTGTGATTTGACACTCACAATAATTACCAGGCGTGAATAATGAACGATAGACGTGCCTACATAATGTTCGAAACAGCTTTACGAACAACTGTCGTCGAGGGAAGGCGCATAATTGATTTGTTTGTTTGGGCTTTTTAACGCCCCCCATGCTTGAAAGCTTAGCAGCGGACGGCTTACAGACTAACTTATAACTTAACTTAATAGAACAACAACGCCTTACCCGGGATTCGAGCCCAGAGCCTCCCGCACCCCAGACCGACTGCGCCACGGGAGGTCGCCCGCATAATTGAGCTGTGAAAAGCAGGTTGGACTACGCGCCGAACTGCCGTATCATTTGGCTCGTTCGGATTCCATCGCCAGGTTGGTTTGGAAGCAAAGAACAATATCAGATACCCTCACACTCTACATCTCAATCAGTGAGAATTTCACAGTTTTAATCAGTCACAAGGTTCTGACTGATTCAACAATCACTTCAGTGAATTTAACTGATTAAAAAAAAAATGGCAGATTTCCTTCACTCGTTGATTCAGTCACATTTTCCACTGATTCATCAGCCATTTTTTTCACTGTTTCCTCAGCGGTTTATTTTTGACTGATGGATAAGTTAAACAACGTATAGAAATGGCCGTCAAACAAGGTTTAAAATGTCGATTAAACAACATGTATACAGCGGAATAACAACGAATAAAATAATAAAACCAATACAAACTATTTTGTAAAAAGTGTTTCATTTTTCAAAATACCATTTTACGAGGTAATATGAACACTCAGGATTTCATTCCGTTTTTACGTCTTTAATTCGTTTTCATGTAATCGTCACATCGCTCTGTTTGTAGGTTTAAAATGCATGTGATGAGGACAGTGCACTGATATATATACTACTCGTTTTAACAATCCTAACAGTGCCAAAACGAAAATTAAGAGCATACGATTTAAATTTTAACTATTTCGCGGCCAGATCATAAGGCATATATTTTCTAATCATTATTTCAACTTGGCATGGTAGCGCAGATGGATGCCCCCATAGCTCAGGGGTAAGGTGGCCACTTGTAATCGAGGGGTCGTGGGTCCGCACCATGGCCCCTCCGCTGCAAGTTCTTCAACTCGCCTGTCGCACTGGGAATTTGTCAGCAAGTCGGTCTAACTTGAGCTCGACGACGTCACTTCAATACAACTAAAATAACAAAAACACAAAAAAAAAAAAGTTGGTAAGGTAACGGCCAAAAATCGAAGAGGAAAAAGACTGTGCGAATTCAATCATGGTCACATCAGAAATTTTTTTTGCTTTTTTAATCTATGGTAAATTGCGCAATATAAATATTAAACTATCATAATTGTGTTTATTTCACGTAATTATTTGGCTACACTTAATAAAAATAATAAGTATTTAATTCGCCACTGTAGTCGGCCGTCACTCATACAATTAAAGAAATAATTTCACGTCAGTAATTCAATGAGCGAATTTTTTTCACTGAAACAATCAGTGGTATTCCACTGATTCTAAGTGGAGCTATTTTCACTGATTCGAATTTAAGGTGCACAAGGCAGTTCAATCCCGACAGACCATCAGTAAGAGATTATGTTTTATCAAGGAAAGTTTCTCTGTTTACTAGGTTACAACGTTATGTTCAAATGTCAGAAAAAAATCCCTTTCATTATAGGTTGCCGTGTACCATGAAGCTATTTTCCCATTTCTCTAGGCCAATGAGAATTGCGATACACTGAGGCGGAACCTTTATGACTGACCAGCAAAAGTGGTGTAAAAAATGCTTCACCCTATCATAAATGGCTCAGGATGTTACAGTGGTTTTGGGAAATACGTTGGCTGAAAACCTTTTTACGATTTTTCAGTGTCTCTAAACATCAGGAGAAAGAAGCATCTTTTGTCAGAGAGCCATGAACAAAGCGAGGAGGTATCATTGTTCACCATCCAGTGACATACGATGGCTAAAATAGAGCACCTCATCTCTACCACAAGCTTTTGCAGATGCTGTGGTTTCGTCAGCGTCACCATTAAGCCAAAACAAAATAATTTTACATTTCACATATCTCTCGCGATCAATCTTCTTGTAAAATATCTTTTCAAGCACGAATCATACTAAAGTTTTACAATATAACATTATAAAATATCATTTATTCAATATAAATGAATTTTTCACCACTTCGTGGCTAGGTATTACTAGCAATATTATGATCCATAGGATTCTTACTTTTTGACGTCAAAGACCTTCGTTATAGCAGAAGCTTGACAGAAACATAATGAAACACGCAACTGCAGATAGTTTTTATACTAATTGCTTGCGGTACGTGTCTCGTTGGCGCATATCGCAATATTCGATAGTTCAAAATCAACCTGCTGGCATAGACAAATATGGGATCCCGACCACATTTAGATATTTTACCAATAACATCTCGAAATCGTATCCTTAGTTTGCAGAAGTGTTAGCAGAGAGAAAAATGGAATGCTGTGGACTGACGAAGTATCGTGTTCGGTGATAACAAAGTCATTGAATATACAACACTAAGCTGAAGACATCCTGGGGCCTCATGTGCTACCTTCACAAGCTGAGTTCCCAGTGTTATATCCCAGCAAGATCAGGCTAAACCGAACAAACCAGTCTTATCCCAGGAGTGCTTACTTCACTTTTCAGTACTTCCTTAACCTGCCTGTTAGCCTGATCTAATGCCCTCTGAACTTTTGAGGAAGCAGCATCTTTCATGTCAAGAAATTTGAGATTTGGATCATAACTTCTTTACAACTATGGAAACATCTGCCTCGGGATAGCACAGGACGTTTGTTTGGTTCCATGCCTTATCATATCGACTCGTGTATCAAGAAACAAAGCAGTCCTTCAAAGTACTAACGATGTCCTTCTCTGCCACAGGATGGTGGAAGAGTGCATTGATGCAATAAAGGTATCACTTTTTCCTCTCATGTAAGTGAGTATATACGCGTAATAATGACGAAGGGAGGGTATGTCTTTGGTAGAACAGTAAGGTCCGGCCATCCTGGTTTCGGTTTTCCATGGTTTTCCGAAATCACTTCAGGCGAATGCTGGGACGGGTCCTAAACAGAGGCCATGGCCGATTCCTCACCATTCCTTCTCCAATCCCTCTTCACTGTGCAACTTGCACCGTCTCTAATGACCTCACTGTCGACGAGACTTAAGCCCAACTACCCATCTACCTCTTATTAATTCCGAATCTCAACTTGCGTATGTGGTATTACGGCCATTTAATATATAACACATCTTAAATCCTGCACAAAACTCACAGTTAGATGATATTCACCCTATTAAAATGTTAGAAAAGTACGTTAGGTTAACCACAACATGTACGGAATCATGCATATTGTGGATCTTGTGTACTGGAGCCCAGCACCGGCTGTGTATGTAGCCGTTGTTTGTCTTTACTACGTTAGCTGTCCTCTGACGGCTTCCCAGGCTGTGCAGACAACACATCTGCACCACTCACCGCCTATAATTTCGTAATTGAGCTCTGATGGCTGAGTGGCAAACATGACTTTCTTGTGCAAGGAGCTTATTAACCGAAACGCATCGGCAGTGTAATATTGGGTGCCCCTACGGAGAAAACACTGCTTAGCTTATTCTTCCAACTGTGTACCCTTCTACTAGATGTAAAATAAAACGTTTCCGTGGACCAAGTGACCAGTATCGACACTAAGAACACGTGACAATGGAACATACTACACTATTCCCAACTTTGAAATTCATAAAGCAAAAATAAACCAATTTCCTTGTTAACACGTATCAGTTTACAGTGTCTAAACTAAGACAATTCAAATGTATGCCTATCCGTAATACAGAATACTTGACGAGTAAAAATGTGAAATATTTTCTTATATGACGAATCTAATCGCACACGCCAGCAAAATGGCGTCGCTGACCAGCAAGATGTCGCTCCGCCGTTCGCCGATCAGCGCCTGGTAATTCGAGTGACAGACGGTAGCCTACTTAATAGGGAATCTCTCGCAGCTCGCAGTAGCCTATCAGACAAAAGGACTACTTCCACGGCCTGGTGCAGCCAATCAGCGATTGGGTACGCCTACATTAAAGGAACTGCCACAGAATTCCACTTCTGTGTACTCATATATATTCTGTGATTACCGTACTATAATTAGAGGCTGTTCAGGTTATCTAAACTCTTTTGAGATCCTTTCTTAAGATCTATTTTTCTCCTCATTTTGCTTCCACCATATATAATATTTATTTACAATTAGCCTAATGATTTTAATCATGCGTCATCCAAGTGAAAACGTGAAATTGTTCAGGACCTATTAATGTCTCTAATATGACAGCTATTACTCTAATGTGTATAAAGCGAGGAGAAAAACACGATTTGTTATCAATTTAAACATGACACTCGCAATGCAACATCAAGACTAGGAACTATTTTACTCGATTCGCTGCTAACTTAACTGAGATACTGCATGTCAGTGTAGTAGACTAATAGGAAAATGAGAAGCTTATGATCTACTTATATGTGCATTATGTATTCTGCCGCCCTATGCAAAATTAGCATTGACAATGGCCTCATCACTTCATGCGTGGGTCTAGTGAAACTATGAAATTATTAGAAAGGTTAATATTGTTACGTGCTGCAGCTGGCGCCGACTCAGCTGCCCCGCGCCGTAATCAGAGACTCAAATCGCCCTCCCCTCTTCCTGGAACGATGCGCTCGCGGCCTCCTGAATCCCCCTTCTGGGAATCTATTGAATGCCGACAGCGGCGAGACTTGCTGGCGCCACAGACCTCCTCTCGCCTGCTAGAGTTTCAGATACGTTTAGCGACGACGCAAGAATGTTCTGATGAGACTGCCTGACGCCTCAGTCCTCCGCGACCCATCACGCAAGTTGGGGAAGATTCTAGGTGGCGGCCTAAGACACTATATATACTGCCGCAACTCAGCGGCCGGCAGTCTTTGACAGAGGCCGTCTGGCGAGTGTGCGCAAGCGAAGTGAAGTGTGAACGACTGGAGATTGCGGGACGACGACGACTGAGATGTCCGTGGCGTGAATGGACGAGAGGGTGTGAAACCGACGAGTGAAGCCTACTGTGCGTGAGAGCGCTTGGAGGACTCTAGAACATTGCGACTGGCGAGACATGGACTGAACTGAGGTGGGTCTGAATGGAAGTGTAATACGGATTTTACTGTAAATATTCGAACTGTCAATTTGGACACATATTTTATATAATAATTGAATAGATTGATACACTGTGTATTGGGACTGATCTTTAATTATTTAATTTCATTGATTTCTTTGTTGTCATTTTAAATTTTATTAATTGGCGTCAATTGTGAAAGTAAGTGATTGCAATTAATTGTGAGAATTTGTGTTCAGAAAATTTTGCTGTAGTTATAGCAAATAAAATAAGGGAATTATAATTCATTCTTTTATTTGATTAAGACCTCAATCCCTTAACGAACTTAGTATAGCCCACATAATTTATAGAGAGAGAAATTGTAACAATATTTTACAAATCTGCTTACTTTAACACTTTGAAGCATTAAAAAGAAACGGAAAGAGCAATAACTAATCTATGTTATCACGAATGGTTACCTAGCACTTTTTATTCGACGTTTAGATATGGAACTACTTTCCATCCATCGTTACTAACTTTACTGGATGCATGTCCCTCACAGCGCCAGTTAAAATATATGCAGGCAAGAGGAATATCTTTTTTCTAAGGTTGATTTCAGAAGTGCTCATTTTATCGTAAACAGCCTTTACCAAGTAGGCAATGCAAATAAATATATTTAATGCGTGATGAATGATTTTTATTACCTCATAATATTTTCTAACTACATGTCTTATTGGTAATACGATTTATTTGATACGAAAGAAAACATAAACCTATGCATACAACCGGACCTTACACATATAATAACTAAATGTATTAATACAGATGACATGAATAATAATTGAAATAAGTCATGTTCTTTTATAGCACCGCCTAGCGGATAACTCTAAAAGACAAGATGGCGGTGAGTGGGGTGCTTGTGAGTAGAGTACCTCAGCACCCTTGGTAATTAATTAGATAATGTGAGAACATATCGGCTTTTATAACAGTCGAGTTTCCTCGAGGCCGATAATACTAGTAATAAAATTTGAGTGAAAGAATGTTTTCCGAATGATGACATAAAAGGTGTGCTGAAATATGTAAAGCACGTTTAAAACCCTACTTCCCTACATGCCGTGGTAGCTAAGTGGTCTAAGGCATCTGTATGCTGACGCAAGGCTCAGCGGTGCGATCCCGCACTCCTCCACAGGATTTTTGAGCTCCCAAATTCAATAAAAATAACAATGCTCTTGGTAGCGAACTACTTAAACGCCAGAATCAAATATGGATGACACCAGCAACACTGAACAACAACTCGGGTGAACTATATCAGACGACATCAAAGACGGTGAAGACCAGTGGCGCACTATAGCAGACGACAAAAGAAACAACACAGCAGTTGAGCGCAGATGAGTATTGGAGCGTCTCCTAGCAGACAACGAAGGAACCTCCAGATGCGGACGCCAACGGCCCACACTGGCAGTTATAAACGAAGATGGTGACAGAGAGATGCAAGAAGGAATGATAGCATGAAGAAACAAGATGAGTAGGTGGAACATGAACCAGGTTCATTCTAGAAACAAGATGGTGGAGGTTGACATGGAATAATAGAACATGAGGTGGAATGGTAGTGACATTATACAAAATGGCGGACGGAAGAAGATGGCTGATAAATTTCAAGGTCATACAAGGTGGCTCCCGTAACGCAATCGAAGATGGTGGTAGGGCATCAAGGCTTCGAACACACAACCAGTTGCTTCAACTTCCCACTTTTCCTACTACTCACTGTGTTTATGGTAACATACACACAGTTAATGGGCAGTATATATTTTTTTCAAAAGTTCATTTCAAAAGTGCTCACTTCCATGAACAGCCTATACTAACGTCACTACAACAATAACCAGTGATTTTTTCGAATGTTGATTTGTAAGATGTTTATTTGATCGAGAGTAACTGAAGCCCGAGAGAACCTTCAGGTTATGCCCCGAACGAACGGCAGAATTCCATACGGCCATGTCAAACTACGGAGTATACAATAATTACTAACGACGGGAACAGCCAATTACTAAACGACTACCACTCGAACACGCAGCGAAATCTGAAGCCTAGCCCCGTACCAGATTGCTAAGTGAAATTGCTGGGCCGCTATATACTCAGCGGAGTAATAGTCCACAGGCTCTCTCTCTCTCTCTCTCTCTCTCTCTGCTCTTCTAAATTACCCATTACACGTCATGACTTGCCACATAAGTATGAAACGTCAACCGAAGGAATTCGTTCTTAGAAGTTACAACGCATACATTCTCTAATTCTTAAAATAATACTCTTTTCTACACAAGTGTGAAATTATAGGATTCAAAAAATATTCTCTTCGAGTCATTATCGCACTGCAACTTTCGTTAAAGTTTAATAGTATTATTTAATTGGTTTATGCAGCAGTGTCTCAGCAGTGGACATGTGTGACTAAGGTCTAGTTTTTATTTAAAGCTGGTAAAGACTGTTCACGGTAAAGTGAGCACTTTTGAAATCAACCTAAGAAAAAAGTCACCACTCCTACCTGCATATATTTTAATGGATGCATTGAGTGACATGCGGTTGGTAGTACAGTTGGTAACTATGGATGGGAAGTAGTTCCATATTTTAACGTCGAATAAAATGTATTAGGTAACCATGAGTGATAATTTAAATTATTTCTTTGACTTTCTTTTTTTAACGCATCGAAGTGTATAAATGAGCAGATTTTTATAATATTTACAGTTCCAATAATTTCACAGTTTAACTTGACCGGCGCACGAATAAAGTGATGAGGCCGATGGCAATGTTAATTTTACATAAGGCGGAATAATACACAACGTGCATACAAGTATATCTTAAGCAGGGCTTTCAAAAGTGCTAATTTTACCGTGAACAGCCTATAAAAGTGTGCAGACCACAAAGTGTTATACTTTGAGTGTTGTCGCTGACTTTGTATTACGCTGCGGAGAACCCTATGAAAACAACTGGCAAATTAATATTTCTGGAAGAAAACGCCATACAACTCAGTCAAATTCAGATGACGTAATATTAAGTCGGCCGCACTGGAAAGTGTTGAGCAGGCGAGCAAGTCCGGGATATGTGCGCGGACGTCAATTATCATTGTAATACGCCACAGTGAATTTACTGGCGTAACACGAAGGGGGAGAGGCGGGTTGAGCTATAATTATATGAGGGGAAGGGGAGGAGAGCAGGACAGTGAAGTGAATCCTAGTTAGCATGCGCTGTCGCTCACTGCCATTAGGCATACGCGTCTCGGCGGAGCGGTGTCCGGTATGCAATTACGCCCTCTTTCGCTCGTACCGGAATGGGAAGCAGATTTTTTTTTCTTTAATCTTCCGCCGGAGGAAATATTCTTATGCAGGCTATTCACGGCAAAATGAGCACTTTTGAAAGCCCTGCTTAAGACCTACATGTAGACACGTTGTGTATTCTTCCGCCTTATGTAAAATTAACATTGACATGGGCCACACCACTTTATTCATGCGTTAGTCAAATGAAACTGCGAAATTATTCAGAAAGTAAATACTTTACAAATCTGCTCATTTTTACACTTCGAGGCATTAAAAAAACAGAAAGCGAAATAAATAATTTTAAGTTATTACAAATTTTTACCTAATATATTTTATTCGACGTTAAGATGTAGAACTATTTTCCATCCGTCGATACCAACTTTACTGGGCGAATGTCAGCCAGTGCGCCCGTTAAAATATATGCATGCAGGGGCAGTAATTTATTTCTAAGGTTCATTTCTAAAGTGCTCACTTTATCGTGAACAGCTTTTATCCCCCTCCCTTCCCTTTCTTCCAAGATTTCCTTCGCTCCCGCGCGAATATTTGACTGCGATCGCGCGCTTTCCCGGTCGTAAGGATTGGCTCCTTTTTGCCCTATACGCTCCGAGGCGAGAAACAACAAGAATCATTGTTTTTTTTATGTCACGATGCTAACTAGCGTTTTAATATAATTAATGAGGATTATAGACTCTTCATGTTAGAAACGTCATTAAAGACCCCTTGAGAAACTCCGTAGAAGGAATACGTAGCAGGGTGCAATGTTCTGCATTGTGCTTTGGTGTTGTGCGCTGTTGTGATAAGGCATAGCAATAATACGTAGGCCTATACAGCGGTGTGGCAACAGTGTAATGTGAGCCAACTGTACACTCTGATAAAGGTTTTGTTGAATCAAACTAAGTTGGTATGGAGCAACCAAATAAATTGTTTATATAGGGTCAATGGAATATTTCGTTGTTGAAGCCATTCTCTTTTGGTTGCCCCAAGCAAAGATCTGCTTGGCTCTACATACATTAAACAGTTTTGTTTAATATAAACTAACTTGAATCCTGACCGAGATTCGAACAAAAATCACTGGTGCCTGAGCGCTACGCTTAAGTAAGCTCAGCTAAACTGTCTAATGGAGTAATTAGAATGTTTCTAAATGCATAGATTAAAATATTGGACAGCATGCGCAAATAAATATTTCAAATTTTGCAGCTTAACTGTATAGTTTCCGTTGAAGTGGGTTTATTAGGATTTTATACCATTGTTAAGCAACAAGAATGCACTAACAAACATTGTTACTATCCTAACTGTCACAGACAATACAAAAAAACTCTCGAGCTGTATTTTCAAGCGAAGGCAATCAGAGTGGCCAAACAAATACAGTTGATTCAACCAAATATTTTAGTAGTCTATTTTCTTTGGCCCAACACAGAAGTTTTGTTAATTATAATATGTATTTTGTTAGAAGAACAAAATTAATTTCATTCTTGTATTTTGTTAGATGAATAAAATCAATTTTGTTGGTTTTCTAATTTTGTTTACTCAACGAAATATTTGTGTAGTGCACCTAAATATATTTTTGAGCATGTACAAACAAACTTTTTTTGGCGGTTCTCTCAGTGCAACAACATATTTGGTCGTTGCTAATAAATTATTTGTTCAAAATATATCGCACGTAATTAAATTTATTATTTTGTTGACTGATTTTGACAATATGTTTGCTTGGCTAAATATTTGTGTAACATACTGAAACAAAAAAATATTTTATAATACGCTTTTTAAACGCTTTCTTTGCTGGAACACACGATTTGTTAGCGCAAAGAAGAGAACGTTGTTAAAATATGAACCACTGCAAAGTAAGCTTGCCACAAACACAAATTTTATTTCATTTCTATATTTATGACTGTGATAACATTGCATTGTCTTTACAATACTCCAGCAGACGTATTTGTAGTAATGACAATTGCACTGTAAAGACAGCTTTTGCACTTAAGAACAACCGTGATTAGTAAATAAGAGGAAAGTATTTTAACCCGGATGGTTTCGAGACTCGAACCCTCATCCCTCGGGTTCCTAACACACTCCACCACACGGCTTATCACCTTTTGGGAAGAATTAAGGTAAGTGGTCGGGAGAATGAGTGCACTTCAGAATGACATTAAACGTCCGCAGGAGGATTGTACATTTGCTCAGATGCAGTTTTGAAACTGCATAATATATTGGTTAATGAATGTTTGCACCAGGACAAATGTTAAGTACCAAAAACTGCAATGTAAGACAGAAAACCTGTAACGACGTTAAAACGTTATCTTTGGTACGTAGTAATGTTTCTTTACTGTGAAAAAAAACGCAGCTCAAAGAATTTGTATTTCTTGGCCATAAAGAAAGAACGGTAAAATTGCCATAAAACTAAAACGCACAAAGAAAAGATTTATTAACAGCAAGCCTGTCTTTATTTGACCATATATTTAAAGTAAAGGACTATTATTTTACTGTTAACAAAACAGCACGAACCAAAATATTTCTTGATTGCAACGCTTAAAACCATAAATTATTGCGGGACTGAAAGGGTTAATAAAAGCATAGATTTGTTCGGCCAAAACAAACCGGCCAGGATAAAATTTTATTTAAACAACTCTACATATTTGTTTGGTAGTAAAACCAACCTACATAATGTTGATTCAAACAAATCTTTTACTTCAACTCGTTCAGCCACGGCGTCCTTGACTGTTGACACTTACGTGAGAAACATTCATAACCAGCCTGTACTCAGCAAGGAATCTGTGCGTGGGCCATTAAGGCCAATGGTGCACGAAAGCAGCATATTTACCCGATTTTCATTATTACTTTTTTTTTTTCAGAGGGTTTATCGAAATGTTTTGGCACAAGTCGTAAATACTATTTTTTAACAACTGCATGCATTGTTAAATACTCACTACCTCTATTATTCTGCTAGCATTGATGGAAGATGAGAAATAAGATATTCCTTCTTATCTTCCATCAGTGCTCCGATAGTAGTAATAGTAATGAATATCTATCATTGTAAGAAGGTGTTCGAAATTATTCTTTATGTCTTGTCGTGCCAAAATTTTGTTAAATTCTCTGATAAACATTTTTTGACCAAACTTAAGGTGAACACACAGCTTTCGTGTACCACTGGCCTTAGTGTTTCTCTTTGTCAGCAATTCGATTCATGCCAAATTTTCCACCTCTGATTAGCGAATGATTGATGCCAGCATCACCTCGGTAATGTAAAACCAGAAAAAAATATGATCCATAAGCATCCCCCCACACCACCCTTCTAACCGCCTATGTCGCTGTATTCGTATACAGAAGGAATCTGATCAATTTTACTTTCATTCTAGTCTCTTTATGCCAGGTTTTACGGGTAACCTCACAGTGATTTGTAGAGCCTGTGATAAAGAAGCCAATCTTTTAAATTATTATTTTGGTATAATTCAATTGCAGTTACGTAAACAATTAAGTGTATATACGCAGTAAGTACGCATATAAGTAAAACGTCAGTTAGCATCTTGTACGATACCATTCAAAAACCATTGGGTTCTTTTTGCTGTTAAGCATTTTTTAATGAATATCGCAGCTCAAATAAATTACACCGAAACTGGACTTTGATATCATCTGCGTTTTAGGTTTGTGTGCTGAGACATGATCTTTTCAAGAAATGTCTGCATGCAGTAGTTAAATTATAATGTTTCTGTTTGCAACGTGCGATTTTCGTCGACTTTATTTTCACAAGTCGTGACGCAGTGCGTAAGCTGAATAACAAAGCCACGCATGCAAAATCGCTGAATTATTTACTGTAACCGAGAACTGATGTCGTGTAAAGAAACGACTTTATACAAGTATTCATATTGTAATTCTGGAAATGTTTAACGGGGATAATTATTTCGTCAGTCATGACACACGTCAGAAACTCGTGGAATTATTTCGTGGTTTGCCTCTGATTTCCTAGCTGCGAACAAATCTCATACCGCGTGACGGATGAGAAAGTCTTAACGCGAGGTTCATAGCGTCATTAAATATTACTCGCGTCCTGAGGAACCAAGAATAAAATGTACATCCTGAGCTGTCGAGGCAGGTTGCTCCACGGCGGACGCCATCAAATATCAACATTTTGAGCCGAAACACGGAGAAAGAAAAAATAAATTTTACGTAAGCACGAGTTAGTTTCAGCATAACCACAGGCCTCGCGTGAGAAAACTGCGTATTACGGCGAAAAGGACACAGATGAAATGGCAGCGCAGCTCATAATTATATTTCACATTCGTTAAGGATACGAATTTGCAATGTTTCCCATTTAATTGACGGCTCTCGAAACCAAGCATAAAAAAATAGCTCCTGCACGCTACCACGCCTAATTTAAAGTGAACAAATATGGATTAGTTCAATGCATTAGTGTTAATTAAAAAAGTAATATTTAAACTATCGCCAACTTAACCTCCTATCTATTGGTGTTTGTACGCATGCAATAACAAGCATAATAGATTTAAAAGTTATATATAATTTTATACTGAAAGTTAATAGTCTCAGTAATAGTAGCAACGAATTATTTCCACGGATATGTTGGTTTTCATTTTGTGGGTAAATGTTACCCAAAGAACAGAAGAAACTAAGAATGAATTTCAAATGTGTTCTAATAAATATGGACTGAACATACCACTTCAAACATCTGACGTTATTGCCGCTGGTTATCCACTATGCCTTTGTCCATAAAGTCGCTGTGAATAATTGATTATTTAAAAAATTCATAAATATTTATGTATTGCCAGTAGAATGTGTGTAGCTGATAAACAAGTAGGCCTACGCATATTTTCAGACCAATTTGGTCGACTAAGCTGAACGGTTTCATGAATTCAAACGCATATTTCGTTACATGTATGTGTTTCTTTTTTGCTCTTTAAGCGCCGTGTATCCAAGAAAACCAAATATTTCGTTTGCGGCCTGTCTTGCAAAATATAAAAAGCATGTTGTTGTTTCAAACAGTATATTTTCTATGGGCAGTGGCTGAACCACAGGCCTCAACGAAGAGGAACTTCAGATGGAAGGAAGGTGAATTAGTAATATCGCTGTTGAGATGTTGTACATGAGACTAATATTTCATTAATACCGTTCTCTTGAACTAAATAAACGCATATAAATTAACACACTTTACTTGAAATGGTCTAATATAATAATGCATTCATTTTTATAAATTATGTTCACTTTTGATGTAGCGTACAATTTTTTGATAAATCACCGAAGAGAGTGAAGCTATTTTCCACTCATGTTCATCATTTTAATGCGCATCTTTATAGGTTTTACAGAATAAAAGATTTAGTTCAGGTGCAACCAAAGATGTGGTTATTTCTTTTTCAAATCTCGTAGCTTTACTGTCTCTATGTACGCGAAGAGAATTAGAAAACTCTCCATACATGCACCATGTTGTAATCACAATGACAGTTTTAACATGTTACAGTCTCAGATACAAGGCTTCAGTAAAAAAAATAATATTTTAATTGATTTTTTGTTGCACAAAATATTATCCTCTCTTGAATAGAAAAAAATTAAAATCATTATGCAGAATATTGTTTTCTTTTTCCGTGCAACAAGATTGGCTCTTAACAGGTGGTGAGCTGATAATTTAGTCTAGCGTGGGCAGATGTAAGGATGATCTCCGGTTTTCCAGTGCCGAGTGTCAAGTGCAATGACAGAGTCGTTTCACGGCGTGTGCGATGGGATCCCATTATGAAATTAACTCGCATCAAAACTTGTTGAGAGGGAGTGTATACTTGGCAGGTGATAACTCCATTACCGCTCTTACATAACTTCTGCTTTCGTGCGTCTCGTTCAGATATCCTGTCGGTAAATTTCTGACGATGACGCCAGGCATTCATCGACTGGGGAAGGGAGAGATCTCTTACAGTTGAAATCATTTGTTGGTATTTTAAAAGGCACTCGAAAGGTATCTTCTTGCAAAAATAAAAATAATGCTTGTTATAAAACAACATTTCTTCAACTGAAACGGATAGTGGGTATTTTCTGATCTCCCTTTGAATATTTCCTTATCGTATCCCGCAGTAATTAATCTAAGTTACAAGTACTTTACTTTGACAAATTAAATTATTTTGACTTTTTAAAAATTATTTGTAATACACAAATTTTTATATAATCATATACATCTAGAGTGTTTTAATATTCTGTAGTTATTTGATTATGTGTGTTGTATATTTTTTCTGCTTGTCAAACATACCGAGGGTGATATGTTATACAACTGACTTACATGCGGGAGGTCGTAGATATATTCGCTGAAAACGTACAAACTGTACTCGAAAATTTAACTGGGAATTGCCCGTTAATCAATTCCCTTGTTATTTAACCACCAACAGTTACCGAGTTCGTTTTCTAGGAAAGTATTTTTCACTCCTGAGAATGAAAATGAAGACCCGCACGTTGTGATGTTGCCGACTTAATGCTGGGTCAACACGCATGACGGTAAATGACGGCATAGACTGTTCACGATAAAATGAGCTCTTTTTAAGGCCCTCCCATCAGGCATTAACCACTAATAAATTTATTTTATTGCGGTATCGGGCATTAAATTTTTAAGTGGTGAACGTATACGCCGTATTTATTAGTCACGTGACAATACTGATATTAAAAATTGGCTTAAATATAAAAACTAGCTACAAAGAAAAAATTTGGGAGGGCCTTAAAAAGTGCTCATTTTACCGTGAACGGTCTATAAGTGGATGCGGCTGCCGTACCCTAGAAGAATGGACGAGGTGAGGGATGAAGGACGTGTAGAAGTGGCGGAATGAAGACGGGGCAGGAAACGGGACCACCCCGATAAAAACCAACAATGCTGCATGAGAATCACCATCCAAAATAGGCCACCCTCCGGGGCCTTGGATCGAACAGGGGACTCCGGCTTGTGAATCAAATGCTAGTCTAAGACAGTCGTACTTAATAAACATAAAACAGCAGAAAAATTAAAAACCTAATCCTTACAATGAAGATGACCACTGACGGCGAGAGAATATAGCAAAAACAACAGCCTTAAAACCGGGGAGATAGGCGGGCTGGCCTATGGGTTCGAGTCCCACCAGATTCTCAGGTATATGCATATATTTTTATTTATTTGTGACAATATAAGAGGCAAACCTTCACTGCGATTACTTATGATAGCAACACGGAATTCACGTACGCAGTATTATTTCTTATTCCATCAATGTCTGCAATACTTTTGAAAGGTATTGTTCAAGCAAACAAATAGCTGTGCGGTTTTCAGAACATATTTTGCCATTCAGGCATTTTTTTCCCCCTCCATGCTCAGTGTTGAACGGCCACCGTGATATCCAGATACCGACACTCATTCAATCCAAAGCAGTCAGAGAAGTTATACTCTTTGTGATTTAAGTAAATAATCTGTCGCTAAATGGAAACTCCGTCGAATACACAGGAAGCCAGTACACTCGGCAGTGTAATAATAATTATAGTAAAATTAATACAATTCTATGCAACGAAACCAATAATGTTCTTCTGAGAAGAATTATAGTGTCACGCGCCCGCTGCTCGGCATAGCTCCCTTTGTACCACGCGAGAAAGCGGAGGAATGTGTGAAGAAGCGCAGTGATTTTCAAAGGCCCCCCGCAATTCGTGCCGCTGCGTGCCACCGTGATAAGACCATCGCAATTCGTGCGCATTCGACCTCCAGCGGATTGAATTTCTGCGGTTATCTGAAAGAATGTTCTGGGTCGTTGTCCTTGCTTCTCACAGCAATACTCGAGATGTGCGGAACTTTCCAGATTGGGCCCCGAGACTATTTAAGAGTTATATGGACCTGCAGGTTTTTTGTGAAATAGTTGTTTGCGCGAATACGCGTATCTCGTTAAAAATAAATGTTCTGCAAGAACGACTTTTTGTCAGAAAAGATTAAAAAAACAATTATCTATGACCCTATTGTTTTACTTTTGTTATATTTAGTATATTCTTGGAGGAAAAAATTCGTGAAAATGGTCAAATATTGCATTTTTAAAGCTTGCCTGTGCCGTTTCCTTAAGCGGTAAGAGAAAAGTGTAAATATACGGACGTTAGTTTAATATGTGGGCTTTCATCGCGTGTAATAAAACCCCACTGTTATAGGCTGTTCACAGTAAAGTGAGTAGTTTTTAAGGCCCTTCTAGCTTTTGCCTTTCACCCATTCTCTATCTTCTTGCTACATTTTAAATATAAACCTTGCAATGTGATCAATAAACATAGTGCATACATTTAACCACTCTCAAAATTTAACACCCAAGACTGCAATAATATATGTTTATTAGTGGTTAATGCCTTTTGGGAGGGCCTTAAAAAGTGCTCACTTTATCGTGAACAGCCCGTACAGATGTGAATTGCACAGTACAGCGTCACGACGGAAACACTGCACGCCTTGCGCATAGGAGCGATGAGACACTAGGCGTGCGTGTTAGTGTCGCCCGTCTTGCTCCCTCGCTTCTTGACCTTGGACGCGCAGCACCAACTAACTCTTAAGCTGCAACGGGCCTCTGAGCCAACAGATCGAGAGTTTTTCAAAGTTGAGAGTTTGGAGGATATTGCGACCAGAAGTGGCAGGTGTGCGAAGACGACGAACCAGCAGAGCGTCGAGTGCGACGCTCTGCTGGAGTCTGCGGACTGCGAGCGTCGGTACAGTGAAGAGAGAGACTGACGGGCGGGACTATTGAACTCGATGCCCGAGTGTAAGACATTTGATATGATGTCGATAGGCAGTTTGAATATGTGTAAATAATGAGTCTGAATAAGTAACTCTAACCACCAAACAGACACTGATATCTACTTTAATTAGAATTGAGATAGACATAAGTTATTGCGCTCACTGAAAATTAACAAGAGTAATAGTGGAGATAAAAGCTGTTCACGGTAAAATGAGCATTTTGAAAGCCCTACTTAGTATCTACTTGTATGCCTGTTGTGTATTCTTCCACCTTACGTAAAATTAACATTGCAATGGGCCTCGTAACTTTATTCATACGTCAGTCAAGTGAAACAGTGAAATTATTGAAAAAGTAAACATATTATTACACACTGAGGCGTTAAAAAAGAGAAACCGAAAGACATAATTTAAATTATCACTTTTTATTCGACATTAACTTTGTGCACTAATTTCTATCAATCGTTACTAATGCCATACAGTAAGCTCATAAAAATATATGCAGGCAGGGGCAGTGACATTTTTCTAAGGTTGATTTCAAAAGTGCCCACTTTATCGCGAACAGCCTTTAAATAGTTAAACGTTATAAATAACAACTGTTGAATAAATTAAAAATCATAATTAGTTCTCTTATTTGTATTAAGTCTTCCATCCCTCACGAACTTGGATACACTTCATTGCTGTCTTGCAAAAATTCTAAGGAACTGCACGGGTGTGTCTGCCTGGAATGAGACTGCACTTGTATACATATAAATACGCTGGGAGTCAGAAAAAGTCACGATTATTTACTGGCTGACAAGCTCTTAAATAGCAATGTTTGTTTATATATATATATATATACAGTTTCTTTTCACAACTCCGAATAAAGAAAGAACGACTGGCGCCAGCCTCATTATAATTGAAAGTACTGACGTTGTTACGTGAAGAGAAGTGATTTGGGCGGCTCTTAACATCGCGGTCTCGAGAGCCGATGAGGGTGAAGCGAGGTGAGTATGGGGAAGCAGCGGACTGAAGGGGTGCGGGAAACGGGAGATCCTGAGAAAACCCAGTCGACCAGCGGCATCGTCCGGCACGATTCCCACATGCGAAAATCCGGAGTGACCCGACCGAGGATTGAACCAGGTTCGCATTGGCGAGAGGCGAGCAGACTAACCGCACAGCAACCGTGGCCCCGACATGATTAAGTGTAGATAAGACGACATCCTTCAACTTTGCCACAAGTAATATCAGTATAATAACAAGAAGGCTGAGAGAATTATATAGGCTGTTCACGGTAAAATGAGCACTTCTGAGGCCTTAGTTTTTTTTTCTTTCAGTCAATTTTAGTCCTTTAAACACCATCTTAAAATAAATATTGCCATGTAAAAAATAAACACCTCATTCGGAAGTAAACGTCTAAGGTTAAAATAAAATATATTTGTTGACTATTATTCCGAATGAGCGGGAGTGCTTACTTTACCGTGAATAGCCTATAAAGGTCCTTATCATAATTTGTCTGGAAAGAGAATGGGTAACAAAGTGAGATAAAAACCTTCTCCGGTACAGCCAGCCAAATATGAACCATGACCTCGCCGCATGTAAGTCAGATATACTATTGCACACCTAAATATTCTCTGTGAATTCTTCAGTGTTCTTGTGGCTAGAGCAACAGCTCCAGGCGTTAAAACTTCAGCTAGAGGTACAACCACACTCTGCTTCTTTCTACTGTTCCCATCCGTGGATTTTCCATACTAAGGTCATTCTCCACTTAAAGGGCGGTGTAATGAAATTGTCTTCGCTTGAACAAATGACGGCTTTTCACTAGAACAAGTACTTTAAACACAGAGAAATTACTTTTGATTAATTTATGTGAACGTCAATGAAACTGTGAAACTAAGGTAAGGTGCCAGCTCTTAAAAAAAAAAGTCAATAATATTACATTTAAAGTAAATATCTATGTTTATGTCATGTTGTGGCTGACAACGCAGCAAAAACGTTACAGAATGTATACCTACTTTATAAAATTGTACCTATTTTTAAATTTGCGCGAGAAGAAAGAACAGTTTTGGGCATCATCTTCAACATTTCTTCTACAGCGCATCTTGAGATTTAACAGCTTCCAATAACACATGCGTTCTCACGCAAGTCCGGTGACTTTCCATAGTCAACAGAATTCAAGTTGACTGGTATCCCACAATACTATGACTGGGGCATGACGTCATAAATACAACTATTATTTGCTCATAATCTTGTACTTACAGATTGCAAAATGTGTATGTACTGTGTCTATAAAAAAAAAAACACAAATGGCAAACACTTGGTAATGGATTTTTATTAATTAACAAACTTTTGGTTGGCTTTTACATGTTACCACATGTGCAAAACCTTAATATAACACAACTTTTAATTCAGTTTATAATGAACTTTATTTATTAGCCTACATTAGTTGGAAATATAGGCCTACACGAAGTTTCGGCTGTATTTAAGTAGGCATGTCTGCGTGTACCCGGTAATAACTTTTTAACTTCTGAACAGAATGCAATTACATTTTTTTTAAGTATATTGCGCCAATAATGGTTGTCATGGGCTACCTTTCATACAAGCGTTGGCCTATTTTCTGTATTTATAAAACTCCATAAGTACAAACTTTTCTGTGCGTTAACGTCACGTTAACAGTCTAAAAACAATGTTATCAGTCAGCGCTTATTATCTGTGTCAGTATGGCGTGCGCAAATGAGGAAAATGCGATTATAAAAAAATTTATCTAAATTCTCCCTGCAGCTATTTTGCACTCTTTCTGCATGCAGACATAATTTAAATGTTTGAAATATATATTTGGATGTACATAAAACATCTGTATTTGACCGTAATTTTGAAATAACATATGACTTATACCGATCTACTGATACTATGATCCAACACATTCAGAAACTAGAGACAAACATCATCATTTCTGTGACAAATACTGACGGAGTTACAACCTCTTGCCAACTTCAGAAAGCCATGTAACTGTTTTGAATATGAACACTTACGATAACAACATAATTCCTTTTAGTTCTGATATGTTTACATTTTTTCTGTAACTATTGCCTGAATAAAATGAATCTCTAAACGGCTAACAAGCTATGCAAAGAAGAAAAAGTATGCCAACAGACAAAAATTCTATATTTGTATATAACTTTAAAAAACCCTGTTCCCGTGAGGTTTTTTTTCTTTTCATTCTTGCTTGGGCTGTTTATACATTGCTGCAAGGTATATAAAAATTTCCCACCAAAATATATAACTATAAAAAATTCACTTAAATATCAAATTTATAGTTGGTGGTAGAATGATTAATCACTTTTTGCAATTTAAAGACTTGCATTCCATAATCTCAAAATCTGAATAACAACGTGATCACCCTTGATCACAGCTATGCAATAATTTCGAAATTTCTTATCCAGCGCATTTCTCCACTTTAATCCAAACCTATAATCTAGCAAATGTCACACCTGATCAGCCTGCGAGTGCCCATACTACTATCACCAGGTTGAAAGTCGGTATTCCAGTAAGCACAGAGAAGTTGCCACGTCTTCGCTTTACACAGACAGCGTCTCAGTAATGTCAAATATTATAGAAAATATCACAACCAAGGTAGGCAGGCTACGTCAACCCATCTATGCATATCGCATCTTCTATTTGAACTACCACTTCCTTCGAAGAAGAACCGGTTAGTTCTCAAGAAACGGGCCGTGACAATTAAAATGTTAACTGCGACACTGTTGACAATAAAAACATATCGCCTGCTATCACCCACTACAGAATTACATATAATCACCAGAATGTTTAAGCCTCGTATCTCTTCCAGTATAAATAACCTGTCTGACCACCTCCACAACCAAGATCACACCATAATATAGGCCGTTCACGATAAAGTGAGCACTTTTGAAGCCCCAGTTACTTTTTTCTTTCAACCAATTTATATCCTTCCACCACTTGTTAATGCAAGCCTTGTCATTTGAGTAATAAACACAGTGTATACATTCAGCATACCCAAAACCAAAAGTCCGAGGCCACAATGAAATGTATTCATTGGATATTATGTCTGATGAAACGGCTCAAAAAGTGATCACTTTATCGTGAACGGCCTATATCAAGCATTGTATGTATTGAATTTCATTTCATTGTCACCCTACTAATCCAACCAGGCCAACTAACAATCACTCCCATAATTCTGCATTAACACTAACTCAACAAATCACAGGAAAGAGGACACATTTTCTCTTTTATCAGAACACGTAATAATGCTCTCCGGCCTTTGTCGCCAGCAATGAAACATCTCCGTTCGCCTTTATCACCATTAGTCGGCTTCGAGAACTGAACCCAAGCCACTTACACTTCCACTGTTACGCACATCAACCTCCGAACACTAGAAAACTCCGACAACTACGTCGTATCACAGACTCACGCCCCCGACACTTCTATACAACAATTTTGTTTGAGTGGGGTATAGATTTATTGGATGGGAGTGAGTAACCCATATTCACTACTGCATGGCAATCAGTCCTGTTGCTCTCAGTACTCCAGCGGCGTTTATTCCATAGACGCAAGGCAAGCAATGCTTACCCTATACATATTGGAAATGTTTTGAACCTTTATAGTTTTCGCCTTAACTTTAAACATATTTAATTCCTAGTTTACCGTTTCCGATTCGAGAAACAGAGTTTTTGGAACTCCCGTACCGTACACGCATAGTGGTGCTATCTGGTATTTGTTTTTACAAACGGTAGCTACCAGCGATGAATCGAAGTCGCAAGCAACAATACGCCATATCCTCGACCGCGTTCCTTCGGAAGGGTAAGCAGTCGTTCTGTTTGCGATCTCGAATCCTACGTTTTCCCTTGGAAAGGGGATGAAAGTGTTCGGAAAAACGGTAGTTTTTTTTTATTAATTTGTAATATGCTCTCTAAATAATATTCAGTTTAATTATTATTACATTCATTTCGTTTCCGTTTTTATAACTAGCGTTAGGTATTATAAAACCGTATATACATGTGAAGGGTAGGCAAAGTTGGAAGTTGGGTTTGTTAGTAGAAATTGGAAATGGAACCACAGCCCGGCACTAGCAAGACTGAGTGTAAAGTATGCAGGATTATTATATTGCTTACCCTGTAAAAAATAACTCACTACACGCTACTGCAGTACTCTTATTTACAATCGTCCTATTGGTTAATACAACACCGCTCACACTTACTGTCCTCTGCAACGCTCATTACGGGTCGGCTCTCCACCAATACAATGCCAAGTTGAGAAAGTGACCCAATAAAATGTAATTTTTACATAGAGTAATACTGTACAAGCCAAACTGCTAATTTCAGTAACCTACATTTCGAGTCTTACTTGGTGATATTACGTCGCAGGGAACCTTATGAAAACTACAGGCGAAGTTGTGTTTCTTCGCACGTGTCTTCAAAGAATGTGAATGTTGTAGTGTTACGGCAAGCTCCGTACAACTCAGTTAAATTCAAGTGACGTAGTATTAAGTCGGTAGCACTCAAAGTGTTAACTAAGTTATATGAATACGTCACAGTATCCGAAGATGTTATTTATGAGTGCTTACGAACTGCAAGTCGACAGCGTGTGTACATTTAATAATACGTAATTGAAGTTTTCGATAGTTTCATCATCGGAATGTTGCGGGTTCGAATCCCTACCTTTCGAAAAATAAAATTGTCTAAATATGGGGTCGTTGATAAATTATATTGTTACATGGTGACGCGAGTTCCATGCGTGGTCCAGCTTTGTGGTGAGTGAGCCACCTCGACCCTCACCCCTCCCCACGGCAGATGCTCACTGTCCCGTCGCTCACCCGTGCCGAGGAAGAAAGGGAGGGGGATGATTGATAGCGGTGATCTCGTTCGCGTCAGAGCCTCTACTCCTCCCCCCCCCTTTTTTTTTGCTGGAGAAGCCGATGAGATTAGAAGATGTGCAAAAATATGCTGGGAATTAGGGCCCTCGGCGCAACGCGGCATTTAGAGAAATTTCTGGGCGATGGCCTACGTCTCTAAATACAAGAAACAGCTGGACTGTCGGCATTCTATGGTGTAGGCCATCTGGCTGAGTGTGGAATGTGAAGTCGTGTGCGGCGAGTGACGGATGACGACGGGAGATTGCGAGACGACGGCAGACAAGGTGTTCGTGATGTGAATGGACGAGAGGGCGTAAAACCCGACGAGTGAAAGCTACTGTGCGTGGGGGCGCTCGGAGAACTCTGGAACATTGCGGACTGGTGGGGCATAGACTAAACTGAGGTGGGACTGAATGAACATTTAATACGGAATTTATTGAAGATATCGTAGGTATATGTCAAATATGAACATATAATTTATAAAAATAATTTAATAGGTCTTGATACAATGTCTATTGCGATTGATTTTTAATTATTCAACCACATTGATTTCCTTGAGGTAATTTTAAATTATATTGAATGAACTCATTGATTGTAAACAGCAAGTGATATAAATTTATTGTGAGAATTTGGGTCCAGAGAATTTCGTTTTTAGTTATTGTATATAAAATTAGGAAACTATAATTAACTCTTGTATCTACTTAAGACATCCATTACCGACTTGAAGATATGTATTAATGTGCTGTAAGTTATAGTTTGGAAAAGCCATACAGTAGTTGAATAACTCTGCAAATTAGCGATATAGATACTAATACAAAACAGATACACCCAATGTGGTTTCCTCATATCTAATTTATGGGCCTGAAAATAATGTTCAGGAGGTCTCAGGTAACTGAATGAATATTAATTTTTTTATGATATTTGCAAGGTAAGTAAGTTGAGTGATGTGAAGAGGTTTCGATGGCTCTTAACATCAGAGACTCGATAGTCGAGGGTGAAGTGAGGTTAGTACGGGGCAACGTCATAGTGCAAGGGCGGGGAAGCGGGGGAGACTCCCGAGAAAACCCGCCGACCAGTGGTATTGCATTGGAACGATTCCCACGTGCGACCAGGTCGGCGATTGAACTCGGTCCGCTATGGTGGGAAGCAAGCAGTCTAACGGGTCAGCAACAGCGGCCTCTAAAATACTTTGGCTAAACTAGATTAGAGAAAGTATACAACATTATCAAAGCACTTACCTACGTAGACACAGTTCTAACCTCAAATTCAATCCACATCGTTTTTGATAATGCTTTTGACAAAACTAATTCGAATGTTGGAATGCAGATGGTTACAGCGCACTCTGCTCCATAGGGCAGCTGACCAGCTTAGTTAAACATGCTAATTATTCATATCGTTACCAGTAATCAAAAAGATCTTTTCATAATCACTACAAAGAAATGGCGCGTATAACAGGCACCGTGCGGTGGACAAAGCGGTTCTGAAAGACCTCCCTTTTTTTTCTTTTTTAAGTTTACTATTAAATTGACATTTTCACATAGCTCGTGACTTTTAAACATGCGCTGGTCGAGTGTTGGCAAATAAAGGAAAAAACATGGCATTATTATTATTATTGCAGTTTTTAAAATATTATAAAACGAAAAGAAGCCTAATTCAGGTGCCACGGATTCCATTTAGCGTTATAGTTTTATAATTTTAGTAAGGCGTTCAAATGACGAATATTAAAATACATGTAATTATGTAGCGGCATTAGTTTATTTTTTTAATTCTCAGTCCATCGCGAGCAGCCTATAAGGTAAAGAAATGCACCGTAACGACTAAAAAATTTTTTTTTTGCCAGTGAAAGCATTTGCGGCAGTGCCTCTGGAAAAGTGTGGACCCCCATAGTTCTTCTGTACTTCTCCCTCATTTTGACTAGGCATTCTCCATTGTCAGATATAGTTATTGGGTATTCAATTATTCTGCATTTACCGTGCAGTTCAGTGGAAGTTCCTATGTATATTAATAAATACAGGAATTGCACAGTAATACCCTCCTTGCACTTTTATAGTTTTCTCGTACTCGTACCTGAGGTCGCGTATGATGTAATGAATTCATTTAGCATGCATTTATGTTACATGCACTCGTTAAAAGTGTCCAACGTGATGGAGTCAGTAGTGGCTATTGCTTACAACATAAGAGATCGAAATTCTATTTCCTGCTCCGAATTTTTCAAATGCGTTATTCAGTGGCAAACCACAGTTTAGTCACCTTAGGAGTGCCGTTTTCTTGGTTTCCAACTGGTACTGGAGCTATCATGTTCACTAATGCCATCACCACACCATATACAGAAGATGAGGTAAACCGCTTATACGTCTTCTATGCGTGTATCTAACATTGACCTAGCCCAATGACACGCTTCTGTCAAAGTCACATGGTCAACAGTGATGAACGTGTTTGTTTAGGCCTATATCCTAATTTTTAAATGACAACCACTAGTGTATTAGTGTAATAATTTTACCAATTTCAATTTAATCAAACTACATTACAAATTGGTTAGAGGATGCATAAAAACATCTCAAAGCACTTGCTTATCAATAAGTGTTCTAACCATAAATCCAATCCTCCCCATTTTCGGTAGCCGTATTGGCAGAAAAGCAGTTCAATGTTGGGAAACGGAGATTGGTTGTGCGCAGCAAACAAGATCAGTCTACTCCATATTTAGTCTATTCACCACACACCTGTGCATTGGGTGATTTCCAGTGATTACACTTTGCCGTGCAAAACGGAGGTAAAGGTGAAAATTTCAGGAGGCGCGGGAGAGGAATATCTTGCAATTCCGTGGAGGTAAAATTTTCCGCAGTGAGCTGCCACCGCCGGAGCTCGCTGCATCTCGATGGGTGGAGCGAACGCACGCTGGATGAACGAGGGCCTCATCTGAAATTCAAACGAACCCCGACGACCCCGTGCATAGGTGGGAGGGACTGTAAATCAGAAGCAGTTCCCTGAAGAAGCTGGTAACGTGTAATCTTGTAAACGGCCGCGGTAGGTCCGCCCTCTTTCCCTGGCGCTGATTGTCGAGTTCGCAAAGCGTGATCGTCCCTCCCCTCCCAACCATGAGTGGATTATACGCCGTGCCAGATACTGTAGGCGCAGCGCCATAGTAGCCAGCGCTTGGACCGCTGGCACGGCCCGCACGGCGACAGCTGATATTAGTAACGGCCAGGCTGTGTACAAGTCGTTACAAAAACATTCGGCACGCATCGGCCAACGCGAAATTAACTATACGGAGACTAATGTTTTTTAGCACGTCATCAGAATGCGGCAGGATGCGCGAGCAGCTACCTCTCCCCTCGCCGTCCGCACCGTACTCCAACACTCGCCAACTGTTGTGGCGCTGACAGTATCCGCCACATCATATAAGAACTCGTCGCCAATTAAAAAATAGCAAACTGTTACGTAGAATAACTGGCATACAACACAGAGTAAGAAAATCTGCTGTCTACATTCGGCGTAACTAAAAATGATGAACCTTATGCTGTCCAGTCAGCGCGGAGTACGTCAATAGGATGTGACTTTTTGACGCGAGAGATTTTTGATGTTTTCTTATTGGTTACTCTAATCTTTAATGTCATGGTTTACGTGTGTCTGTGGATGGATTTACACATAACCTCTATATTTGTCTTCCGAGTCGTATTGTAAAAATGAATGAAATGAAATTGGCCGATTTGTTCACGTATCTTCACTTGCTGATCGTGTTGCTTTCGTATACCTAGCTGCTATTATAAAGTAATCAATTTCGCTGTTGATTGGAAACATCTGCCTTTTAGACATGAAATACGACGCCAGCAACAGCAGCAGTATAAATACTTTAGGCGGCAAAACAACTAATTAAAATTATGGCGGGATAAATATTTTTCGTGTTGACATTTATTTCGACAGTTTTTTTTACAAGCCGAGGTATATCTCTGACGTCTTGCATTCCGAATGACTAGCGTAAAAAAGGGACCATAAGAAAGCGAATGATGGCCGTCTCTAATGCTACTCCATGTTGTGTACAAACGCGTGCTAGTTCTGAACTATTATTGTAGTCGCCACCATTGAACTACATAAGTTGAATTACGTGCTATAAAGCGATAAATTAACGCCATGTCGATTGCAGACGTGGCCTAAAGAACAACGGAAAATAGGCCCGTGGTGACCACTATTCGCTCATACCCCTCCATATATTCCAAGCCAACCACCGCCATCGAAGGGTGCACACCACTCTCGTCTCTGCATCTACTATTAACACTATACAAGTACAATATTAGTTCTTAGATTCTTTGAACTGTGAAAAGTAATTTACCCTTGCAGTGCTGAACTGTCGAAAGAGTGAATATTTCCCTATCAGTAGAGACCTCAAGAATTCGCGAATTCATTTTGGGACAAGGCAGAGTTCAAAACACATGTGTTTATATAACTTTATCCATTGGTCCACACGGTGTTTAACACCTCCTGGGGGACTGTGGCCCAACCGTCGCCTTCCACTGTGACAACAGACAACCAATATATAGTTGACATCGGCATAGCTGTACATACGACTGTAGAGTCTAGCCTGCAGGTCACTGAACTCGCGAATTTTTCAGGTCTCTACCTATCAGATAGTGTGGTCCATTTGCGGTTACTTCAAACTTTCCTGAAGCCCTGCCTAAGTTCTACTTCTATGATATTCCTCCGCCTCGTGCAAGTAAGCTTACAATAAGTCTAGAAAATATCACAAAAAGGAAAACGCATCGTATTTGTGAGAACTCTGTTTAATAATATTTAACATGATAACTAATTTTGCTACGCATTGCCAGTACACTCTTAATTTCTCTCTGTTTTATTCATATTAATTGCAAACTGCTGAAAGCAGTATTAGCCAGGGCTGGGAAGCGACGCTCGAGCACCTGGAACGGTGCGATCACGATCCAGCCCGGCTGTTATTAAAACACTCCCCCGCCGAGGAAGGCCGAGAGGCTAGGCGGAATGGTATATAAGGTTGGAACGATGGTGGATCGCGGCCATCTTGCTGCCGTGGGACCGACGAGATGCCAGCGAGGAGGACCACCAGGCCGTGGTCTCCACTTCGACGTTCAGCACTGCCACTGTCGAGGAGGTCTCCCTCGACGACGCCGACACGACAGCCACAGGGTAATTGTAATCCCAGTAGGACGCCTGAGGTTGTGCAACGTTAAGGTCTTCGTCCTAACTATTAAGACTCCTAAAGTCGTGAGCACGTATCATATACTTCATTGCTACAGGTCGGCAGGATCTACTCAAGTAACTGATTAATGTATAGTAAAGAAGAGTAAATTTTGTATAATATTTAATGTAAAGCTGTGAGTGAATAAAATATAGTATTTTATACACGAGTGTGCTCTATCACGTAGTCACCGATATCCCCCTTCCTTGCGTGGCCTGATTCGTCCTCAGGACAGGCCACAGCTAAAAGTAATATTAAAATTCACAGATACTTTGATGTTAACAGAAGTATAAAACGCTTGCGATAATGACATATTTAGGAACCAACCAAACACATCGTGGATGATTTTTGAAAGGTTTGATTTAAAATGTGTGACGAAACCATGAACAGACTGTATGAGGAATTGCGCACAGTGTTCGCGGATTACCTTCCTCTTATTCTGTACCCCCCCCCCCCCAAATTATAGTAACCGATATTAAGCCTGGTACACATGTATGACGATCACGCCGAACATACAGAGCGGAAAACTAGAACAGCCAATCAGAAGTCGTCCTCGGTTTCTGCGCGACTCGCGCGCAAACCGAGGACGGATTCTGATTGGCTGCTATAGTTTTCCGCTCTGTCTGTTTGGCGTGATCGGCGTACAGCGGAACAAGGCATTAGGTTTGTTTGTGAGCATCACCATCCAGGCTCGCAGTGGGCCCACACACATTCAGAAACACACAGTGTAGAACTGTCAGATAACAGAATAAACAAACGAGACCACATAATTTATAAATACCACATATTAGAACAGCTATACAACAGAAAAACACAACTAAGAACTAATATTCCTTAGAAAAACAGAAAACCGAAGTCACACCAGAAACACAGGTGTTAGAACAGTTATACAAAAGAAACATATATGTTAGAACTACCGTACGGCAGAAACATACAATTTAGAACCACATATTGGAGAACCACGTACGTTAGAAACGTTGTACAACCAAAATTCGCAATCTAGACATATCATACAACAGAAAAACACAACTTAGAACCACATACTGCAGAATCACATACGTTAGAAACGTCGTACAACCGAAATTTACAACTTAGAACGATCTTACAACCGAAACACAGACATTAGAACGGTCGTACAACAGAAACTTACACTTAAGGCCATGATCTCCCATTTCTACAGCTTTTGCAAGAATTTTTTCAAACAAAACTAGAGCAAATAAAGTGAGATCCTCTTACAATTTTGTTACAAGCTGTTTTTATTATGTAGTCTAATTTTTTCAACACAAACACGGTATAGTTTCAACTAGTTATTAAAGAAACAACATTTTCGTTAAACAATTAATTAGAAAAAGGTATACATATTTTTTGTGTTCAAAAAATTAGACTACATAATAAAACAATTTGTAACGAAACAGTAAGAGTATCTTTCAATATCGGCTCCCGTTTGGTTTCCAAATAATTAATTCTACCAAAAGCTGTAGAAATGGGAGATCGTGGCCTTAAGAACTATCATACACTAGAAACACGCATATTAGAAGTGTCATACATTAGAATCACATTACATATAAGTGGTTCTCGTTATGTTTTTTTTGTCTTGTGTGGTTCGATGGTATGTGGTTCTAGTGTATGTGTTTGTACGTTGTGACAGCACCCCGGCGCGCAGATGTATGGCGCGACTGTTGCGCTGTCTGCGGCTCGTGCCTCGAGGGCGGCTGACGTCCTGCAGCGACCCGCCTCGCTCGCGGAGATTTGCATGTAAATGGCGGGAAGAGAGACCCGCCAGTCTTCCGGGCAGTTCAAACCTCGTAATGCTAGTATCCGGGTAATGGCTGTTCACGATAAAGTGTGCACTTTTGAAATGAACCTTAAGGTTGAAGTAAAGCAACTGCCTATGAATCACTGCACCCGACTATACAACGTGAAGAACTCATTAAAAAGAAGTAAAGATACCATCAAAATTGTCAGAAAAGTGCGATTTATGTTTTATATGAAAGAAGAATGTATATATCTTGCAACATTATAAAATATTTTACTAAAATACATTCTTTAATTGTAAAAAAATTAATCGATCTCTAGAGTCCACATTTTAAACCAAATTTAAGCGCATCTCCATTCTGGATATTTCAGAAAGTAGAATTTACAATAAAATCTTCTTCAGGAAAAATCGCCATAATATTTACTATGATTGCATGTAAGAACATTCTAATAATAATAATGGATCATATCGATTTTATGATTAACTTTATTTACGTCACTTTCAGCAATAAATGTTTGCGACAATTGGACGCATATAAAATCAATTACAAAAATTATTTCTTACATTATTATTACAATTTTCTTTACAAGCAATCATAGTAAATGTTATGACGATCTTTCTCGAAGAAGATTGTATTGTAAATTCTGCTGTCTGAAGTATCCAGAATCGAAATGCGCTAAATTTGGTTAAAAATGCGGGCTCTATCGATCGATTAAATTTTTAATATTTAAAAAGTATATTTTAGTAAAATATTGTATAATTTTGCAAAATTATTAACTTTCTTCTTTGATATAAACCATAAATCGCATTTTTTGACAATTTTGATGGTATCTTTACTTCTTTTTAATGAGTTCTTCACGTTGTATAGTCGGGTGCAGTGCTCCATAGGCATTTGTTACTTTAACCTTAACCCATTCAGACCCAGTGTATACAGTTGTGTACATTACGCACGTGTAGGTAATTTTTGGTCTGTACTGCACACTACGGCTTAGTGTCGACTTAAGTGCAGCACGTATCATAATATTTTTTGTTTGCAATAGTTGAAACTGTAAACTAATTTGGGTCAGAAAGGGTTAAGCGTCGTTCACAACCATCCGTCGCTTCCGTCAGTCTCCTGTCCGTCAGACGGATGGCTATCGGCCGGTTTTTTCGTCCGCCAATTGAAAGCGAGACCCAACAGTCTGTCATTCGTCGATCCGTCTGGCCGAAAATGTTCAATGTTACCACTCAACAAAAAGAACTTTCTCGCGGAGAGAGAAATGTTTTTAATGAATGTCATAAATGTATTCTCTTTTCGTAACATAATTTATCAGCATCTCCTTTGGAAATATACAAGTCAATTTCAGTTCAATTCAAAGGTGAAACGTAAAAAAGGAAACAATTCACTGCTTTGCATATTTAAAAAGAAAAATATCCAGACAATAAACATGTGGCTGTTTACAACAGCCATGGTGGAGGAACGATATTACAAGCCAGTGGGCCATCCGCCGGTCCGTTGAAAGTTAAAGTTTCAGATATATTTTATGGATTGACAGATAGAAAACAAGTTGCTCTGCGATTGGTTGAAGATCACGTGACCGACGGACGGACAACTGACGGATGAAACGGATGGCTACGACTCTCTTAAGGTGCGAACGCCAGACGCTGCGGATACCGGGGGACATGCCCGTTTGTGGGACTTCCCGAGATGTAAAGTGTCGCAAAACCTTGTGGGAGCTCTGATTGCCTTCGGGTGGGAGGAACTTCTTCCTCGGTGGATGGTACTGAAAGGGAGAAGGGACGGTGACCGCCGCTCCTCCTACTGAAAGGTCTTGGTCTGGTGGAGAAACTGGCCTGTAATGGGTGTAAGGTTGTCCATGATACTCTACGGCATCATGTGACTATGCCCGGTAATTCAGTCGTGACAGGTGACAGGTGGAATGACTGAGGCTTCTCTGTTGGCATGGATGCTGGATTAGCATAGCGCAAACCGGCCTTTAAAGGGAGTAAGGCGAGTATCACGTATGGGGCTCATGCCCGGCGGGAATGCCCGAGACTAAGGGATAGGACTTCCCTACGCTGAGGTGAAACAGCATTCCGCCCTTTGGAGAGAGCATATGGACAAAGAAATGTCGGGGCTACTGTCAAGCCCTAGTATTGGAGTCATATGCAACATGGTTGCTGTAATATGTCAGTTATGAGGCAAAGTCAATAGCCTCTGCTGACTTTCGAGAGTCAGCAAACGTAGGCTACCCGTGGTGTTCTCTATACCAAGTTTTATAGCTAAAATGGGCATCTGCCTCTCAGAAGAGTGCAGTTACAGCAGATAGTGACGATTTTGATGGGAGGCGGGCCGGTGGACTCCTTTATGGTCAGACCATTGGGGCCCAAAAGTCTAGGTCTTAGTGAAGGACCCAAAGACATAATGGTAATGGACAAGAGGCTTGGTGAGCCGGAGAGGGTGTGGGTCGGTCTTACGTGCGGGACTTGGCACGCATCGTTCCCGGTAACCCGGGCTTTGGGAAAATGCACAAGTGTCATAGAAAGGAAGGAGTAGCATCGGGTAACCTCCGAGCCCGTGTTAAGGGTTTACCTTGGCAACTGGTCATGGTGGGAAAGGACTCGTGCGGGCTGTGGTTGGAAGATCGCACCGGCGCGGCGTGTCTATGTCTTGACATGGCACAATAATCATCATTAAGAGGACAATAACATTATATTACCCTTGAGGTAATCAGAGCCGGTTGGTAGGCAGATAGTGGGCCTTATTCGCTAAGACTCCACGAGGCTGAACCTAAATACTCAAACAATGAGAATTCTATATCATAACTTCAGTGATGGCGACCAGCTGAGGACTAGAGCAGTAGCAATTTTATGTTATGTGAGTCCAGCTTTAGGAAAAATTCACTTCCCCTGAATGCATATATTTTAATGGGTGCACTGTGTGACATTTGGGCAGTAAAGTTGACAACTATGGATAGAAAATAGTTCCATATCCTGACGATGAATAAAAGTGTTAGGTAATCATTTGTGATTACTTAAAATTATTTCTTCTGCTTTTAGTTTTTTAATGTATCGAAGTGTAAAAATAAGCAGATTTGTAAAGTATTTACTTTCTTAATAATTTCACAGTTTCATTGGACCTAGGCATGAATAAAGTGAGGAGGCCAATGGCAACGTAAATATTACATAAGACGAAGAATAACAACGTGCATACAGATACAGTGGACCTCTTGGTCATGTATTTTGTATTTTTACATAGCGTTCTTATCCTTACAGCCTTACCGCGCTTCGGCCTCCCTATAGGCGAGGAAGAGGAATCACGTCCTCTCAATGCAAGAAGGCCATGATTAATGCGACCGATGGCCAGATCCAAAGCGCAAGCCTGGCACGTCCGCACATCCTCGCCCCCTCTACCACAGAGGTTCTGAGATCCTCGCCCTTAGAAACCAAGCGTGTGGTATGGCCTGGGTTCTATCCATACCCCAAGTGCCTTTCCAGGGCACAACCGGAGCAGGTTGTCACTCACCGTCCGGCCTGTCATCGAGAGTGGGAATCTCTCCAGACCTCCTCCAACATACGGAGTTAACCCCTACCAGCACGAGTCCAGCCGTATGCTCGGACACCAGAGAGAACCTCATGGTGAGGCCAATCGATCGTCCCGTGCTACCACTTACTTTCTATGGCACTTGTGGGTTATTCTTGGCCGAAATTATCCTTTGAATGGAGTGGCAAAAGGAATTCCCTTCCACAAGTGGGCCGGCCACACTCCACTCCCTGGGAGCCACATCCTTAGTGGCGGGGAATTGCTATGACCCAGAGTGGCCACCACCCCGGCGGCCGGTACAAGAGAGCAGTCTGGACCCCTCTCCGGTGTCGCGGTTCACCGGGGATAGCAGCCCTTGCTCTGAAATGGAGAGTTTATATAATATCTAGTTATATATTCTCCATAGTTTCATCACTGCAACCAAGCCATTGCTCCCTCGACCACCGAGGTGTTACGTGACCAATTCACAGTACGGGAGGGCGTCAATCACACTCCATTTCATGTCTTTGTACTTATTCTTTGAAATACAGACTTTGGGTCCCAACGGTCTGAGTGCTAAGTAGTACAACACCCCGCTAAGTGGTTGAGCCTTGGTACCAGCTATCGGTCCAACCATCATGGCAGATACCCCTCGCCAGTCACGAGGACTCTGGCAACCCATATGGAACGGGCGGCGTTGCCCAATCTGTTAAGCCACTAACAGGGGTGGCCCGAGAAGCCTTGGGTCGTCTTGAGTAGAGAGAGGCTATAAGGTACGCATCATCCACCCTGTGCAGGTTGTGTGCGGTGCATACCTAGCTCGGTATACTATAGCATGGTACTACCACACCGCCTATTATGCCCGGAACCTTTCTCCTGTCTACTACACCCCAGGGATATCAAATCCCGAAGAAATGCCTCACCCAGGAGTAACACAACCCTACCCCCACAACATGCATACAAGCAGAATCATAAGCAGGGCTTCCAAAAGTGCTCATTTTTCCGTGAACAGCCTATAATGGCAGTAGCCGTATAGCGTGTCATACACGCTCTGCCACTCAGTCACCAGCTTCGGCTGCCTAGTGCGGAACAGCCCAGTTAAAGCCTAAAGGTTTGCTCGGTCGCCCTTAACATCAGGGTCTTGAGAACTGACGAGAGTTAAGTGAGGCGAGCACGGAGTAGCGTCGGAATGTAAGGGCGGGGGAAACGGGAGATCCCCGAGGATCGTCCGGACCATTCCCACGTGAGAAAATCCAGAATGACCACACCGGGACCGAGTTAAAAAAAAATTGTGTTATATTAATTTTGGGCGTGTTTTCGTCCACCTGTCACGATATCGCTTTCATGGAAAAAGCAATTTGTATAATTTTTTCCCCACTTATAAACAAAAAGATTTCCGTAAAAAATTCAATGTCCTGAAAAATGCGGTTTTATTTTATATACTCGACAAAAACACAAACACTTATTAATTTTCTCCTGTTTCTGTAAAGTTCTTCTCTTCAACGTGCACAAAGTGTTTTTTTTTGTTTGAAATCGATGTTATGAATTGTAGCTGAGATACTCCTTAAATAATTTACATGTCAAACTCAATATTTCGCTCGACCAGTCCCGCACTGTGTAGGCAACGCCTTAAACGCTATGCTTTATTTGACATACCGGGTTGTTTTATTTCTTTACGATATCATATTTTAAGAAAATAAATTTGAAGGGTACAACTGTAGCACATTAGCTGTATAACTTATTTTTCGATACAGATGTCGCATCCAAAATACTGATGCATAGCTATATGTCACAGTGAACGTCACAATATAAACATTGAACCGGCAACGTAAGCCAGTGAGATAGGTTGCTAGTCTTTGAAATTTCGTAAATAAGCCGTCGCAGTCTGGCGAATTTGACAATTGAACAGAAAGCCATTATCTCTGAGTAAAAACATTCGCTGGGGTTCAGCAGAAATCAACCTTATCCAACTGCAAGTCGACCACCAAAATTATCACCAAGATGCAATTAAATTCCCACCAAATTAGTTTTTTTTTTTCATTTTAAGTACATGTCTTTATTATTACTAATGAATATACGCGAAAAATACGAGTGAAATAAACTACTAGTAGTATTTGATAACTCTATAATGGGAACTTGCAATCTATACCCCTACGAATATAGTATATTTGTATCAGTTTTAGGCCCGATTTACATGAACCCGTTAGTTAAGCTGGTTTCACTTGGTACTTCATGCCACAAAACGGCTACTGAAATTCCAAATTATTTGTTGCTTCATTCTTTTATTAGATCAGCCTAGCCAGACATCGCAAACATGTGTGATGTGATCCAACCGACCCATTCATTATTTTTCTTCGTGTAGAGATAGTGTTATTCTAGTTGCTACCGCTAGTAGTTATTAACCGTGACACCCTCACGACCACTGCGAAGGTGCTTGCTTGAACTTGCGATACATTTATTTTAGCAAGCAGCTACACTTTACATCACCCCTTGTTTTTGCACCAACAGCTATATACGGTTTTACGTTTCTTGAGCGTCAGCCGTTTTGCTTGAGCTCTTGGATACGGATCGGTGCAGTACAAACACTTATTGAGGTCTATTACAAACACGGCTCTTGTAGTTTTACAAACAAGTAATTTTACAAGACGAAGTTTTCTATGGGCTATTCACGTTAAAATGCGCACTTTTGAAAGCCCTGCTTAAGATCTATTTGTACGCAAGTTGCGTATTCTTCCGCTTTCGCCTTATGTACGACTAACATTGTCATGAGCCTCATAACTTTATTTATGCGTCAGTCATGTGAATCTGTGAAATTATTAGAAAAGTAAATATTTTACAAATGTGCTAATTTTTACACTTCAATACATTAAAAAAATACAGAAAGCGAAACAAATAATTCAAATTATCAGAAATTGTTCCCTAACCCATTTTATTCGACGTTAAGATACGGAACTACTTCCCATCCGTCGTTACCAACTTTACTGGACGCATGCCGTTCAGGGCGCCCATTAAAATAAATGCAGGTAGGAGCAGTGACATTTTTCTGAGGTTGATTTCAAAAGTGCTCACTTCATCGTGAGCAGCTTTTACTGTGAAATACAAAACATTTTTTTAGTGGAAACTACAAAAAAAAATTTACACTATGGCCTATTCCTTCGTCATTCCTGCTTCTCTGAGCATCTGAGCAACTTGCTCCGTCTCTAATGACCCCACCGTCGACGAGACGTTAAGCCCTATTTCCTTACCTTCCTACTAACCATTTCAGCTCGCGAGGAGTGGGAATATATGAAAAGTTTGTGAAACTGTACCTTCCTCCCACCCTCCCCCTCCAGCACCCCTTCCTGTTGCCACCTTGCCAAGTGATAATAATTGCATTGCAGTTCGCCAGACCGGTGCAATTGACCATTAAATTAAAATTTATACGCACATATATAATTTCTTTACCGCGGCCTGACATAGTCCTATCGTCTTGATGTGGTGAAGTATTCATATCGTAAATTGGCAACGCTGTAAGTATTTAAACTTAGTGTCGAACCAGTATTGGCGATTATTTCAACTGTTAAGGCAATGCCTCGTTGTGGCCGACTATTATAATTATTTCTTGCCAAAAGGTCTGTGACGGTATAAAACAAAAATATATGTTTTAGATTGTATTTTCCTATCTTTTGGTCTTCTTGTATGCGTAGGCATAACTAAATTGAATGTAATTTGGTGGTGTTGAAATATGTCGGTAAGTGGCTGTTTGAGCGGCTATACGTACGCGAGTGACACAATGAGAAAAATAATAACCAATATTACTTTACCCCTTTCCAAACACATACGAGGAAATCACAACGATCCACACAATTACCTCTTATTGAGTAACTATCCTATGTTTATGAATTGCACACTCAACACTTAGTATAAAGATAACGAATGAGTATAGTTTAGGCATTTACCTTTATCCTGGAAGCTGTTAGACAAATCACAGACAAGGAAACAATACAAAATATAACACTTGTGCAAGAAAACCATTCAATCGACACACCAAAGAAAACATTCAGTATTAAGATACAACTTGGCCATAAGTTAAAATTAAATACAAAATAAATTAATTTGCAGTTAACTACAAATAAATAACATTGCAATCCATAGCTTTGCAGAAAATAAAATACCTTCAAATTCGAAATTTTCTGTACCGTCAACTGATAAAGGAAACAAAAGTCAAACTAACATGCGTTCTATGTAAAAGCGTTCAGACGTCTCTCGCCTTTCACTGGAAAAGGACAACGATTACTCCTGAATTCATTATTGAAAAATTTCATTTCAAATAGTTTTAATTGCTCGACTATAATCGGTAGAGTCAAGGGTTCTTTTATCCAGGACTTCTGGAATGAACTCTCAAAGATAAAATTTCCTAAGCAAGTTTCTAGCGATGACTAGGATTCCGTTTTAACAAAACTGACAAAAAATTCATCCCTCAGAAAAACTCAATTACTGAGACCGCAATTAATAAAGAATATATCTTAAATACATATACAGCAAAGAAAGCACAATTAATCCTAGTCCAGTACGTCAACATAGAAAATTCTAAGAGCATAAAATCTCTGTTTACTTTCATATTTTGCCAAATAAACTGTCAGTTTAACTTTGAATAGTATAAGAAATATTATAAACATTAAAATGATAGGGCCTACACAGTATATGTATTGATGAACTGAAAATAAATTAAAGTAAATTAATCTGTCTGGTATGTGACTATAAAGACATTATATTGTCAAAAATAAGTATGGTGAAAAACAAACATAAAATTGAATACCAAAATATTTACCTTAAATCCGTCCTGTTTAGAAACATAAACAAATGTTATACCTACTGGGCTTACTGCCACATCGTTTCCTTGTAAATACAATGGCGAACATTGAAGTGCCTTGAAAATGTAAAAAGTCTAACATGAAATATTATACACTATAACTGCAGAATGGAAAATATCTTAAACGTGTTGGATAGAAAAAAAAATTATATTCGTGTAGAAGAATGTTTAGGTTTAATCATCACTGTTTCACTCTATTTCGAGCAACAAAATGTTTATTTACAAAAAGTTACAAGTGGAGCTTAGAGTTATCGTTTGAGTTAATGAAAACGTGTACATAGCAAAAGGGTTTTCATAACTATAAACCAAATATATGCCAAAATGTTCCTATAATTTGTAATAAAAAACTTTTCTCTCGGGTAGTTAATGGCATTAAAAAAAACTGTTTGTGTGTTCTTAACAAAGAAGAAATAATTGTAATATTCACACATGGTAATGCAACATTTGTTGGATGTATTTTTCTTGGAAATAACATCTTATATAATGTTATAATTACGTGTGTAAGTGTAGAAAAACGTACTTTTGCCACCCAATGCTTTCACACCTCGCAGTCCATACAACATGATCGAATTTCGGACACAGTTAATCACATTTAAATTAAATATAATAATAATTTGTTACAAAATGTTTGACAGCAAAAGCACAAAGACACATTTGACACTGGCAAAGTCATTAAATTCACTAGTTTTTGAAGTTTTGTGGAAATATGCTATTGCAATTAATTCATTATTTAAATGGATAGTGACAAAAATGTATTGAGCCAAGATAAACTACAATATATACCGTGTTAATTTTTCAACAATCAAGGCAAAGGACTGAGTACAGTTAAATTCCTAATGTATGGCTGCTTTTAGAAGTTATAGGATTGGCAGATGTCCGTGTATTAACATTGAACGCTTGCTAAATAACGCAGGTATTTTGCCACTTAGAGAAAAAAAAATACAAATATCTTAATTTCCAAAGTAAACTGTGTGAAATTCAAGGTAAAAGTAATGAACTTGTTACTTCTTTATACTCGAACGTATTTATGGTTCAGGTGCAACTGAGGTGATCTGGAACTAAACATTGAAAAAGAATTAACACACAAAATGAGGTACTTTCATTAATGATTGCGGCCAACAACAGAAAGTTTAACGTTTCATTTAAAGTATAATTTTTAAATTGGTGGCAATTTCTAAATAGCTCTTTTAGAAGCAATGAAATTCGTTCTCGGTAACTTAACAGTGCTTTTAAAAATTCTACCGTTTCACTAGATGAGCCAGTGGTCACTGGTAAATAGCACAAAGACAGGGTTAAGAGTCCCGTCTGCCTGCAGATATTTTGAGTCCTTGATAAGCCCCAGCTTTAAGGCCGACTCTTACTCATTCACTAAATCCCTCATCGCCTCTAAGTGCAAGGCTTTCAACTGGTGTGCAGTCTTTCCGTCGGCGCCTCGCCTGAACGTTACTTTAGCCGCGAACCTATGGTTTGACGGCACGCTAATAAAGGATCAAGTGCAATGTATGTTTAAAGACAGTTTTGAAAATTCTTTTAAAAAATTCATCAGTTAAAACTGATTATGGAAACATGCGTTTTAGCTACATTTACGCAAAATAAAAAAGCATTGGCTTCCAGATTAGAACCTGAAACTAGTATTTTGGCACGAAACGCGTTTCCATGCTTTTCGTGTTTAGACGCCACAACTAAATATCCAACCGTTTTTGGGTGACTTTGTTTTCTACCAAACCGATACAACGTACTTTATACACCAGCCAGGTAGTGCCCATTAGGGGAATCAAGGGCCCGCCAACTTGGATTTTCACTATTTTTGCTATACGTTCCATTTAAGAATATTTAAGAAATTTTTTCGTACGACCTGGCATAAATAATAGTTCCTAAAGCTTTATCAAATATTGCAACTCTACCGCGTTCATTATTTTTTGTTTCATAAGCAAAAGAGAGCTGTGAGAATAATCAATGACAAAAGAACGTCATACTCATGTAGACCTCTTTTCAAGAGCTCAGATATTTTAACATTAGCATGTGAGTACATGTTTTCAGTACTTATATTCGTGTCCAAAAACAGTAATTTATTTCAGAAAAATGAGTCCTTTCATAAGCATGACACTAGAATAAAAAAAAACACTTTCACATGGATTCAGTTAACTTAAAAACTTGTTCAGAAAGGGCCATCCTACCTAGGTAGCCAACTTTTCAATAAATTACCACAACACCTTCAAGAAATTCGCTTCTCTAACCAAAAACTCTTTAAACAACAGCTGAAATAATTATTTATTGACAGTGTATTTTAAAGTGTAGATGAATATCTAAACAACAAAAATTAAGAAATTACATTATAACAATTCATTGTACGCATTTCTTGTTCCGGTTTGCTCGTTCCCTGTTTCTTCTGTTTTAATAAAACGACAACGTCCCTATACATGTGTGTTACTATGTCCAGAGTATAAACTTTGTATACTGTCATTACGTGTCCAATGTCTTTGTACAGCAATGTATTGAAAAAAGATCTTACGGACGCAATAAAACAAACAAACAGACTAGTGACTGCCGGCAAGAAAGGAGTGATTTTTTTCCTTGCAAGCGGTTTCAGAAATGATCCTGATTACAACGGTCCAGCAATACGTGTTTTAGAACGTGTGGAAAGTAATGTCCTCTGCCTTGTCGACGCGCAAAATAAAATATACGATGCACATTACGACAAAAAATTTCGACCATCCAAGATGGCGGGAGAATGATCTGAGTTTCACGTATGGTGGACTTCCGCAGTGGCCAGAAAGAAGAAGTACGCTGCTTTCAGTCACGCCCGGGGCATCTCTTCTGCAAACGTGCTCACTAACACTTCTTCACTGGTGAAATTATGTTGTGCATGTTTGAACACATTCTGCTTAAAGAAACGAAACTGCCTAAAATAGAGTCATTTCTGAAGAGACAAACTTGAGTAAGTACACTTTCGTTAGCGTCAAAGTTCTTTTAAAATATGGCCTCTTGTTTTCAACGTCGCGTCTGTCCCTTTCGTCCTGCGACGCGGCAATACCGTAATTATTTACTACCGCTGATTTCCCTTCAGAGAAATAATTGAACACCGCGCGCTGCGCAACAAGTAAGCGAAAAACAAAACAAAAAAAAAAATCAGGTCGGGTAATAAAAGATCACAGTAATTTCCTACCGTTTTGTTTTTTTCCCGTCCGCGGGCGCAAACCGTGTAATTAACGTGTCCGTTTGAAATAATACTCTTGCGTGGCGCTACGTGCGCATACTCTTGGATTCGGCAGGTTCTCTGGTCCCGTGATCCCCCCACGTAGGTTTCTGGCCCGGTCAGTCCCTCCCTTCCCCCTCAACCTATACCTGCGAACATCGTCAAACAGAATTGGGGAAGGGGGGGATCGACTCTGCGGGGTGGCGATAGCAATTTATGTGGGGCCAGCGGTGGGAATGATGGCCGGGAGGTCAGCATGACGTCCGCGATAAAGACGGGCATCTGCCGCCGGCCGACCCGGCGGAACGTGGCAATTTGTCCGGCTGTATATACCTCGTCCCTTGCGCGCGCCCGTCTAATGACATTCATTAGAGAATTATACATCAGGTGCGAAGACCGCATTACGCTGCGCCCAGTCCTATTCAACCCCCACTGCGCATGCGCAGGCGACCTTCGGCGAATGCGCTTCGGCGATGTAGCCCATTCACGGTAAAGTGAGCACTTTTTTGAAGCCCTCTCATTTCGGAATAGTAGTCGATAAGTATATTTTATTGCAGCCTAGTACGTTGACTTCGTTAACTTTCGAGTCCGGTGAAATATATACACTATGTTTATTGTTTACATGTCTATATTTATTTAAAAAAATAGCGGAAGGGTAAACAATGACTGACAGGATAAACGTAACTAAGTGTCTCAGAAGTGCTCACTTTACCGTGAACAGACTATAGCCGGCTTCAGCAAGCCACGAAAAACGTCTCCCTTTGTAAACATGTACAGTAACAACAATGAAATATTTCTGTCGATTTGTGCAGTCTGGTTGTTTTATATGTCGGTGATCGTTCAGTCACCGCAGAAACCTATTTCCATCTTATTTCCCTATCAATGAGTTGTTATTGCATGGGGAATAATCTATCTGATACGCACATCTACATATGTTGAAGATTTTCCCCGCAATGGGGAACGTATGCAATATTTGGTGTATTTTGCCGATTTTGTCACCAGCTGCATATTAAAACTTAAAAATTTTAAGTATATTTTCATGTAACAAATTTAACTTATATTCTAAGGGATATTGAACGAAGATAATGGACTGACAGGCTATCTGGAGCCGAAAGGAAACTTCCTACAATGAACCATTTTGTTAGTAATATAAATATGTATTACTCGATCATTTTATGACTGGGTAATGGATAAAATAATATACCGGCTGAGTTACCCGCGCCTATTTTTACGTATCTATGCAACCCGCACACTTTTTTACCCATCTAACACAACATCGATCTTTACAGAACACGCGCGTTTGTTAGTCGTCGCCAGTACAGTAAGCGGTGAAAGGATGGTGTCATGTCAGCAATGCGTTAAGACGCAGTCACGTTTCAACCAATGCGCATCCGTTTACTGTGATGAAACAGATTATTGCGATGTTTACCGAATACGTTGGCACGTGACGATCGCGTCCTTAGTAACGCACATCTGCGATTATGTTTCTTCACGTGACATAAAAATTAAGTCACCGCTTACTGTATCGACGCAAAGGAAGCTACGTGCACGTGCTGTTTTGTAGCTATTCGCTATTATCGCGCCGCTGATTGATGCATGCTGACAACGGCGTCGAATGTTCAGCTATAGGCAGAGACTTGCAAAATTTGCGTTATTATTTGAGGACAGTTTAAACTTCAAACACTCTTGCCCTTGCGACGTGTTTATTGTTGTACCATACTTTATTTGATACGCCCCCGGGGTATTTCTGCGCCAATAAATGAAAACTTCACAATAGTGTGCCCCAATCACTCGTGACCTCCTATCTGGGGAGCGATCAATTGAAGAACGACGCCGACTCGGGTTTATACAGTACTGTGAATTTTAGCTTGATGCCAAAAAATAACGCGAATTTTGCAGGTCCCTAGCTATAGGTAGGGACACCCGCATTTCGTGAAAATATTTCACGACCAGTTGTATTTCATAACAGTTTTGCTCTGATCCACTTTTGTGATTGGGTGATCTAGATGTTACGCGTCTTTAGTGTCTGCCCACAAAATTAGAGACGTACAGTATCGGACTAACTTAATTCTGACTTGTCAGTCAAGTAAGAAAATGTCTTCTCACAGACACACGCCGCCAATAAGAAAAATGAAACTGCTGGTACGCTCATAGGACATTGAAATCTAGCATGTGCGGAAATCTTTTCGCGAAATAATATAGGTGATATATATTAAATAATATAATATAGGTCAATAATATAGGTGAATAACACCAATTAATGGAAATATGCCACTACACCAGACATTGCAACTACTAACTGCTCGCAATATACTAAACTACAACGGTGGCAGCTCAGTTTAAACATAATTTTAATGAAGAACAAGTTGGAAGTGACAACATATATTACGTTAAGTTATTTAAGTTCAGAACATTGTCAACGAAAACTCAGATAATAATTTAACAAACTAGCGCTAGATAAAATTATTATTTTGAAGTGAATGGGTAGGCCGACACCAGCTAGTCATTGAAAATTAACTCTCTCATATTACTTGTATGGTAATTCCTTGATGATAAGAGCTACACGCTGTTCGAAATTTGCATCTGATATCAGTCGAAAGACGACGGTAGTGAAGATTGCTCCTCGAAGTCGAAGTCAGATCAATCTCCGCAGCTGTAGCAAGTACTCTGATGTTACCACCCTTCCCTCACTTAAAGCTCGCTGGCTTTATATGTGCCTTTATAGTCATTGCACACGGTATAACGTTTCATACACCTGGGAGACGAATTGAATTCTAACTAACAGAATAAATCACGGAGTAGCCCGACCAAGGCCTCCTCTGCTCTTGATAATACCTTACACGCCTCCTTGTTTCATTCTAGCCTGGTATATGCTTTGCGAACTCAGTTTAAACTAGAATATTACTTAAAATCCTAACTGAGCAGTCAATTATGATTTGACTCAGCCCTAGCGGAAAATCAACAACTTCTATCATTTTAATTTGCTAAGCTCCAAACAAAATTTTCTATAATTAATTAAAATTTGTGACATTATTATTTTAGATTTAAAACTTTTCCTTGGCTAGCAAATGTCGCCTAATATTACATAAACAAAAAGTTAACTGCCTTCATTTTCTAAGAGAAATTAAAATTTATTCATATATTAAACACAATAGAACATACCTACCTGGTATGTAAACAACACCTTGATAGTAATACCAATAACAAACGTAATTCACATACAGAACAACAGTCAAAAAGAAATAAAGAATTAATACATATTAAGCTAAATGCATTCAAAATAGATCAAACATATTAAATCTCGTAAATTTCAAACTTAATATCATAAATCACTCATAATTACCATACTATTAAAAACAGAAGTGTTACAGTTAATATATTTATTCGACTCGAATGCACATTGCAACAAATGTCACTGTTTTGTAGCTGTGAACTCGGGGAGCATTAAACCATTGTAACCTCGTTTGCCATATGATAAACGATAATAGATACATACTGAGAGAGCTGGCTCACATCTTACTTTCTTAAAAAAAAAAAACCAAGCAATTTATGCCAAAAAACAACTAATTTTATCGTTTTCAAGCAACCTTTTCATGTTTCTAGGAACGACAATTTTCGATTAAAAAAAAATGGAAATCGAATCTAAAATCATGCCATTTTAAGCTAAATTTTTCAAAAATGGTCGAGCAGGATTTGTGCTAATTTAAAAAAAAAACTTTAAGCCAATATCGAGTAAATTTAAGCGAAAATCAAATGGAATAGTATGTTATTATAGTTTATTTTCGAAGTTCTAATAATTTTTAAAAAACTCCTTCTTCTATATGCTCTAGATCTCCACATATTTATCGAAGGTAATTTTCATTATCAATGTTTTCTAAGAGTGCAAGCCTTGTAAATTTGAATGAAATTTGTGAACTAATTCTCTTATTACGTCAGATGAATAATCATCTAATTTATAGGAAGGTGGCTCACATCGGCTACCACCCTTAAAAATGTTAGTCATACTGCATGGAAACAAAGACATTTTTATTTATAAAGAGAGAAATTGATTAAAACAACCCACCTATACATATAAAAACATCGTAAAAGTTTTTAAAATATTAACTAAACGTCTTCAAATTTTTAAAAGTTCCAAAAGATGTAACCATATAACTATGCGTCTTAAACTATGTATTAAACTACCAAAACATTTTGTTAATTCCTCCATTTATTAATTTTAAAAAATTATATAACTTCAGTAATTTTTTCTTTCAAATAATCATAAGTTAATTTCCTGTGAGCAATTTGAACAACATTGCAAATTTTTCCTGCTCCAACAGCTTTATCAAAATCAACACTAATTTTTATATTTGTTTTTTCTTTAACTACAGTTGTTTTTCTCTATAAAAAATCAATAATATACAATGGTCTTCGATCCCAAAATGAAAAATAATTGGTAGTACCATCAAAGTTTAGAATCGACTTATAATAAAGTTCATTATTTCTATATATTTTTTCTAGTTTTGTTTTAGAATTTCTAAAATCGTTATAAGCAAGAAACGCCTTATCAGAAAAATTATTACCAATATCTAGATTCCAATTTTCTTTTGGAAAAATTTAATTTCTTCCGTTTTTAACACAAATATTTCTCACATTACAATGATCAAACATAGAAGCGTGTACATACTGTTCTGCACAATTTTTTCTGTTAGTTTGAAACACTACAATTACAAAATCAGGCATGCCAAATTAAAATAATTAAACTGGTCTTTTATATCAAAGTTAAAACAGTTGATCCAGTAGGAACTTCTTTTTATAAAAATTGCCAATAATAAAAACTATGTTTATTTTAGAGTTTTTGTATATTTTGTCATTAATTGCAATTACTGTGTTAAGTTCATATTCAACAATAGGCTACATAATTTATAATCTTTGAATAACGGTTTTACCTGGATCAGCATAATCTCTATCAAGTGAACTATCTGTTTTCTTATTTTGATAAACAAATAAACAATTGTTTTCAGATGAATTACGAATAAAAGAAATTTTATAACCACATTTCTAATCAACTTCATTGTTATCATGAATAAAACCAAACAGATATCTAAGTGGATAGATTATTTCATATGGTTTAACACTATGAGTAGCTTTTTCCCGATAATAATAATCAACACAACTTAATTCTAAATAACATCGTTCACCTGAAGATCTTAACAAAGTATTCATCATTGTTGAAATTATACCCGGATTATCAACAGCTTTAATAATATGTTTATGTCTTGAGATTTCTACTCTAGCGAATTGAAAAAAAAAAGAAAAAAAAAAAGAACAAACGTCAATATTATCTGATTTATCATATATTGCTTTATTTCCTTTTTTATCTCTCTTTCGTAAACGAAATTGCTCACAAACATAAGCAACATTTGGAAAAGAAAAACCATCTCCTATAGGAATATCAAATTCAATTCTATTATTGTAAACGTTTAAATTCCCGCATAGTTTGATCTGTTGGGGGAAAAGTTTGTCTATCAAAGCTCTCAATATTTTTATAACTCATTTAGAAGAAACAAATATTAATTGAAAGATACAACGATTTTAAAAAGTACCATGAGGTAGAATATGGAAAAAATAAGAAAGATCTACTTTTAATAATTACGAAATATTGGTAAATAGGTAGAATACATAAGTGAAGAAAATAAAAATGTAATAAATACATTAGTTCCAGTAACAGCAAAAAATTTAAATTATCCACCAACTCCAGAAGAAACATCATTTGAAAGAGAATTATTCTCAAAATCACCTAATTCAGTAGAGCACAAGGGAATTGTACCATTGAAAAATTTGACGCAGCATGCCCCTGATTATACTATAAATCTCGAAAAGAAATTAAAAAAATAATTAATGGTATTAAAACACAATATGGTTTACATGGAGGTGGACATGGTTTTTACATTGGTAAAACAAAAGTAATGATTCATGGTGATAAACTATTTGTTGAGGAAGAAGAAAATAATAAATTAAAGAATATGAATTAACAGAAGAGCTTTCTAATTTGTTAACAAAAAATAAACAATCAGATCTTGAGGATAAATTCACTGATAATGACTATAAAATTACAAAGAAATAGTTAAATTTAAAAATGTTGCATTTCAAGAAAATACTCCAAAAAGAAAGTATACTCGAATAAAAGTTGGAAGTACATAACTATAATTAAACCAATAGACGAGATAAAATAATCACAGTGAATATCAGTGCCAAACACACCCAAAATAACGATTTCTCCAAAAACTCCTAGATCTGGAGAAGGTATAAAAAAATGCAATATTTTACCAAAAGAATATATTTGGATAGACGATGTTAGAAACTTAGCTGATATATTGTTATTTATTCACGGTAAGAAAATGCTGGAAATAACAATTTTTACAATGAAAAGGTAAGCATAATGAATATGTTGAAAAATCAAATTTCTGAATTTGTTATTAATAATCTAAAATGAATACCATATCTTATAAGAATTTTAAATGTAATTCCACATTCATTTTGGAATTCTGAACATCATGGTAAAGGTATTATAAATTGGGCATCGAGCAATTTAAATTTTCCTGGAATGTATTTGCCTGGTAATAATTATTGTGGATCATTTACGAAATTAACGAAAGATTATAAAGAGATGACATAGGAATAAACGAATTAGATGAAGCATGCAAATATCACGGTATTGGTTATAGAGATCACAAAGCCTTCATGCTTCTTCTATTTATGATATGCTATAATTTTGCGAATATGTTTACTGAATCGAAATATAAATATTTACAATTCAGTAATACTATTGCTGATTATATTAAATGGATAAATTTTACAAAACATGCATTAAAATGAGATGTAGATTCAAAATATAAAACTATTATTTCTAATTATACTGTAAAAAATATGTAGATTAAAAATATAAAACCATGGTTTCTGATTATGTTTATATATATATATATATATATATATATATATATATATTCAAAATACAATACTATTGATTCTGATTATGCATTACATTTACAATTCAGTAATACTATTGCTGATTATATTAAATGGATAAATTTTACAAAACATGCATTAAAATGAGATGTAGATTCAAAATATAAAACTATTATTTCTAATTATACTGTAAAAAATATGTAGATTAAAAATATAAAACCATGGTTTCTGATTATGTTTATATATATATATATATATATATATATATATTCAAAATACAATACTATTGATTCTGATTATGCATTAAAAACATACGTAGATTCAAATCTACACACGAAGGTGATAAAATTTTACAAAAAGAAACTCATGACTTTATGTTAGATAAAAATACTCCAATTGGTGAAAAAATTGCCTCTGCAGCCGTTGCTTCAACTATGTATGCAAAAATAAAATTATGTTGGTGTATTAAAATGTTTAATTAATCATATATTTTTTCTATATAGATTAAGATAACAAATACAACATTCGATATATCCATTGATCTATTAAGAGATTTGGGTATAGATAATTTAAAAAAATCAAATTGATAGGAAAAATGAAAAATTGAAAGTAGGAAAAGCTTTCAAATTAACTTTATCAATACCAACATTCAAAAAATTATTAACAGAAAAAACAGGAAATGGTTTTCATCATGGAAGATTTTTACCAATTTTATTTGCAGCTTCAGTTGGAGGAGCTACTGTGATTTATAATTCGGTTGAACAAAAAATAAAAAATTAAAAAAGAATCAGAAGAAAAACAAAGACATAGTTTAGCAAAGGAAAATAAATCACGAAGTGGTTTAGTTGCAAAGAGAGGGAGACCAAAAAAAATTGAATATAGCACCATTACCAAATTTTGATATTTATCAATTAGTAAAAATATACGAAATATTAAAAATTTCAGAAATGTTTATATGAATGATGAATTACCAAATAGAATGCATAAAAATGAATGTGCTGTGGTTACTTTTGACATTCCAACAAATCCTGTTACTCATTGGGTTTGCTATTTTAAAGAAAATATTTTTTACTATTTTGATTCATTTGGAGGAAATATTCCTATTAATTTAACTAATTACTTCAAAAATATATATGTTAGTTACAATGATAATAGAATTCAGAACTTTGATTCAGTAATTTGTGGACATCTATGTTTAATTGTTAATCAAATTTTTAAATAAAACTATGTGACTAATGCTTCTGCTCTAAAAATGGATGTAGATTTAAAATATAAAACTATTGCTTCTGATTTATAAAAAAGATGTAGATTCAAAATATAAAATTATTGTATCTCATTAAAAAAATATATGTAGATTCAAAATACATAACTATTGCCTCTGATTTAAAAGAAGATTCAAGTTATAATAGTATTGTTTGTGATTATGCTATAAAAACAGATGTATATTCAAGATACAAAACTGTTTTATTTATTACTTCATCTATAACATCCGCTTATGCTATAAAAACTGATGTAAATTCAAGATGCGATACTATTGCTTTTGATAATGCATTAAGAAAAGAAGTAGATTCAAGATACGATATTATTGTTTCTGATTTAAAAACAAATGCTGATTCACAATGCAATTCCAGTGTTTCTACTTTACAAAGTAAACTAACCACCTGTTTTGATTATAGGAAACCTTACATTTACAATTCAGTAATACTATTGCTGATTATATTAAATGGATAAATTTTACAAAACATGCATTAAAATGAGATGTAGATTCAAAATATAAAACTATTATTTCTAATTATACTGTAAAAAATATGTAGATTAAAAATATAAAACCATGGTTTCTGATTATGTATGTATATATATATATATATATATATATATATATATATATATATACATACATAATCAGGAACCATGGTTTTATATGAGATTTTTCTTCATTGCATTTCTCAATTCTCAAGTTAACAAGCGTATAACAATAATTCATAATTGATTGGTTCGAATTTTGTAATTTATCGTCTATTTCTTTATCGAAATATATTTTTATTGACCGTGCATCTTTTCCATCTACAGAGTGAGCCATATTATTAATTCTTCGATTATGAAGAGAAACACAATCTCTTGTATAAACAAACACTTTACTATGTTGATCTTGTAAAGCAGTAACAATAATATTGTATTTTGAATCTACGTATGTTTTTAATGCATAATCAGAATCAATAGTATTGTATTTTGAATATATATACACATATATATTATATATATATATATATATATATATATATATATATATATATATATATATATATATATATGTATATATATTCAAAATACAATACTATTGATTCTGATTATGCATTAAAAACATACGTAGATTCAAAATACAATATTATTGTTACTGCTTTACAAGATCAACATAGTAAAGTGTTTGTTTATACAAGAGATTGTGTTTCTCTTCATAATCGAAGAATTAATAATATGGCTCACTCTGTAGATGGAAAAGATGCACGGTCAATAAAAATATATTTCGATAAAGAAATAGACGATAAATTACAAAATTCGAACCAATCAATTATGAATTATTGTTATACGCTTGTTAACTTGAGAATTGAGAAATGCAATGAAGAAAAATCTCATATTTTATTTGTCTGTAAAATGGAATTTTAAAAACAGGTACTTTTTTCGCTTAGATAATCAATTTTTTTTCTCTTTTTTTAATGGACTGTACTGTTTATAAAATAATTTCTTATAATTTACCTGATAATACTCTAACTGTTATTAAGGATTCTAAAAAAAAGTAGATTATAGGAAGCCTTTTGATAAATTGGTTTAAAAAAAAGTCTGAATATGCTAATGAGTTTATAACTATAATAGGAATATTTGTGAAGTATCAAGAGAATATATATATATATATATATATATAATATATATATATATATATATATATATACTATTAAATGGAGTATACTTGGTGTTTGAAGTGTAAGAAAGTTACCAAAAATATTAATATAAAAAACGAAAATACAAAAATGGCGATTAGTTCAGAAAAGTAAATGTTCAATATCTAATTATAATAAATCTACATTTAAAAAAATTGGCCAATGCAAGAGAAGAACTACTCAATGAACTATATAAGCCAGCAAGAAGAAATTTTCCAAGAATATAATTAATATAATATGAAATAAATTATTGATGGCAAATTGATCTTGTTGAGATGGTTACTAGCAATTTAAAAGGTATATCACATAAAAATAATGGATACAAATATATTATGACAGTTATGGAGGTTTTTCAAAATACGGATTTGCAATAGCTATAAAAGATGAAACAACTAAAAATGTAGCAAATGCTTTAGAATGCATACTGATAAAAAGAAAACCACATAATATATAAAGTGACAATCGGTCCGAATTTTATAATAATATGTTTATAGAACTTTTGCAAAAATATAATATCAACCATTATTCTACACACAACGAACTTAAATCCAGCATTGTAGAACAATATAATCTTACAAAGAAGAATGAAATATGTAAAAAAAAAAAAAAATTAATGGAAATTATAAATGGATAAATATATTAGATTATTTAGTAAAATAATACAACAATGCAAAACATAGAACTATTGATATGAAACCAATTGAAGTCAATAAGAAAAATGAAAAAAAAAAATATATATATATACAACAAAATTTTGCTAATATGTTTACTGAATCGAAATATAAAATTGGTAATATTGTCTGTATTATCAAAAATAAACAAATTTTTTAAAGGTGTCATGCTCCTAATTGGACAACAGAATTATTTACTATTTTTAGGAGGTTTTAAATTATGTGCCAATTTACAAACTAAAAGATAAAAATGGAGAAGAAATAAAAGGTAGTTTTTATGAATATTAAATTATTAAATTTACTATCCTGATAAATATTTGTTTGAAAAAGTCTTAAAAACAAAAGGTGATAAAATATATGTAGGATGATTGGTTTTGATAATTAACAACACTCTTTGATTAATAAAACAGATGTTTTGTGAAATGAAATGTTTTACATAAATATTTTACTTAAATGGTTAATATTTTATTTTAATGGTTAAATGTCCTAAATCATTAACAATAACTTTCATTTTGTTTATAATCTTGTTATATGATTCACACTTTATACCAAACAAGGAAATGCTATTTTTACCAACTCTAGTCAATTTCTTTGGTAAAGAAACACAGTAAACCATTTGTATATATAAAAGTAGACTCTATCATATTTGGCAAATGAGGAAATTTCTTGCTAATTGGGTCACTCTCCTTTATTTGGAAATGACATTAATCTACTTCTGTATAACATGCTTTTTCTTAGAAGATAAAAGTTTTTCCCGAACATGAATTCGAAACAGTATTTATTTTATATTGATCATTTAATCGAAATGAAGGAAATCCTTTTGGATAATGATCAATAATTTTATAATTGGAATAGTGAACCATATAAAATTAGTTGTCAAGAAACAGATTTAACTCGCATAAATGTCTTAAGTATATAAAATAATTATTGAATCACTTGATTAAAACTCAAACATGTCTGTTATCAAAAATGGTCTATTAATTATTTTCTTGTCATTCAAATTTTTCTCCAAACATTTTTATTGTAAAAAATATACAATTTGATATCAATAATTAAAAGGTTTTTAAATATTGGTTTTGCATAAATCAATTGGTTCATTGTCATTAAAATTATTTTGTGGAGGTGATTCATAAAAGTTTTGAATACTTTGAATGTCATCTGCTTGCAAATTAACCAAATCATTATTAAGAATTGGATACATGGCTGCATATTTATAATTTGTATGTCGAAGACCCAATAAATGACCAAATTGATGAATCAAACTGCTAGTAAATTAATTTTATTTTCAGGAGTGTTTTTCCTACCATTATACCAATATTCCTGCCTATTGATACGCATTTCAACAAGACTATTTTGCTGATTTGGAAAAAAAAATATTCATAAGATAGTGCACTGATATGCGGAAATAATGTATAAGGACAAAATCCACATAGTCTGTGATGTCTATGTTATTTTGTTTATAAGATATAAGTATGTCTGGAGATTGTTCATCATAAAAAAAATTCAAATTTGTATTCTTTTGCCAAATGCCAAAAGCCTCTTCAGCTAACTTTTTAATTGAATTATTTGGAAATGTGAAATACCATTTTTAAGATACTATTATTCAATTTTGTGGTTAATGGAAGACCACTAAATATATCATCCTTAACACCACATCTTGGTTTATTAATTAAGTTAATAGTTTATTCATTGATTTGAACTTCTATTGAAAAGAGGTTGTGATATTCTTGAAATGTTCTTAAAGAATTTTCAAAAATATCTCTGTCCATATTTATTTTAAAAATTGATAACACATTCTGCCCAGTTCTCTTTCTTGAACAGCACAAAATTTATTTTTGTGATAGCAAGAATATTTATTTAAACCTTCATTTTTATACAAAAAAAAATAAAAGGCAGAGTTAGATTTATGAAATCTTTAATCTTTTCTGAACTTCCCATTATTCATTATTCTATTCAAATCAAATGTTATAAAACCATATGCTTGGTTCCAACAGTTTGCACAAATCTCTTTAAATTTCCCATAAAACATGTCTCCACAGACGAAATTCTTATAAATGAAGTTCATGTCATCTTGTCTAAAATACACAGAAAATTTGTACTGCCTCTCACAAGTTGTTTAGGAACTCTCGAATAAGTTCGAGACAAATAAAGCACATCTATATTATTGTGTCTCCTTTTTGTAACATATTCACGAATAATATCTTGATTTTATAAAATGATATCATCAAATATAACTAGAAAATCATTTTCAAACTGATCCAAATGGATAATTTCATAATTATTATTTTTAAAAAATTAACCCATTTTTTTTATTAAACTTTTTGGATATCACATCAGAATAATTTTGTAACTGAATATATTTGGGTTAATTTAAACTTTTTGAACAAACACACAATTTATTAAAATTTATCCATCCTGTCTTATAAATGAAATTCATCAATAAATTAGTTTTGCTGCAATTACTAGGACCAACTATAATTGCTCTTATGTTATCAGACAATAATTCGCCATTTTTGTATGTTTAGCAATTTCTCCAGAATATTATCACCAACACCCCAATCAAACATTTTTCATTTATAACAATATTTTTTCATAAAAAAATATCAAAGTATTTAAGTTAACAAATAATAGTTCTGTACTAAAGAAGAAACTTCATTATGATATCATTCATAAAGAGAAATCTATAGCATTTATTAGTTTTCACACAAAATTTGTGGAAATCAATATGGAAAACAATGCTATAACAACAAATGAAAATTTGAGTGGTGTTGTTGATAAAAATGAAGTTGTCACTATTCCTAGAGGCCCATAAGATATTGAATCATTAAAAGAAACTAGAAATTCATTTGAACCATTTTCAACTAATAAAATTGAATTATCATCAGACAATGTGAAAAACAGAATATCGATTAAATCTAAGTTTGATATTAAATTTGATGATTGAATATATGATATTCTTGGTTTTGAGAAAAATGTGTTTATTGAAAAAGTTAGAATTGTTATAGGTACTAAATTTCATAATTGTAATCAATTTAAAACAATAAATGTTCACTGTAATTTGGTATATGTTATGTTTATAAAATATGATGAATCTAATAATTTAGGAACACACATAATTGCTAGTTTTCCAACAAAATTATATTTGCTTTTAGAGATTATATTATTATGAGCCTGCATATCCAATTTTTTGTAAAATAAATAATGAATATTTTGATCATATTGTTTTGTAATTTAGTGACAACAATGGTAAATGATTGATTTTTATGGTTCTGATATTGACATTGTTTTATAAACTAAACAAATTAAAAATATTACAGGTTTTTTGAATACACAAACTTTATACAAATATAGAAGTTAAAAAATTAATTTAAAATATACATTTTCATACCTGTAAGGTATTGTATCGATTTTATTTTCTAATATAATTCTTTTGTTATCATAATGGCTTAATGCTATTTTATTAACTGTGAATGTATATATGTCATGTTTTTAACTTCTTATTTTAATTCATTGTTCTATGTTATATTTTCTCATCAAACACACATTTCTTATAGTCAGAAAATGCAATTCTCTTATTAACTACACATTTATTTATACCTTTCGATATTTTCTTTTCTTTTTTACACACCTTGTAAGCATACACATTTGGTCGTAATACCAACAAATTCAGTAATTATTTTGACATTACATTTGTCTTTCATCTTACATAGAAATTTCTTATTTATTTGAGGTATGTTGTAAATATTGTCCTTTGGTTAATCACTTGTTCCTAATTTATCTAACACTTTCTTCATATAGTCGTAAAAAAATTGATCTGTTTTTATATTATAAATGTACGAATCAGTACCTTGTTGGCATAATTCAATATTATCTCCATAGTTTGGTTTCATTACTTTATAATGAAAATCATATATCAATTATTTTGTTATGTATAAAAAATGACATACCCACACAAATAGGCTTATTAAATTTTACTCTTGTTTTATTCATATGTAAGGCTACAAGATTATCATAAATATAGTACTTTTCTTAAAATGTGGTTTTGATATTAATCTTTCACATTTTTCTGCATTTGATATTAATCTTATATCTACTCTGTTTCTTATATTTTCAATGGTTTTAACAACGCATAATTGTTCATAAGCTTGTAAAAATCTTTTTCAAGAGTATTTTTAGCATTAGTTCTCATTGATGTATGTTAATAAGCTTGTAAAAATCTTTTTCAAGAGCATTTTTAGCATTGGTTCTCATCGATGTATTTATATCTACATACTTCTTTAACCAATCAGACAAATTAAGCTTTAAAATTCTATGAATCTTGTTAAGTTTTAATCCATTCTTTAGGCACTGTTTCAAATTACAATAGTGTATTACATACTATTGTTTATCATGTAAAGTTGTCAATAATTTAGATTGATTTGTTCCTGGAACTACCTTATTTTCTGATCAAAATGGAAGATCTTTACATAATTTATGCAACTCGTGTGGATACTCTAAATCAACTTCTAATATGTATCCAATTTGTGAATCATCATTCAAATTTAGTATTTGTTTATGCCAAAAATCTAGATTAAATGCTGTATAATTATCCCATTCGAAACCTCCATATGGTAAATATTAAGACATTGCCCACATATAAAGATTACCTGCATTGAGATATGCTAAATAGAGTTAGACTCTTGATTTAGATGAAAATCTTTTAAATATTTATTATTTGCTTTAACATATAGTTTACAACATTGCTATATTCCATCTTTAACACATTTTCTATCATTAAAATCATATCATAATTATGTACTAAACCTATTGGTTGTTTAGTCATTTTTAACATTGCATCCCATGATAAATCAGGTGCTGTAAAATACCATGCAGGATCTAAATCATATGCATTTATACTCGTATCTCTAAAATGTTAAACAAATTGGCTAAAAATAATACATCGCTTTTTTAAAAGTATAAATCATGATATTCGCAAGATTCTTAGTATTAAAATAATCCCATACGCATTTTGCGTGTTCATAATCATTTTGAGTTATATCAGAGTCCTTTAATTTATTGCAAAATACACTTTTGGGTGGAAGTTCAGTTTCTTCAAATTTCTTCCAACTGTCGATAGAATCGTATGGATAAGCACCATTTCGTAATAACTAAATCTAGTTTATCTTTTGGAAAATGTTTTTGGGTATGTTTCATTTGAACTTTAGTTAAATTATACGATAATTTTACGAAACTACTTGCCATAAATTCAAATGTGTCTATAAACCTCATTTTTAAATTTTCTGTTTCTTTCCCAAAAGTAATAAACTTTTCTTCATTATTTGCAATTAAATCTATATCTTTTTCATCATAACCTAACTCTATGATAAATAAATGAGCATTATAGGTAGCAAAATCATGAAAATTAATCGGAACAAAAATGGGTAATTTTAATTGTAGATTACAATTATTTCATACTGGGTTAATACATTTACCATTTATATGATCATGATGATGTACTTTTTTATTATCCTTCGAATATTCGCATTTGCATACAACACATTTTAACATTTATTATTTATTGCTCTCTCTTCTTTTGTTAGCACATGCATTGGTTCAATTTGTGAATATATTTCCCTAATTTCTTCTACTTCTTTTTTCATTAATTATATAAACATTGTATGTGTATTTGGGCCTCAATATACTACTGGTGGCTTATAATCACTATAACTAGATGCAACATAATAGCAAAAACCAGATGCTTCATGTGATTGATATTTCATGGTATATGATTCGTCATTCAACTTTATATTAATGTTATTTATTTTTTCATCAGCAAGTTTGTATCTTTCTTTAACTGTTTCTTTATAAAGACCATTATCAATATTATTCTCTATTAAAACTGAATATTTTTTGATTAAGTTAAATTTGTTTATTTCCTTTCGATTTGGTGTATCTGTTGGTATTTTCTTCAATATTGATTTAAAATCTGTGTATATTGTAAAATGAACTTTCATTGTATGCTTAATATTTTTAAATTATATTTGTTGGCCTTTAAAGGTAAAGTTATTCTTACCGATTCATTTTAGAAGTCTTCTGTATGTTTATTTAATCTTGTTTTAGAATAAAAGAATTGAATACACATATCGCACACATAAGTTCTGCCATTATGTTTAGTTTTTTTGTGCAAAAAACAACTTCGATAGATCTTTTATCCAACAATAAGGTGCCTTTTTAACACCATTGCTGTAATTAAAATAAAGTAAACTTATATGCTTTTTTTTTTTTTGTGTTTTGTAAGTTTTAATGGATATACATTTCCCTAGTCATCTAAAGAATATACATTTATAGAGGTACCAATTTGATTTTCTATTTTTGGTATATTGTAATTTTTATTAGATATTCATATTTATCTATGACTTTATCGATGCGAAGCCCCACATTTTTATATTTATTAACTCTATCCGAACTTTCGTCTGCTGGATACAATGCAGAATTTATTGACCAAATTACACATTTTTGATTATTATTTTCACATTTTTGAATTCTTTTTTAAGCTTAATAAATTCTGGTAGATCAATACATGTTGAGCCATTTAATGGATTATACATATTTATAGCTGATTGTATTCCAATTACTCTATCAAAATTCAATACTGAATCTCTTTTTTTAAATTCAAATAATTGCATAATTATTTCTTGTTTTATGAATTTGTAAATCCTTTCAATTTCTCATTCGTTCAAAATTGTATAGTTTGGTGGTTGAAATGTAAATATTTCTACTTGATTATTCTCTTGTTTACAACAATTGGTATATAACATAATGGTAGTTTTCATCCCTCTGAAATTCCTAAGATGATCACGTATTATCGCAAATACCTTATTTGTTATTGAAGTTAAAAAATGATTAGGCTGTACTAAATTAAAGATGTTTTGAATGTTATGTGTTGATAATCTACATTTATAAGCTGTATTAACTCCGTATTTTTTATTGGTTCTTCTATCTCTTTTGTTGACGAATACATTAGTAGAATAGAGAAACATTTATTTTAATTCGTTTTTATCTTGCTTATATAACTAATTTATATTGACATCTGATAAAGGTACATTTGGAAAATTATTCTTTGTTATCCATTCTGCTATCCGCTTACTTTTATTTTTTTGGGTTTACTAATATCTGATTAGAGAATGGAAATATTTCTTTTAAATCATTTCTATCTTTTGAATATAGTTGTTTGATACTGGCATATGGAAGTGGCAAATTTGCAAAGTTCCTTTTTCTTTCTTCATTTCTAATAAATTATATAATAGCTACAATTAAATCAGATTTCCTTAGGATGTACCAATATCTATAGTTTTATATCCTTTTGGTATAATTATCAAATCCCTCACTCCCTTTTCTCTCAACAACATATTATATATTACTCATTGACGTTTTAACTTTATTTAGTAAAAAAAAAATTAATTATAAAATGAAAAAAGAAAAAAATATGAGAATACTAAAAAAATGGAATAAAATAGAATAAGCGATTAAATTATTAGAAATAACGATATCGTTTTTAACTAGCTAACTTCTTGTAAAGACGATAATTCTTAAGATATTCAGTAATTTTTTTTTACATATAGTTGTATGATTGTCCTTTCAAGTTTTATTATAAGAAAATAATTTTTTTTTAATTCTCATTACGTAATGTACATGTATTTGTTGTGTAATCATTATGTTGAATTTAATTTAGAATATCTAAAGCTGTATTGTGTAATTTAGTATTTTTATGCTTTTCGAGATTTGTTTTACAAACATATTTTCCACATACGCATAGTACTTTCTATTTTTTAAGCCATAATGACTTCTATCATATTCTCTATAACATTGGTTACATGTGTTATTATGCTTACTTTGGTTTGTTTATGTGGTTAAATACCTTCTATGTTTAATACTTCGCCACACTTTTTACATTGCTTACATATGGTATTATTTTCCATTTTGTAAAAGGGCATCAATTCTCTTTTTATTTACAAGAAAAAATTTAAAAAAGAGATTTTTTTTTTAATTTGAAATATTTTAATAACCATTTTTGTTTTTGTTTTTCTTATTAAATTTGTTTCGTTATAAATAACACAATACAAAATGGAGTATCTGCTCAACAAGTTGAACAATTCATTTGAATTGACTAAACTATAAGATAAAGAAAAAATAAATGGTTTCCTGCTACAGATTTTCAAATTTATGTATCTGGATTCAGTAAAAAAATGAATTGTATTTTATATGGTAAATATACGATTACATTACCACGTCACTATTTAAATATTTTTGATAAAAATGCTTTTAAATTAATAAATGAAAAGGACATTTTTATAGCATATAAAGGTTTAAAAGAAATGAAAAATGGAAAATTTATGCATAATATAGAGTTCTCGTAAAATATATAAATTCTATTGATTTTAATCTATAAAATATCTTATTTCATATTATTTGTTTTAAATTTACTTTATTTTAGTTTAAATTAGCAAGGGAAAAATCCTGCATGGCCAGCTTTGGAAAAAAAAAATGAAAATTTCCTTGATTTTGGCTCAAAATTGTTTGTTTTTTTTTCCTTCTAAAAATTGCTTGTTTTTGGGATCGAAAAAACTGTCGTTTCTAGAGGCTGAGAAAATTGCTTGATTTCGACTTAATTTGTTTGATTTTTGGATTAAAAAGTTTGATTTTGCGATGAAAAGGTGAGGTGATCCAGAACTCTCAATAGATAACTACTAACGATAAGGAAACCACACTGCCGTTGTTGACATTCCCGAATGTGTCGCAAACGGTCCGCAATAGTTTCTCCTGAATGTACCTGTCTTCCCCGCCGCGCGTTGAGCGAGGAGTTGAGTTTCACTTACCCTCGCGAGTTCGTTTGTTAATTTGGTTGCACAATACCGCCCTTTACGTCCAACAGATCGTGTTTGTGGCTAACTTCCGTATTCAAGTGCTTTGGAGCAGTCTCATAGACGATATTCCACAGGACTCAGATTCCGCGATCTGGGCGTCCAAGCTTTAGCGAGTTCTCGTGGACTCTAAATATGGCCCACGTATATATGCTGTTCACGGTACAGTGAGCACTTTTGAGACCCTACTTACGTTTTCCTTTCAGCTATTTTTTATACTTTAACCACTGTTTTAAATAAATATTGTCATGTATGTAATAAACGCAGTGGGTATAATCCTCAACACTTGGTAGTTAACGTCTAAGGCTAAAATAAGATATATTTATTGACTATTATACCAAATGAAGAGGGCTTTGAAAAGTGCTCACTTTACCGTGAATAGCCTATATTAGTGTTTATTTTCCCACAGGCAGAAACCTACTATCGCATCCTGCACTGTAAAAATTTTCATATATACTTTCTAAACTGTAACGGATTTTTCGGAAATAATACTACATATCAAGCTGTCAAATATACGAATGTTTAGCGTCTCTACTAAACAAACTAGAGAACTTTACTATATGCTGTTCACAGTAGACTGAGCATTTTTGAAAACCCTGCTTAAGGGGTATTTGTATGCACACCGTGTATTCTTCCATCGTACATAAAATTAACATTGTCATGCGTCTAATCACTTTAGTCATGTGTCGGTAAAGTGACACACTCAAATTATTAGAAAAATTAATGTTTTACAAATTTGATAATTCTCACATTTACATGCGTTGTAAATATTGAAATAAAAAGTAATAATTTCAGTAATCACGAATGATTACCAGTCATAATTCAACGTCGAGAATGAAACTACTTCTCGTTACCAACTTAACTGGCTGCATGACATTTAGTGAACCCATTAAAATACACGCAGGTTTGGGCAGTGACATTTTTCAAAGGTTGATTTCGAAATTGCTCAATTAACCGTGAACAGACTGTACACATTTGCTTGTAGGAATGCTACAGTGTATGCGTGCGAAAAATCTTCACCATTTGCGCTTCCTCACTGCAGTGTACGAATATACTAATGTGCTAAGGGGCCGTGGTGGTTTAGTGGTTAGACTACTCGCCTCCCACGAGGGCGAACCGGGTTCGATTCCCGGCGAGGCCACCCCCCCCCCCCCCCAGATTTTCTCATGTGGGAACCGTGACCGCCGTTGCCTCTGGTCCGAAAAGGGGGGGGGGGGATTTCCCGACTATGTCCCGTTTCCCCAGTCCTTACATTCCGGCTCTGCTCCGTACTCACTTCGCTTCACCCTCATCGGCTCTCAAGACCTCGATGTTAAGGGCAACCCAAATCTCTCCACTCCACTCTACAGTGGCATACAGACTTTGGAGTTCACACGCTCAGTCTGCTTATCTCAGTACGGGCCATCACGTTTGCGAGGCAGCTGCCCAGCGATACATTGCCTCAGGGTGGTCCCATATCCCCAGACTACATTTCGATCGCTGACAGGTGGTGGAACCGCGACGTCGATGCGTGCGTACGTACACATAGCGGAGGGTCTGTTATTAACCTCGTCCCACAGCAAGGTTGCTCCGCGGCTGTTGAACGTCGGCCGGAGCTCGGAGGACGTGACTCGGGATCCGAGCCAATGACAGCGAGCGACTGTCAGCCGTCGTCTCGCGATATCCACCGGGATTACGGACTCCGAATTCCAAACGCGGGCGTCTGTGGTGGGGCGGCCTATAATCGCTCCAACCTTTCCAACGACGAACAAGTCTGTTTCCTCACACCTGCCGTGAAATCGCTGATGCGGAAGATATCATGCACGCGTGAGTCAGTGAGTACGCACTGCTGTTGGGTCAAACAAAAATATTAACATTAAAAGTATTCTGCTGAAATATTACACTTTTTTACTTTTACAAATGAAGGATTTGTTTTGTATGAATTACTGAAAAACTAGGTCGAGCGGGGAGACGGAACGTAAGTACAGCCACGCACTCCACATGAAATGTACGCACGTGCGTAAGACTGTGCGTTATTCATTTTTCAAAATACATGCTAACCAGTTCGATGTATCGATAGCTACATGTATATCGAAAATATTGAGAGTATTGATATCACAATCATTATCAGCACAAAAAATATCCTAAATATTGACAGCGAAATACTCAAACTGGAAATATTTATACTACAGTGACTTGACATCGGTAAAAACACACATATTGACAAGATGGAGATTTTGGACATTCGCCATTGCGATACAAATGTCTGTCATGAAAAAAAAAGGACTGAGTACGAAAAAATACTTAGTAAAGACAACAACCTATGGACGAGAAAATAAATAAAGTTATACAACACTGGAAAATTACAAGAGGGAATAGAGTTAAAAATAGAACAGCAACTAATTACGAAAAACATATGTATATATATATATACATGACAACCATATAACATATTAGAAACCAACACAAACAAGAAACCTGCTGACAAAATTGGGACAACACTCACAAAATAAGTAAGAACAAAATAGGACAACACAACAACGAAACGCACTAAAACACAGCAGTTTAACCAGACACGACAGAATACAAGCCAGGAATGATAAAGTCAAGAATACATAGGGACAAAGCCAGAAAATTCCATGAAGGAATCGAGTCAAATAAAACAGGACAGCAAGCTAAATGCGAAAATATAATTTAATATATACCTATGTATACGAAAAAAACCTATATGCGACCCACAGACATACGCATATACATAATTTACAAATACGTGAATTTTTAGTCTTAAAAGAGAGTAGATAGTAAACCCCGTTCCTAGCGCAGCGCACGAAATCATAAAAAATTTAAGAAAATGAAAGGTAAAAACAAGTAATTTAAGCCAAAAAATCAAGTTTCCATATGCTTCATTTGACTCCAATTTTCAATTCTCACAAAACAAGTAAAGTTAAGCCAAAATTATGTAAATTTAAGTCAAAAACAAGCAAATTTTCTATTTTTTTCTCACAAATAGACGTGCAGTATTTGTGTTAATTTAAATAACACCAAATTTTAAGCTAAAATCAAGCAAAATGAGCTAAAACAACTAGCCAAATCAAATTAAATATTATGTTAATATTTAAAACAGCTGATGGCCTACGTGCGCGTGGCCCAGGAAATAAGAAAAGTGAAATATGGAAAAAGATAACTGATAGATACACATTAATAAAATTTATAAATATTAAGAGAATTCAATATCATGCATAAATTTTCCATTTTATATTTCTTTTAAATCTTTTATGTTATAAAATTTTGATTCTCATTTATTATTTTTATAGTTTTTTTATCAAACATGCTAACATAGCGCTCTGGTAAAGTAATTTTATATTTACATCTAGAATACAAATAGATTTTTTTAAAACAAACTCTTAGAATCGTTAAATTGAAATTCGGTAGGAACATAATTTTATTTTTTCTAGGTCTTGTAGTTAAGTCAATTCATATGAAATGTTCAACTTGGCGCGGGACAATTCCATTTTTATTATTTATAAAGGAAACATTTTAAAATAAAAATATTAAAAATAAAATTAACATAATTATAATATTAAAGATTAAATAAAAATAAAATAGAAATAATAAAATTAAAATAGAAATAAACATAAAATTTAGATTAAAATTACTTTTTTACTATAAAATATTATTCCTTTATAAGTAACATAAAATGGAATCATTCTGCACAAATTATGAAATACATAAACAATGTGAGTCGAAGCACAAAATTGAACAACACAGTGAATTGGGTATGGCTCAGGTTTATCGAATAGTAACCAACTTTACTGTCGAACTACAATGCATCTTAGGACAATTCAATATTCATGCCTGCAGGCCTGAGTCAAATAGTAAAACATAAACTGTAAATTTGTACAATTACCACAAACGAGGTACCATTTGAGAATTATAACCAGAAATACAATTCTATTTTATTAGATTGAAATATAATGGAAAATCCAATACAATTCTATAATATCACAAACTTGAATATCCCACTCCAGAAACTTTTCAGGTTACTTGACTGTTAGAGAATCGTAAAAACCCTTTAGGAAACAAAACCCTTATAATTATATACAATTGACATTATTAAACCAAATTGCACCAGGTTTGAAACCATTTAAACATTTGAAAAACCTGGACAAGAAACTCATTTACAGTACTTGATAAGCTTTGCCTTAACCTGCCAAACCTCCAGAGAAACTCTCCTAGGCATTTCCCATGACCATACATTGAGTAAAATAGCCACCAGATAAGTACCAAATTCCAGATTAATTTTCTCCAATAAAGCTTGACTAGTCGAATGGCCTGGATAGAAAGCTATAGCCTATACTGTGGCATATTCTGGCCAACATACAATTGTGGTGCCAAATCAACTCAATTACATTACTAACCATACCTTTGGAAACTCTACTCTGACAATACACGGTTAAACAAAAATCACAACCAGTAGATTTATTTCTCTTCAGGAACAGTAAAGGGAATTGAAAGATTTAACCACACTAAAACGATAGATGTAACCTCAAGCATTACAATAACTCGCTAATTACATAAAACTCTGGCTGCATTCGACTAAAATGTTGTCGGGCGACAAAGGAGTTTCCCTACCAAGGCCGCACCATTCGAACCTGAATAATTAAAAACTTCACACAGTAAAATTTAAACTAAAATCCATTAAACATAACCCTGCTCGAGGGTGACTGCACCAGCCCTCCCAAACCTTCGGGCGAAAATACAAACGAAAACCAATAAAATACTAACCAACTAACAAATCCTGATGATCCATAGGTTGGTTAATGCTAATCATGCTTGAAAAACGAGTAACTACTGCTTCTCAAAATACAGAAACGATCATTAACAAGATAATCGCAAGAGCAAACTAACCCGACTATTTAAACCTGAACTTGAGTTTCAACTGGCGAGCCGAAACGGGAATTTAGAAAGTCGACATCGATGGCCGCGATAACTATCGCCAATCCCTGATATAGAAAAAATATTGACACAATCCAATTATCATATATCAAACCACGACAGCAATAACTCACCTTGACAATTGCTGCCAGACAATACAGGCCACGCCTGAGGCAGATGTTTTGGCGAAAAGCACCAAAAGTGCACATGTTGATGCGAATAAATCATGCCGATACGTCGGACGAACAGGCGTCAAATGCCCACATCAAACCAGTCGAAGCTGAAGCTGAATGTGTGCTCCGAGCGCAGAGAGCTTAGCTAATGAACAGGTGCCGAAGCACTCATGACCCGACTCTGGTTAGGAGAAGGAGGTAAGGAAAGGAGGAGAAGGAGGGAAAGGAGGGGAAGGCGGTTGAGGGAGAGAGGATATATATATATATTTTTTTTTCCCCCTTCTTCTTTTTGCTGACCTTGATGATCGTCCAAGCCCGATATATATATATATATATCGGGCTTGGACGATCATCAAGGTCAGCAAAAAGAAGAAGGGAAATATATATATATATATATATATATATATATATATATATATATATATATATATATATATATATATATAATATATATATATCGGGCTTGGACGATCATCAAGGTCAGCAAAAAGAAGAAGGGAAAAATTCGTCTAAAATGTAGAAAGCGTGGGGAAGTATTAAACATTGAATGTTTTCAACACATAATAACACAAAAGATAAACATATTAACACATGCAAAAAATGTTTAGCTGACTATTATAGAAGGTGTTATGAGTTCAAAAAAAGTATTATGCGAATGTGGAAAATATGTTTATATTCCATATCTCAAAAAGCATAAAAATGCTAAATTAAACTTTAGAAATGAAATTCAACGTGGTGATTATTTATTTAAGATATGCGTGGTTCGCAATGAGAATAAATCTATCGATTAATTATCCTCATAGATACATTAGAAAAACAACAAAATGTTAGACTGGTGTTAGCGAACATACAAATAAATATTATCAAAATAAGAAGTTAAACAATTAAATACATCGTAGGATATCAACATATAACATTGAGAATTCCTTTAATTTAGTACAGCTTAATCATTTTTTAACTTCAGTAAAACATAGAGTTTTTGCGATAGTAAGCGACCATGTTAGGAACTTAAGAGGGCTGAAAACTAACATTAGAGTATATACCAATTGTCGCAAGCAGGAAAACAATCAAGTAGAATAACTATAGAATATTGAACGAAGGAGAAATTAAAAGGATTTTGAAAACCATAAAAAAAGAAAGACTTGCACATTTATCCGAATTTCAAAGAAGAGGTTCAGGATGGACTTTAGATAGAGTAATTGGAATACAATTAGAAATAAATAAGTATAATAAATTAAACGGAGCAACATATATTAAACTACCAGAAGCAATTAAGAGGAAAAAAGCATATAAATTTACTTTATTTCGAAGATTCTAAAAGGTTACATTAATGATGGATAAAAGATTTATGGAAGTTGCTTTCAGCACAAAAAAAAAAAAATCAACATTAAACTTATATATGCAATATGTCTCTTCAATTCTTTAATTCTCAAGAAAGATTAAAAAAAAAAAAAAAAAAATACAGAAGACTGCTCTAGAAATGAATCAACAAGAATCAGTATACCTTCGAAAGGAGAGCAAATAAGAATTAAAAATTACCTACAATGAAGCTTCCTCTTACAATATATGCAGATTTTGAATTAATTCTAAAGAAAATATGAAACACTAAACCAAACCCAAGAGAATTAAATAAATTTAACTTAATCAAAAAAATATACAGTTTTAAGAGAGGACGACATTGATAATGGCTTTTATAAGGAGGTACTTAAATAAAGATATAAACATACTGATGGAAAATTAAATACCATTGATTTAAAGTTGAATGATGAATCATATACAATAAAATATCAGTTACATGAAGCTTCTGGTTTTTTGTTGTTATATTGTATTTAGTTATGGTGATTATAAACCTCCAGTAGTATATCGAGGTCCAAATGCACATACAGTGTTTTAAAATCATTCAAAGAAAAGGGAAGTAGAAGAGATTGGGGAAATATATTCCCAAATTGAACCAATGCATCCACTACCAAAAGAAGAAAGAGCGATATTTAATAAATCCAAATAATGTGTTGTATCTGAATGTAAATTTTTTTGGTCTATCTCTTTTTTGCGACTAAACCACATTCCGATTTATTTTCCATTCCTAAATTATGTCTATTTTGTTCTTCTAATTCTTTTTTATTTTTTCTCTTATGTTCAATAGAATTGATAATTGAATTAGCTCCTGCGATTAGCCAAGTGCACCTAAAGCTGGAATTATAAAGTGTAAAAATCCACCAAAATGCAGACCACCTCCAGATTTCTCTTTTAGTGTCTTTTTGATTAATGGAAGTGACAAAGTTAGTATGAAACCTTTTCCTTCTTTTAATTTTATATTTTATCTCAATATAATTAATTAATTAAAATTTTTAATACCCCATCATAATTTTATTTTTGTATGCATAGTTGAAGCAACAGTTGCAGAAGCAATTTTTTCAGCAATTGGAGTATTTTTTATCTAACATAATTTATTTTGCTTCTTTTTATAAAACTTTGTCAGCTTCGTGTCTAGATTCTAAATTTGTATCGTCTCTGTAAGTAATGCCACGTTGTTTGCAGGCTTCATCTAATTTATATATTCCTGTGTCACCTCTTTCCAGTCTTTCATTCAATTTTGTAAATGGCCCACAATAATTATAGCCTAGCAAATGTATTTCAGGCAAATTTGAATTTTTCAACCCCCAATTTATTATTCCTTTGCTGTGATGTTCAGAATTACAAAATGATAGTGGAATTAAATTTAAAACTCTTATAAGATATGGAATTCCTTTTGGATTATTAATAATTGTAATAATAGTTATTTCCTGCATTTTCTTCGTCATGAACAATTAACAATCTGTCGACCAATTTTTTAACATTGCTCATCTAAACATATTCTTTTCGCAAAGTATTGTATTTTTATGCCTTCTTCAGATCTAGGAGTTCTTGGAGAAAATCATTCTTTTGGGTGTGTTTGTCTCTGATCTTGATTATCTTAAATAATGATCATAAATTAGTTTAATTATATTTTGTACCTTCTGTTAATTCATATTCTATTAATTTATTATTTTCTTTATCCTTAACAAATAGTTTATCACTACGAATCATTATTTTTCTGTCCCCAATATAAAAATTATGCGCATCTCCTCGTAAGCGATATTGTGTTTTAATAACATTATTTCCTTTTTAAATTTATTTTCCGAGATTTATAGTAGAATCAGATGAGTCACTTGAATTTTTCAAACAGTAATTTAACTCGAGAAATGTCCTTTCATGAATCTTTCATTTATATATAATTTTTTCTTATAAATGAGTTATAAAAGCATTAAGAGTTTTGAAAGACAAAGTTTTCCTCCAACAGATCAAACTATGGGGAATTTAAATGTTTACAATAATAGAATTGAGTTTAATATTCCTTTAGGTGATGGTATTTCTTTTCCAAATGATGCTTATGTTTATGCACAATATCGCTTACTAAAGAGAGATAAGGAAGGAGATGAGGCAAAATATGCAAAATTAGATAATATTCATGTTTGTGCTAACTTTTTTCCTTTCCAGTTTTCTAGAGTAGAAATCTCAAAACATGGACATATTATTGAAGCTTTTGATAATCCGGGTATAACTACAACAATGATGAATAATTTTTGAGATTCAAGTTAATAGAAAAAATCGTGCCGAACATTATGTACACGCTTCTATGTTTGATCACTGTAATGTAAGAAATATTTATGTTAAAAACGGAAGAAATGAAATTTTTCCAAAAGAAAATTGGAATCTTGATATTGAAAATGGCATTTGTGATAAACTGTTTCTTGCGTATAATGATTTTAGAAATTCAAAATCAAAACTAGATATTCTATATAGAAATAATGAACTTTATTATAAACCAACTGTAAACCCTCAAAGTGATATAAATTACTATTTATTTTGGGGGCGAAGACCATTATTTGCTATTGATTGCTTATGTAGAAAAAAAACTGTAGTTAAAGAAAAAACAAATATAATAATTAGTGTAGATTTTAATAAAGCAATTGAAGCAGGAACAATTTTTAATGTTATTCTAACTAGCCAAAGGAATATAACTTATGATTATTTGAAATATTTAAATTATTAAATGGAGGATGTAAACGATTTTAGGGAAACAACAAAATGTTTCTACAGATTACTACACATTTTTATATGAATAGTTAAGTTGTTAAATCGAATAAAAAACATTTTGTTCAACCTGAATGTGATTTTTTTGCTAGTCTCTGAAAAGTATAAATTGTATGATTTTTCCTACATGATACAGAATTCTCCTAAAAGTATAAATTGTATGATTTGAATCTATCAATTTAATTTTTTTTGTCATATTTCACTTCTCTTATTTCCTGGGCCGCGCGCGCGTGGGACATTTGCTGTTTTAAATATTAACATAATATTAAATTTGATTTGGTTTTTTGTTTTAGCCCATTTTGCTTGATTATAGCTTAAAATTTGCTGGTTTTTTTTTTAATTAACACAAACCCTGCACGTCCATTTGAGAAAAAAATTTAAAATTTGCTTTTTCTTACTCAAATTTGTATGACTTTGGCTTAAATTTGCTTGTTCTGTGAGAATCGAAAATTGGAGTCAAATGAAGCTTCTATAAACTTGATTTTTTGGCTTAGATTGCTTGGTTTTAGATTAATTTTTCTTTAATTTTTGATGATTAAGTGCGTTGCCCTAGGATCGGGGTTTACTATCTACTAAAGATATAAAAAATTTAAAGGCTAAAAAAATTATTTTAGTATTCACATATATTTACATAACACTTTTAACTCAACATACGCAGGATTGGGCAGTGCCATTTTTCAATGGCTTATTTTTAAAAGTGCTCATTTCACCGTGAGCTGCCTGTAACAAGGACGAGCTGTGTTTGAAGTCTCTCCTAGCATCGCATGGACTCGTGAAATTCGCGGGTATGTAGCGATAGGTTAGCTGTGAAAGATGACGCTGAGCAGCGCTGGCGGAACGCACGGGGTCACGGAGACCCGGTGTTTGTGTGTCAAGGCTTCTTCTTCCTGTGCGGGTGTAAATAGTGCACGCAGCGTGCGTAACTCGGCCCTTACGGCAGCACGCAGCTAGTAAATATTCCTGGGAACAGGCAGCCGCGAGATCACTCGTACAACGTTGCCAGTTGTGCGACAAAATACTAACTAGTAAACATTTCTCGAAATGTAAATCGATGGATATTTCCAATCCAAACATTCCGAAAATGCAATTACTTCTGAGGTCATTTTAAACAGAAGTTTTGTTTCAAGAATAGCTGAATTCGACATTCAAAGAAACTTAGGAAATATATTAATTTAAAACGGTTACTTTTATGCGTTGGTTTTTCTTATACTCTATTTGCTCGATTTATTTTGAAATTTTATTTTAGTGTTTATCTGAAGTTTATCTAGAGAAGAGAAAACTACAGTACATTAAAATAAAGTAAAGGAACGCGTTATTCGATATTATAGAATGCTGCACATAAATCTTGATATGTTATATTGAATGTCGTGTATAGAATCCATGTGTTGAAGGATATATTGCTGCAGAATAATTTTAGAAGGATTTTCTCAACACGTTAGGTATTTTTGAAGTAGTGCGCCACCGGCCCTAGCAAGACGCATCAGCACATAGCAAAGATAACACATTTGTGGTGTGACCACACGAACTCCCAAGGACCATGCGCTACGCGGATCTTTAATTCTGGGTTACCAGGTGCAAGATACGAACAAACACAAACGGCTTAACATCATCCCAATATCCCTACATTCAACAAAGACCTAATAAGAATAATGAAAAGTCAGTACCTATATAAAGATTCTGATTAAATCTAAATAATATTTTTCATCAAACTTTACCTTCACGCATGGTCAAACAAGAAATAAGACACTCTCATTCTCTTTATTTTATCGTTTATTCTTTCAGTTCACGGTTACTTTAAAATATAGACTTTTTTTTTTAACTTGGTGAGTATTGTAAACAAAGAGTATTTTTGGAATTTAATTTTTCTCTTGTTAGGGTTGACAAAGGATGCACATGCAAGCGATAAAAAAATTAAAACTCACGTTTAACATAAAATAAACCTGGGTGCACCCGAACAAATAAGTTGTTACATATTAAAATTTTTATGTCAGTTTGAAAAGTTTTGTTTTTTCATTCATTTTTACAGTTTTATTAAATTCTAATAGAATGAGTCCACAAGATGCTAAAACGAAAATTCAACTTCTGACACTTTTTTTTTTTTACGCATTATGCTAGTTAATTACATGAACTGTAATTTTAATCTGTCATTTTATGAGCTGAATTTAGTGAATTTCTTATCTGGAAATCAAAAGGCTGGTTTGGGACTCCACGACATCAGTCGCCGCCCACAGATGCCAAACCAGGAACAGCATCACTAACAAATGTAGGGCTAAGGCTGTTATCGCTAACTGAAACATTTATAGTGAAAAACTTGTTAAAAACATGAGCTAATATGTGCACAAGACGGCAGGTGAAATACAAAGTAAAAGTAACTTACCAAAGCGGTGAAAAGAGGATTCTATATGATGATTACATAATATTGGATATCCACAAAAATATGTGCTTCAAGACGTGTTGAATGAAATATGTAAAAGACGCATATGTGGACGCATTCTAAAACCACGCGATGGAACAATCGCTCTAGATTGGCATATCGGTAGTATCGATATGTCAGCCAGTATTTACCACATACACAGTTATAGAATGTCACGCACAAATTACTCAATACAATATGGTTCAAAAATAAATTCTCATAAGGAGAGAAATGACAAGAAAAGACAATATTTTCAAGTATACTATCAAAAGAAAACTTCAGTTAAGGTTATAGTTCACACAATAAGTGCAACGACCCTATCCAACAAAGTAAATACAATCTTTAAGGTGATAAAACTATTTCTTATTGGTAAAAAAAATCAAATGAATGAAGGAAGAAATTGGGGAAAAGGCGTGCTTTGACATTTTTTAAAAATGAATTTGGCCATCTATGTACCGCAATGTACTCAAGACTTCTGGTTCGTCTTCTTCTTTCTTCCTTCCCAACTTCCTCATGTTTTCTCACACTATTCGTCTCTGTTCTTCAGTTCACACTCTCTTGGGTCTTTGTTTCGGTCGGTCTTCCGGAAATCTTGCGTTGTCGATCAGTCGCCTCATGTTATCTCGAACAATTCTTCCGTTATCCTAACTTTTTCTGCATTCTTCCTGGTCTCTACCATCCATCCTGTTGTGCATTTCAATTTTGCGATGTGGTTGAATATTTTATTGGTGAGTCTATTCTCATTCATTCTTTCTAGGTGTCCATAACATTTCAGTCATCTTTTTCTCATTGTGTCTGTAGTTTTTTCGGTATTTCTGTACACGTCTTCATTTTTCCTCTTGATCCAGGCGTTGTCCGTGTTTTTGAATGGTCCCAAAATTTTTGTCAGGATGTCAGTTCTCCTTTCTTGTTCATCGTCAGGCGTGTTGCTTCTGGTTTGATGACTGTATTATAGTGTCTAATTTTGGCTTGGATGGATATTGCTTTCTTATTGTAGTGGTCTTGTATTATTCTGTATGCAAATTCCAATTTTCTGACCCTTTCTTTGTTTGTTGTGTTGTCCAGTTCATTTGGTTGGATCCATTCTCCTAGATATTTAAATTTATCGTCCCTCTTCATTTGTTCATGTTCTATTTTCATGTATCTTTCCCTGTGGTGCCTGTATTCTATACATTCTCTCTTTCAGTAGAATATTGCTTTGACGTTTAAAACAATTAAAATATGTGTGTGTGTCCCAGAAGACACAACGAGTATAAAATAAAGATGGCATGCAAAATGGCACAGTAGTATGGGGGATATTTGCTTTATAATAAATGGCAACACTACAGTCAGTTGACGCGACGTATCTTTGATCTAAGTGTGCGCTGAAAGCCTTGCCTTACACAAAAGATGTTACTGTTCCAGACAACCTCGGTTATTCCGTGTTGAACTTGTCGTTATAGATTCGTTATTTACTGACAAGTTTTTAAAGCACCGCTTGGTTCTTCCTTTCTTCGGTATTCATGCTTCGACTGACACTCTAACCGAAAGCAGCATGAATATTTTATTATTACACCAGTTATTACGTTAACGTCCCTTACAAAAATTAACCAATAATGTATGTTATAATTCTAATAAGAGTTAAATATACTGAATGTAGAACGTCTCCTGCTTTGCTGCTAACGTAACAGTAAGCACTACATTAATTTATTATGCTCAAATGTAGGCAGCGATTTGTTTTCAAGTAGATTAGAGATGCAAATGTTATATTTAAAGATTGAAGTACAATAATTTCATTTAAATATTTAATTAATTTTTCACTGTATTATATTTGGTTTCTTTATAAAATTGGCTTTTAATAAATAGTTTGATATGTTATTTTTATAGTCATGTTATGTTTGCTTGCATGAAGATTAAATATGTAAATAAACATACATGTAAGCATATTTATAGTTTTTTTAGTTCACGAATCAATTATTTCGTTGCTATATAAATAATTTCCTACTAAACAAATGTGTTTATTATTTTACATGAACATTTTTTTAAATTATTTTGTATCTTCTTTGATTTCATATAATTTTTCTGCATTTTTATTCTGTGATTTTCTAAAAGAATTTCTTCAAGGCTTATGTTTACAGTTGCAGAAAGGAAGGGGTGAATGGAGGGATCCTCACTCTCTTCACTAGTTACAGTTTAATCGTAATACCAGTTTGGCATTCGCCTGTACAAGTGACGAAAACAGTTTCACTGTGAGAATGTGCTACAGGAAGAAACAAAATTTTAAAAGCATATCCTTCCACTGAAAAGAATTTTTGTTCCAACAGGGTTAGCGAAATTGATAAAGTAAGTAACTTGCATGAACACAGATTTAGTTCTCCAGCAGTATAATTCACTGTATAACATTTTCTATTTGGTTTGCAGGACCAAATCAGTTTTCTTAGTCGCCATGTTTTGCTCACGACACTACTTATTTAGTACACTCATTTACATATTTAAACCAGAATTTTAGTTGGCCCTAAGAACACTTTTATGAGTTTATGCAATTAACCTGATTGCAGTAAATTAATAAAACACGCAACAAATTATTCTTTAGAAAAACATTTAGGTTTCAATGATAATTAAGTATTTTTAAAAGCATTGAATGTGTTGCTTTTCACTGCAATAGTGAACTCCTCCACATAAAAATAGTACTCCGATGGACCTGATTACTAGAGAACATAGTCGAACAAGAGCTGCTATGAAAGTTCTGAAAACACGAATATGATTCTAGGTTTTCGAGGCTATACTCATTGATGTTGTTTTTGCTTACAAAAACGAGCTGCGTCGTATATTATAAATACCGTGTAAATGACAAATTCGAAACCTTAGCTGATATGAACAAAAATAAGAAAGCAAGAAAAACAATATATTTACGTAAACATAATGACATCATTAAAAGAGAATATGGGAAATAAACTTAACAACTCCTACACACCACTCATTGGTAAGCATGCGCACATCTGCCATTTCTCGAGTCAGAAAGAGACAAATTAACACTCACGAAGACAATTAATGTGTCGCTAACACAGAAACCAATGAGACTGGATCTACTGTGATTGGCCAACACATGGACAAATTACAAAAGGATATGTGTTATTGGTAGAGACCTGCAAAATTCGCGTTATTATTTTGGGACGTTAAACTTCAGACACGTGTACGTTTTCAACAAGTTTGTCATTGGACCATACTTTATGTGACACGCCCAGGGGAACTCTGCACCAATAAATGAACGCATCAAACTTGTTTGCTCCAATCACGTGCAGTTCAGTAAGAAAACGAGCGAATTCATGTTTATGCAGCAGCCAATGGAGGAAAGACGTCGGCAGTAGTGTATATAGTACTGTGAAGTTCAGCCTGATGCAAAAAACTCCAATTTTGCATGTCCCTAGTTATTGGCTGCTCTAGGAAGTCCATTGGGATACTGTAGGGGCCTACATAATGGTTTTCAGTTATGATAATCCTATTAAGATGTGCAAAGAAAACATCTGTGAACTCTACCACTTCGACGGGGCGTATTATGGAAAGCCAACAAATATGTTGCTCTTGTGTAGGGTTGCCATATTGTACGTTTTTTTCCGTCTTCTTATGTTATTTACAGCATTATTTTGCTTTATGTCATCTTTCCCATAAAGCATCCTCTTACATTTAGACCTACTATGTCGCAATGGGATTTCCGAAGTGGATATCTTCTAAGACATCTGGGTGGTTAAAATCTCTGCGGAAAGGCAATTTTAGAAAATTGGCATGCACCTATAACAAGAGTAATTACTAAGAGTGATTGAATATTTTCACGTTTGTCATCTAACATAGTGATGATGCGGGATCAAAAACAAAGTAGAGTAACCTGTATATAGGTTACTCTACATCAAAGCCGATCGAAACGTCATCTGTGTCATTTTCGCCATAAGCCTACATTTTTCTCAAACTGTTTGCTTCACTCTCAGGAGTAAGTCTCAGTACACTATATTTGAAATACCACTATTTCGATACTTTCCGAAACTGAAAAACGTAACGTATATTTTCGATATAAGGAATAACTTATCTGCGATAACAGAAACAACTTATTGGCTATATATCAATATTAACGATGTTGTGACATCTGCGAGATCTGCGATATTTGAGTTGCATTGCAATATTTCCGGTATTAGCAATATGAATAATTGTAAATTATATATTTTTATTTATTGTATAGTTATTTTCATACCACTACTTTCGGCATTTCTGCAGGTAAGTTTCGGTATTTGTGGTAAAGGCTGTTCACAATAAAGTGAGCACTTTAGAAATGAACCTTACAAAAAGTCACTGGGGCAGTAAAGTTGGTAACGATGGCTGGATAGAAGTTTCATATTTTAACTTCGAATAAAAAGTGTCAAATAACCATTTGTGATAACTTAAAATTATTCCTTTCGCTTTCTGTTTTTTAATGCATCGAAGTTTAAAAATAAGTAAATTTGTAAAGTATTTACTTTCTTAATAATTCCACAGTTTCACTTGACCGACGCATGAATAAAGTGATGAGGCCCATGGCAAAGTTAATTTTTCATAAGGCAGAGGAATACACAACATAACATGCATACAAGTAGATCATAAGGAGGGCTTTCAAAAGTGCTCATTTTACCGTGAACAGCCTATATCAACATAATCTGCATTTGCTATATATTATCTTCATTTTTTAAATATTTAATGAAAGCTATATACTATAGCATCGGCGTCGATATGGTTAGCACGTGCTGAAACTATATTGAAAATTGGTTACCACGCGGTCCTATTGCCATCCATTTGAGCCGAAAACCTCTTTTTGCTCCCCCCTCCCCCAAAAATCCCACGAGGAGCGGAAGTGTTATCGCGACCTAGACGCACGTTAATCAAGGGCGTTCAGAAGTTAAGTAAGGCGGACTGGCAGTGACCATGTCTGCGGACGCTCTGGCCAGAGGCAGCGCTGTCGGGAGATAAGACCTGCTGGCCGCGAACACGTGTTCCCATACGTCGACTGGGCCCCGGGAGACTTTCCTTCTCAAGGTGATCGACATCGTAAAGAAAAAAAAAAATACTCGGAGGAGGTGGGGAAATGAGTCCAGTTCGGGCCGAACGGAGTTTGGGATCGTGAGACGCGTACCGCCCCCCACCCCCCTTCACAAACCAATGACTGGAGACAACCGAAACTCGAAAAGAGCGTTGGAAAAAGGGGGTGGGGGTGGGGGTACGAGAAATGCATTTTTACGTTCCCGGGTTCGTGAGAAACAGCGCCGATTGAGTCGTACACTGCCGCCTTTACAACTGACGGCGACCATAAAAACGGGTGGAAAAATAGTCTAGGCTGTCCGAACCTTCCCCCACACTTCCCACCATAGTTGTTTCTGCTGTCGCCCAAGAGGATCGGGTCGTCGGTTCCCGGAGAGAGGTGGGGCCGTCGGCGTTCGATGGCGCGCACAAAATGTGCCAGGTAAGGAAAAGGTCATCGTAGTAGCCTTTAAAAAAAAGGATCGTGGGATGTCGCCGAGTGTTTTGGTCCAGCAGGCTTTGTCGAATGGGAACGAAAGGGATTTGATTGCTACGGGTCTAAGCGATGATGTCATCTTGCAGGCCCCTCATCGCAACTAAATTCTGAAAACTTTGACTTGTGACTTTCCCATGGTGAATTTATCAACATAGGGGAAAAAAAATTCTTTCAACTGACACTGTTAAGTTTAAATAAATTGTCTCATGCCAGTTAAGGGATACAAATTGTCAAATAATTAGAAAAGTTATTTTTTTGACGCAGGGCTGAGCGTCACAGCCCTTTGTATATCCGACGGTTATCCTTTGTGCATTCTCTGCTGTTTGAGTGAAAATCCAGTTGCTTTTCTTTCTGGACCACACATGATTTCAATCGTGAATATACTGACATTTTTTTCGACAGAAATTTATAGCTACAAAATATTTTGTGGAAATTCTGTTTGACAAATTATTTTTGTGGTTGCAATGAAACTGTAGTGAACACGGTAATGATTTCTGGATTTTAACAATAAAATTCATGGAAAATATTTTCCAAATGGGGTAACAGAAGAAACATTAGCAAATTTTAAATGTGGTTAAAATTCTGTTCAAATTTGGTCCATCATTCTTCCAATAACTTATATTGTACAACAATGCGATACTTTTCAGGCAAGCCCTTAGCGATCCTAGGGATGGGCAGTATTACGAAAAAAGGTTATCAGCTGTTTAGTGAATGTTCGTGAAAATAAAAACGTTTCATCGATATTCCTATGAGTGCTTCCAATTCTAATTCATGAACAAATACTATAGGTTTACCAGCTACTATCTTGAGAACTACAAACTTTCAACTGTACAAGACCACGTCCAGTTAGAGGCACGGAAAAAATTAACTATGTTGTATTCGAAACTTGACTGCTCGTTTTTAATTAATAATAATATTAATAATAACAATATTCCTTATCACAAAAAAATGTTTTGAGATTACTACAAAACATTCTTGTGCTCACCACAAAAAGCATTTAGTAAAAATGTTGTAATAATAGATGAAAGAAATTAATACGGTTTATATAAAATTGATGTAAACTACATGTAGACAGTTAACATGTCCGCAGATTACTGCGCGAATTTCGCACGTGTCTGGTAATGATACATTTTTCGCTCGTGTTCTTGAATGTCTTCGGAAAATATACTAGGGGTATGCAAATAATTACAGGCGACTTCATTAGTAACATGCAAATATTGGCTTGTTTCGTTTAACTTAATATAGTGGGTCCGAATTTTTGTTATTTCTATTAAGCGTGTGTAAAAGTATAGGCAAATGTTTTATTTGCACATCAAGTATTTGCCTTTTCTATTAGTTATTATTTCGTATGTAAACCCCCTCCCCCCTTTTCCTAATATATTAAAGTTTAATCTGAGTATTATAAACAAAATAACTGATAATAGTTAATAATTCTTGCCATTGCAATTTTATAATATACTGTTAACAATGTTCCTTAACGTTGAAAGTAACAACAACGGGAGCTTAAAATAAATGAGTTTATCTAAAATATGATTTACCGTGTTTTGAACAGGCTCAACTTCAGACTCTAAAAAAAATCCCCATAATTTACAGCTTTTATTCTAACATAAACAATTTCAGGAGTATTTACTTTATGTTAGCAACTATTATTAAACAGCAGCTCTATGCCGCAGCATCTTCTTAAAGAGTTAAATTGTGTTTCAAAAATACCCGCTGAAATTATATACATAGATATATTGTTTTGTACACATACGAGTGCTAAATTACTTATAAATAGATTTATGCGTCAGTATCGCTTAATTAGCATGTGGCTGCATGTGTCTAAGCTACCTTTCTGTCTATATTGTATACCTACTTCTACAATACGTAATATTTTCCTTGCTATGAACCCAATAACTCTCCATGTCTCCTTCGAATGTTGCTTAGAAATCATTAACAACGTAAATATGTAAACACACACATAAACAAACAGAACATAAATAAAATTAATCCATTGTCCAAAAATTTAAACATCGCTCTTTTAATTGACTTGGAGATACTTTCTTTTACATCACAGCTGATTTCATTGGGTACCTGCCTGACAGGGTGGCAGTTAAAATACACGCGTCTATGGTTATTATTATTGTTATTTCTCAGGGGTTACTTTCAGGAGTGCACTGTTAACAGCAAACAAGCTATAGTTATTATTATTGTTATTTCTCAAGGGTTACTTTCAGGAGTGCACTGTTAACAGCAAACAAGCTATAGTTAGTAGAAATTTTAATTTATTCACAGATGCGGAAGGATTTCAAGGACCACAAAGCAGAAACTAACTAAGACTTTCCAAAGAGCTGAGCTAACAATGAACCTCCAGTAGCCTTGGTCTGGCGTGGAGGAGAGAAAATATACTTTCTATCTCACAGGCCACGTTGACCGACAATGTTTAGACTAAATCTGCGACCTTCAATCCTTCAGCTACACAGAATCCCAGTAAAGTGCTCCACTTTATTTTCTTAGTGGTAGGTTACAATTTTTAAAAATCCAGCCTCCTTGTATAAAACGAAAATATTTTTTTTTTGGGATTGGTAGGGACATACAAAATGTAATAAAATACATGTCACCGACTTGGAGGAAATGCTTAATTTCCTTGCTAAGAGCTTCCTTTTGACAACTCTGTTTAAATTTCACGACGCTCGGGCGGGGCTGTTCTTTGTGTGGAGTGCCATTGTAGCCAACATGTTCAGTGCTTTAGCACACACGAACGATGATGAGATTCCACACAAAAACAACTCAGTAATGTTACATTTGCAACATGTAAACACAGTTGTGGAAGGTGAGCTGTAGCAAACGAATGAAGCAATCATAATTTGTTCTTAAATAACTTACTTGGTATCTTGACGCGACGAATGGCTCCCATATCGTTGATAAACATTCTGTACTAGATTTTAGCGGCGATCCAAATAAAACACACACTGAAAGAGTTTTTTAAAGTTGAATAACGACATTTTGCGAGAACGTTCATGCTCATTGTTTGGTAGCTTGAGAGCGGAATGTTTCGCGAAACCAGCAGCTGTATTTTTATATTTCGAACACTTAAACGTGTGTGTCGCTTTCGCGACTGGACCACGCATTATTTAATAAGAGATGGAGAACTCGGAATCGTAGATAAACCAGAAATAATGGAATTAGCAAATCATATGTTCTGTGAAACAGAGTGAATAAATGAGTGTGGCTGCGGTATACAGAAGATTTTGATGTCTCACCTACAGAACGCTTAACCCGCGAATTTTTCTCGTCTCTGATTGGAATGAAGGCCGGAAATATGACCTGCTTCCGGCTCACCGAACGCGAAATTTATTTTGCAAATTTAAAGTAACTGTTTGTACTTGTAAGAAGACCCGAATAAAGGAACATTAGAACCCACAATCAAGCTTACGTGAAAAATGATAGGCGAATTGGACAGTACTCTGTAATGAGGAACTCGAATATAAAAAAAAAATCTTAACTCATTTTGTTTATTTATATTTTCTATTTATCAAAATGACACAGTTTAAATAGTCAATAGATAACGTGTAATTTGCCTGCCATCTTATTTTTAAGCGTGTTTTCTTTGAAAAGATAATTTCTGTCCCCTAACTGGAGGCATAAAACGGGATTTTAAAAATCAATTGCTATGAAATATATGATTACTTTTCACCCGAAGAATATGTTCTTACGAAATTTTATACAAATAATGCCAGTAACTCTCGTGCTAATGTAAATGATTAATAATCCGTTTTTGACGTTTTTCAGCGTGAGTTGTGCCAATTAACACTCTTCCACTGCAGTAATTTTGCACTTGTTTGTGTGTTACTTTTAACAACAATACTTGGAATAAAATATTATATTATAGACCCTCTTTTGATAAAAAGAAGATATTTATGTCACGATGGTATGGCAAGACATTATTTTTACCATCTCAGAAGTCCTGGGTTGTATGCCAGATATAGCGAATGTAATTTTTACCGAGTACACTGTAGATTTTTACTTGTTTTGCAACTAACTTGATGTTTTTAAAATATTGTCTTCGATGATAAATTAGCAAATAATAAACTACTATCCATTGCTAAAAAAAATGCCTAGAAATAACAATTATCTTATTATGGTTAGCAAATATGGTCTTGGAAGAAGGCTTAAGCGATCGCGAGGCTGCTTCTGTGCGTGTTTGTGGGTTTGTTATGTATATCTGCGCCCACACACACACACACTTGTTGGACCCTGGAAATATGGTGCAACCGTTAGGATATGATGAATTCATTTTAATCTCTACATACTATTGCACACAGTTATGACATTAAAAAACACACGAATTATTAATAATTATAACGTTTCCTTAAATGAACATCATTTTGCAGTAAAAGGTAACTACAAACAATAGCTAACAAGTTGTTCTTTTCCAAATAAGATATCCAAACCATGGTAATTTCTTAAAATAGTAAAAAATTCCAAGCAAAACGTTTTACTAGCAGAACTTTTTGTTTACGTAGAGACTTCCATGAGTTATAAATATATTTCTAATATACGTGCTTTGTAAAACGATAGTTAGTTCCAGTAGAACGTTTAAAAATGGCAGACATTCTACAAGTAAAAATAATTCATGAATTTCATAATTACTTTTTAATTTATGACTTAAAATGAATTTTTCATATAACTCAAATGAGGTGTAAATGTGATATTTCTTGTAGATTTTTGTACAACATGTTTGTTCTGAGAAAATTTGATATATTCATTTTGTACTTGGGCCTGAATGACGGCGAAGAAAATTCGCTAGACGCCATAAATGGGCAGACAACATTTTTTTGTCAAATATTCACAGCTGTAATAGATTTATGACAGTATTATCATCTATGTTAGTTTTGTTTTTAGATAACACTCCTGATTAATAAAATATGTACATTTCTGTAGTTGTGTAGGCACGTGGAAATTTCATTTGTACGGATTTAGCACATTTAAGCCGTGGTATTAGTTACTAAACACGTACCTTCTTTTCTTCGTAGCTTAGCTAATATAACGGAATAAAAACGAAGAATTGTTGTGAACCAAAGGAGTGGGAACCACTTGACTGAAAACGTTGCAACAGCAAAGAGCTGCAGCTCAGGCCTGGTGGGTTACCATCGGCACATTGTTCCTCTTTCTTCACATGTGCAGACATGTTGAAACCACACACAACAGGGGTTCCTCCTTTGTGTAATAGCTATGGACAACCCTGTCTCCTTTTCCTATGTAAGCCTCGGACTCCATGTTATCGAAGTGCTTATACAAAATACCAGTATTACTTACATCAAAGGGTTTCTTTACGAACATTTACACACGTACCTCCAATGATCCGTGGATCACAGAATAATACACAGTAAATTAGAAAATAGAGTAGTTGAAAAGATACGTAACAGTTTATGAATTTGAAAACGTGTTTGTTTAGAACATTTTTGTTGTCTACACTAAATGCATTTAAAAAAAACGAGAACCATTTGTATAGGATTCTTGCAAGGTTTGGATTAAAACAAAAAGAAAATGAATTTGTAAGTGACACACTTACACTTAAACTGCGTTATAAAAAAATAAGCTGCTGCGAAGATTCATCCTCCCCCCCCCCCCCCCAAGTGATCCCTGGGAAAGCGCGCACTGCCTTTGTTTCTTTATTTCGCATTTGTTTAAAATTCAGCGGCGGAAGTGGACTTCTTTTTTCCATTTGACATTAAAAACACTTTATCTCGAACCTTCCCGAGATAAATGGAGATGAAAGCCACTGCGCCGAGGGGTGATGCGCCACCCCCCCCCAATCCTTCCCCCGTAAATTCCTCCCCCACCCACCCCCGGCGAGTCTCACCATCTGTCGGAAAGACGACGACTCAATAAAAACTATCAGCCCAAGCCACCGACAACAGCGCCAACTGAAAATTATAGGCCCGCCTTAACTTTAGGAACACGAGAACTCTTCCCTCCGCGGAGATAAACGGAGGTTTAGTTTACCACCCTCCACCCCTCATCCCTTACTCCTTCAGGCGGAGAGCGAAGGGGGAAAAAAGAGGACGTTATCGGAGGGTGGGCCAAGATGGGAAGAGACCAGGACACGAAGACGAAGTAACTCTGTGTGTGTGTGTGTGTGGGGGGGGGGGAAGCAGGACGTGTCAGCACGAAGGCGTTGTCATTAATTACCGGGGCTAGGTAGTCGCTTGGTACCCGCCTGATCCAACACAACTACTGAATGAACCTCCCCGACTCTCCCACGTCCGTTCTACGGCCCGCCGGAACCCAGCACCAGGTACAGAACTTTTCCATCGCCAAGCCACATACAGCTACGTTTATTCCATAGACGCAAGGTAACAATGCTTACCCTATACATATTGGAAATGTTTGACTCTTTATAGTTTTCGCCTTAACTTTAAACACATTTAATTCTGAATTTCCCGTTTCCGATTCGAGAAACAGAGTTTTGGTAACTCCCGAACTGTACGCGCATAGTGCTGTTATCTAGTACTTATTTCCACAAACAGGAGCGACTAGCGATGACTCGAACTCGCAAGCAACAACACGTCACATGCTCGACCGTGTTCCTTCGGCAGGGTAAGCAGTCGTTCTGTTTGCGTCCTCCAGTACTACGTTTTTCCTTGGAAAGGGGATGAAAGTGTTCGGAAAAACCGGAGTTTTGATATAATTTGTAATATCTCTCAAAATAATATTCAGTTTAGTTATTGTTACATTTATTTCGTTTTCGTTTTTTTTGCTAATGTTAGGTATTATAAAATGGTAAATACACGTGAAGGGTAAACAAAGTTGGCATTTGCGTTTGTTACTAGAAATTGCTTACCTGGTAAAAAAATAAAAAAACTCACTACACGTCAATGGACGAATACGCTTGTGCGCTTGGACGATGATTTTTTTTCTCCCGAAACCATTCCTGACTATTTTTGAATAATCTCCACAGATTCATTTTACTTTAACACTCATATATAGTCCGTTCAATGTTTCTTCACATTTTTAAAATCAAACTTTTGAAAAATCACCTCGTACATGACGTGTTTTTTTGTTTCCTGAATTTGTCATGTATTACAAGCGTTTTACAAATCTGTTATTATAAAAGTGTCTATTTCTAGTTAAACTGAAATTTTATTTACATGGTATCTATAAATTGAAAAAGTTCATTCGTAATTTATATAAATAAAACCAGAGAGAGAATGTGTGTGGGTAATGCCTAGAATGTAGTTCTCATGAAAAATATTATTATTCCGAATGCGCGCGAATGCGGTGCATTGTCAGCTTTGGTGTGATTTCCTAGACTTGGTTAAGCTTTGTTTGCACTAGGCGGAAGAATAGCCTAAAAGTAGAATTTTAGCAGGGCTTCAGGAAAGTTCGAAGAAACCGTGAATTGACTATTAGAATGTGGCCTACTTCTTCAACTCAGGTGTTGCTACGTAAGATGGTCTGTTACATCCAGGCCTTTACACGTTACCGCCCGGACGCTTGACAGCACAATAATTCTGTAACTTCCTGCACCAACAGTTACACGTGCTACTCGAGAATGTCCCTTTGGAACTGGTTCATCGCACACTGGAAAAATAGTTTTCGTGGTGACCACGAAAACTATTTTTTAAAGGCTGTTCACGATAAAGTGAGCACTTTTGAAATCAACCATAGAAAAAAAAAATCACGGCCCCTACCTGCATATATTTTAACTGGCGCAATAAGTACCATGTGTCCAGTAATGTTGGCAACGATGGAGGGGAAAATAGCTCCTTATATTAATTTCGAACAAAACGTGTTAGGTAACTATTTGTGATAACTTAAATAATTTCTCTCGATTTCGGTATTTTTTTAATGCATCGAAGTGTAAAAATGAGTAGATTTGTACAATATCAATTTTTATAATAATTTCACAGTTTCACTTGACCGACGCATGAATAAAGTGATGAGGCCCATGGCAATGTTAATTTTACATAAGGTGGAAGAACACACAACCTGTATAAAAGTAGATCTTAATCAAGGCTTTCAAAAGTGCTCATTTTACCGTGAACAGCCTACAAATAAATACACCACAAAATATTTTGTAGCACCAAGAAAATTTTTTCTCCATTCCGGTATTTAGTGGCAACGACAAAAAGAGGTTTGTAGTCACCAACAATTAATACACCCAAACCCAGTGTGCACAATTGTGTACATTACGCACGTGTAGGAAATTTGTGGTCTGTACTGCACACTACTAAGCTCAGTGACCAATGATCTTACCTGTGGGTAAATGATTCGCAAACCGTCTTACTGGTCTAGGTAATCATTGGTTGTTATAACTGTAGGCGAATATATAGCCAACAGTTTTTTTTTTGGCTGTGGCTACGAAAAAAGCTTAATGTCGACTTAAGTACATCACATATCATAATATTTTTGTTTTCAACACTTGAAACCATACATTAATTTGGGTCTGAAAGGGTTAAAAAGTAAAATAAACCTTGCCAGGAGCGAGGCTTGAACCCGGGACATCCCATACGTCGGGCCAGTTTGTTATCGCTGCGTCATCTTGCTCGACGGTAGTCTGTTTTCTGGAGCAATTCTAACATATGGCACACATGACTAGGCCTGCTAACTACACCTTATGGAAAGTTAATTTTCGGGAACTAAGTTATTTAGAAGAAAGAAATGATATAAATAATGTTCTTACGAATATCCCTCATGCACCTGTTCGTAACCTGATGCAAATAAACGAACACGGACATATATGGCGTCGTGGCCAGACAGGGTGGCCACTTCGAATATGCCAGTCAGAGCGCACGCGCAGAACATATGGACGTAGTTTTGCCAATAAATTAATAGTTAGTAAAAAAATATTTTACTGGGCACTGAAAAGCGCTGGAACGTGTTATATACTTGTTATTGGTAGAGATAAGAGAAATTTACGACTTCATTTCAGAACAGGATAGATTTCAAATTCGTTTACACTGAAGTCACCTTTGCAATTGGATCAGAGTTTATTAGACACATCCTGGACGACTCCGAGCCAATAGCCGACTTGCAAGGGAACAAGAAGTGAATCCCGTACTGTCAAATGTGGGGTAACACTGGGCAACAGCCAATGAACAAACAGCTGATGTTCGACTATACAAAGGATTGTGGAGTCCAGCATACAGGCCATTGAACTCGCGAAATATTCCTATCTCTAGTTATTGGGTACCACAATCTGCTTTTTTTTTTTTTTTTTTTTTTTCCAACAACAGAATATTTCTCCTTGGTAAGCTTCAACCAAACAGATTTTTTTAGCCACTAACAAATATTTTCTGTGAGTGCATGTAGTTCATTCGTGGTGGGCTGCCACAACATTCCCATCGGTAGAGTGGCGAAAACGTATCTGGATGAGCGGCTCCGGCAAGGTGGACGGGGTCGTGCAGGACACATCGCCTAGCCTGCATGTTCTCCTGGTCTGAATTCAGTGTCCCTGTAGCAGGGACATCTTAAGACCACAGTTTACGCGACACGTATTGCGAAGAGTGAAACGTATCGCCATCGCTTCGAACAAGATTGCTAGCGGATCCTTGGTCACCCCTGGGGTGTTTCAGCGAGTCAGCGTGCAGGCTTGCATTCAGATGTAGTATGGACATTTAGAGCACTCAGTGTAAGACTGAGTTGGTATTATGGACGTATGCTACATGGGAAATACATCCACTAGGCCAAATAACGTACACGGCATAAAACACTTATTATGTGCGTTCGTAAACGATATTTAGACATAACTTCCTATAGTGGAGTGGATAAATTTTGGTGGCCCTTAACACCGAGGTCTTGAGAGCCGACGAGGGTGAAGCGAGGTGAGTATGGAGCAACGCCAGAACACAGGGGCTGGGAAATGGAAGATCCCTGAGAAAACCCGCCGACCAGCGGCATCGTCCGGCACGATTCCCACATTCGAAAATCCGCGGTTGACCCCGCCGAGAATCGAGCCGGGTTCATCTTGGTGGGAGGTAAGTCGTCTAACCACTACACTACAGGGACCCAACATTTATTTTTTTAAGTTATTCACGCTTACAGCTCGGGAACTTTTCAGATGGCAGAGTCGTTGGAACCTGACAAACTAGGCATCATAACGCAACGGAATTTAGTCACGAAACCGCTGCGAACTCATATCCGTTGGGGGTTAGTTTTGCAAATTATATGCATGCGCGCATCCGTTCACATAAGTACGAAAGCTACGCTCCGGGGGACTTGGTGTTTCCACAGTGGTAAAAACCCTCGCTGTTATGGAGATTAGTTTCCTCTCCTCCTCTCCCTTTGCAAACGGATGCGGTTTTACAAGGCCAAGGTTACAAACCACTGCGAAAACACAAGTGGTTTTGTATAACATAAAACTTAAGTAGTAAATTACTACTCCAAGTCAAATAAACACTATTTGGAACCTGTAAAAATGATCTACTGAAGTCACTGAAATTCCGCTGATCGTAACATTGACCGAACGTCACTGCTATAACTGTGATTAATACTGATTTTTTTTAAAGAATTTGACTGATCGGTAGGGACCTGTTCAATTTGGAAGTTCAACGACCTCTAGACTAAACTCCGCCGTCTTATGTGCATTCATGTAGATATAAGTTGCCTATTGGCTGGTTTTGTTTGTTGCTGCCACAGTGGTTGGCAATAATTTGACGTGCATTTTTTTTTTTCATTGGCCCAGGGTTCTCCAGGAGGTGTCAAATAAAGCGTGGACCAATGGCGACGGTGACAAAAATGTAAAAGTTTTCCAATTCTAGCTTGTCCTAAAACTCTTCCGTGGATTTTTCAGGTCTCTACTAATTGGCCAGTCGCTTGCATTTTACTAGATGCTTTTCCTGTATGTACGTTTTCACGGAGTGAAATCAATGATTCAACTTGAGCTCTTGATTCTGAACGACAATGAAACGTAATACAGAGGAATGAGAGAAATCTCATAGTAGCTGGTTCATTCTAATTGGGTAGGTGTTTTAAAATACCTGTCTAATATTTATCAACAGTTTATTTTAAATCCCCTTCTTAGTTTCGCCTTTCTTCCCAACTGTTTTAATTGCATACATGTGCGTTTACACAATGTCTCGTTATTCTAACGAGACGTAATTATGCGTGATACAGGCTATTCACGGTAAAATGAGCACTTCTGAAAGCCCTGGTTAAGATATATTTCTACGCACGTTGTGTTGTAAAATTAACATTGCCATGGGCCTCGTCACTTTATTCATGCGTCGGTCAAGCGGCCCTCTGGAATTATTAGAAAAGTAAATATGTTAGAAATCTGCTCATTCATATGATGCGATAAATAACCAGGGAGGAAAAGAAATAATTTCAGTTTTCACAAATGTTTACCTAAAACTATTTATTTGACGTTAAGAGATGGAACAATTTCCCCATCCACCATTACCAACTTTACTGGACGCATATCACTCAGTGCGCCCGTTGAAATATATGCAGGCAGGGACAGTGACTTTTTTCTAAGGTTGATTTCAAAAGTGTTCACTTTATCGTGAACAGCCTTTACCAGTCTTTTTTTGCCTATAGAAAAGCGAGTCGATTCACTATAATGTTTCAAGGTCAAATATGGCATACGAAACAACTCACACTTATGTTTTGGTGTTAAACAGATCTGGAAAGAACATCTATGCATCTTAACTTTCTTAACACATGGTCTCAAATCAAGCTAAAATATAATTTTTTCACATTAAAAAATTACACTTCAATTACCTCCATTCTACTACTAGTTATAATTAATTATGATTATAAATCGTGGCTTTCGGGGGCACGATGGTGTCAGATGGTGTAGCAGAAACTGTATTTATTTTAAAATTTCAGCCCGAACTGCGTTAGGTGCGTTAGACCGGCTAGGTCTGAAGTACTGAACAATTTAATGATTTAGGAGTAAATTTTCAGATCTGGACAGAAATCTAGATAAAACCAAAGACAGATTTCAGGCAAGACAGCTTCTCTTTCTCTTAGTAACCCGAATAAGGAAAAAATTACTCCAGAAATATTAAAGTATTGTTAAAATTTAGGAGGCACTCCACATTTGTTTCTCTACAATTATTTATCTACACTCAGAAACTAATATTGTTTAGTGAAATAAGGTTTTAGGGACAGCAATAAAGTTTTAAGGTTTGTAACTTTTTCTGTAAAAAAAATTATAATTTGTACAGAATAAAAATTTGTACCTACTACAAAGAAGACAGTGTATTTTTTCAACAGAACTACTTCACAACATTTGCATTGTTTCTATAAGAATTTGAACTGTAACGGTGTTACAGAACATTCTCATGCTTGTAGAGAATGTTAGTTGTTGCTGCTCTAAAAACTGTAGGGGCCACGGGGGCTGAGCGGTTAGCCTGCTCGCCTGCCACCAAGGCGATCCGGGTTCAATCTTCGGCCTGGGCCACTCCAGATTTTCGCATGTGGGAATTATGTTGGACGATGCCTGTAGGTTTTTTCGGGGTTCTCCCGTTTCCTCCGCCCCTTCATTCCGGCGTTGCTCCATATTCACGTCAATCACCCTCATCGGCTCTGAAGACTTTGATATCAAGAGCCGCCCAAATTTCTCCACTCCACTTTAAAATCTGTACACGGAAGTCTTCTATTGTCACTTTTCTGCTAATGTCTTCTGTGTACTAAACTATTTAGGAGCTTCAAAATATAGTTATTTCTAACCACAGCTTGTAGAGAAGCGATTTCTGCCATTTGTTCAGTACTAGTGTAGAGTATTCAATATGGAAGCCTTGTGTTTCCTCAGTATAAAGCAAACTTCGGCACTTGATGACATCGCAACGATGGTAATCTCAAGATGCGGGTACGCATATTCGTTTTTTACGGCCGGCATCACAAATGCAGTGTGCTATTCATCTTTGAATTATTCGCAAGCTATAAGTAAATATGCATTTTTAGATTACATTTAAATTTAAGAGTTTGATACGTGGTGCATGTACACGACGTGGCTTCTTTAGGTTCGCTATGGATATTTAATGTAATAACTAATTTTCATTAACTGTCCAACTAAGCCACTACGACCGCTATGGAACTCGCTATAAGTAGAGAAACCAAAAATTTATTTCAATTTTCTAGTATCGTAAATTAAATTTTAGTATTACCTAATGTATATACCTAATTTGCTTATATGAACATACATGAGAGAGTATAAGCCTAATAAATACCCATGAACTAATACAACAGTTAACAGGTACTACAATATTACAAAGCTACAGAAAATCACTAGATATATAACTAGAATTTGTATTGAAATCACATTGTTAAAGCTAAACCTTTCTGCCAGGTTTTGTGTTATTAACACAGGCATATGTTTAGAAGTGTTATAAATGTTGGCGAGTTGTAACTCTACGTACATAAAAATGTAACTTAACAAATTTTTACACAAAGTGCACATACTAGTAGTGCACTTATGAGTCTGCAGTGACAACGTACTTTGAATGGGAAGTGTGCGGCTGCGGATGAGATTGAGGATCGACTAGGACGAGCTCGGCAGTCTTCGGCTCGATTCAGCGAGCTCAGAAACTTTCGACTAGGGGATTGTCGACCATACCCGAAGGTGCTTAGCAGTTACGCTCACTAGCCTTCAAGCATATATGCCTATTTTTGGTACCCATATAACATTTATAGGCCCATCGTATGTCGAATTTAAAATATGTATTTATTATATACTATTTTGAAAATACTTTTACTTAGGCCTAATTTAAAACAGATAATTAATTTATTGTAATTAATACCGAGACTGTACAGTACATAGAGAATAACGTGACCGTGTGAGAATCTCCGATTCTGTTCCGATCTCCTCTCTTGAAGTCTAATGATTACACAATATCGGAATCTGCAAATGGTTCACTGTCTCGACGGATTTGTAGGAATAAAAGTTATTCTACTAGATTTTTAAATATATATATATATATGCAACCACTCCAATCCCATCATACGAGTAGCAATCATCCGCCAAAATCATGCTATAATCATGATATGGATAAGCATCCACCAACACTTTTATAATCATAGTAGTATATGGGTTACGAGCCAATAGTGCTAGATCCTTGAGACTTGGAATTCACGAGGATCATAAACAGGCTTAACTTTCGTGCTTCTCTCAGATACCAATCCTCCTCCGCGATCCCAATCCTCTGCAATCGGCACTAATCCTCATTAATTCTCAGCAATCCTCAGCATTAATCCGCACAAATTCTTAACAATTCCCGCACCAATCCTCAAAAATTCTCCGCGCCAATCCTCATGAAGCCCCCGCACCAATCCACACCAATTCTCCGCACCAATTTGCACCGTTCCTCAGCAATACTCCTGACAATCCTCACCAATTTTTCAAAATCCTCACCAATCCTTCAATCAATCCAAATCCTTCAGTTCGTTCCTTCGATCAATCATTCGGTTTGTACCTCCCTCCAATACATATATAAATAACATTCATTCACCATCTCCAAAATTTCTACATGTTGACTGAACTAACGTTTTGTATGCAGTGCACTATCCATGCATATTTTGTACATAAAGTATTCATTAATATTCTGTTTGAGGATCATTACCTTAATAGTTGAGTGCTCATAGCACCACTTTAAAGTTGTGATGGATAAAAAGATGTGACACACAAAAAAAATAACAACCCAATTATTTTATAAAATAAGTTTTATTCTTATTTTACACATTACAAACTCAGAAGAAATCAGCTCATCACATAGTTCGATATAACCCCTCTGATTCAGTTATAGATATCTCAAATATGTGTCAGAGGTACCCAAATTTTGCAAGTCTATCAGATGTGTGAGTATATCAACGAAAATACGAAAACTTGCAGTTCTTGACATGTTATTTCAATGTATCGTCTTGCATAAACTGCATGGGACCAATATCGTAATGTTTTTGGGTCTCGAACTGAGGGCTCCATGCCATTCCTAACATATGGATAAGGCTTAAATATGTATAATAGGCGCAAGCACATAAAAATACAAAAATTACGTACAAAGTTTGTTAAAAATGATTGGAAAGTCGTGCCATTAATAAAATTACTAACTTCTTATTTTATTCCGACCCCTGAATTATTCTTTTAAAACTTTAATTTCGCTCTCAATATATATTCCTCACATCAATGGGCGAAAACAGCAAATTTTCTTGTAAGTCCGATAGAAAATTAATATTTTTATTGTTTCGGGTCGTGAACTGAATGCCCTACGACATGCTTAAACGATGAATATTACTTAAATACAGTATTTATACCAGGTGCGTATAAAACATAATTAGTAAGTAACTCATGTACAAAGTTCGTTACAAATGATCCAATGCACAGGACCCTAAATCACCCTATACCATAATTATTCTTTGTCCAATATTTGTATAACAGCCAACTTTTTACGTTTCCTACAAAATACATATAAACTGAATTTTTTACACCGATTTTTGATCGAGTGTCACTTAGGCGTTTCTTCCGTGGAAAGTCAGTAGAGTGCTTATGTTGGTTTTTGGGCAGGGTTAACTAAGATGGCCCCCATGACATCACAACGTGATCGCCAAAGACACTCGGCCGTTGGCTGCGCCAGCGACGTCATCTAAGATGGCCGAAAACTCCTACCTTCTACCGCCAGATGCCATTTTACGAAACGAAGATAAGCACACTACAGATAATATAAATTTTCCTACTAAGCATGTTCTTATAAGCAACCAATATGAATATTTAAGCAATAGCCATCGTTGAGGCATGTCGTAGGGCCTCCAATTCGAGAACCGAAACCATAAAAATGTTAATTTTCTATCGGACTTAGAAAAAAAAATTTGCTGTCTTAACCCAGCGACAGGAGGAATATATAATGAGCGCGAAATGAGAGTTTTAGGAGAATAATTCTGGGGTCGGAATGGAATAAAAGGTTAGCAATTTAATATTGATACCAGTTTCGAACCATTTTTAACGCACTTTCTACGTAATGTTTTGTCTGCTTATGTGTTTGCACCTAATATACACACTTAAGCCTTATCCATCTGTTAGGAATGGCACGGAGTCTTCAATTCGAGACCCGAAACCATAAATATATAATCATTTTCTATCAAAATTAGTAAAAAAATCTGCTGTTTTACCCAGTGATAGGAGAATGTTTCAGGAATATATAATGATAGCGAGTAGAAGGGCCAAGGCGAGTTGAGGCCAACGGGACCTGAGACATGAGGGCAAGAGCCACCCGGCCGTTATGTTGTTACGTCACAGTCCGCCATATTTAAAGCCACGGACCATTGACTATTGACCTTTGACCTGTGACCCCTGACCCATGACCTTTGACCACAAAATCCCAAAACAATCAAAAAATCCCAAAAAAAAAGTATTTTAAAATGTCTAAAAATTGTTATTAATAAGAATTATTCTAACGAGACGTAATTATGCGTGCTATAGGCTCACTGGTTCTTCGAACCAGTGATTTTGTCTGTATGTTTCTTGATTACTGAGTGTGTACTTATGTTTCCTTGATTACTTAATATTTTTTCGTCGTTGATCCTGCGATTGTTTTTTTTTTTTTGTGGGCTGCATACTTCTGTACTTATTTGGGGGGGGGGGGGACATTTTTTCTGTATTTTTCCTTGTTCGGACGACACATTTTTCATTGACGTCTGTATAGACCTGTGGCTTTGCGAGCATTTCTTGATGCATTTATTAATATTTGTCTTCGCTGGTCCTGTCATTGCTGGTCCTACCATCGCTCGATCTGCCATACCTGGTTCTGCCATCACTGGTCCCATCATTTATCCATCGTTTGTCCTGTAATTTTTCTGTCGTTGGTGGGCTTATACTTGTGCATCTTCCAACATTTTTTTCTGTATTTTATTGACGTTGGCCCTGCAATTTGTTCATCATTGGTAGAGTGTATACTTCTGAATGATTTCCATCATTGGTTCTACACTTTTTCGACAATGATGTGTGTACTTCTGTTAGTATTTTTCATGGTTGGTACTACATTTTTCGTTTGTGGTCATGAAATGTATTTGTTCGTGTGTGAGTGCTTTCTTCTGTTGCCTTGAGGTGTTTGTTCGCTATTCATTATATGTATCGTGTCCTGTCATTGTTAGTACTATCGATTGCCCATCGGTGGTGGGCTGTATACTTCTGCAACTTCTGACATATTTTCTCATCAGTGCCTGTGTCGTTCTGTGACTTGTGAAATTTTCTGTATTTGCTCATCATTTGCCTAGCAATTTGTTCATCATTGGTGGGGTGTATACTCTGTTAATATTTTTCGTTGTTGGTTCAAATTTTCATCGCTGGTACTAACATTTTCTCATCGTTGGTTCTACAATTTTTCATCGTTGGTGAGGTGAATATTTCTGCGAATGTTGGAATTATACTTCTGATTTTAATTGGGATGTGATGTGGCTTTTTCATGTTAAATGGCTGCGCCACTCTTTTCGCCATTTAGAGTGTCTGGCGTTATTTATTTCATTGGTTCGACAATGGGGATTCTATTTGCTTTTTATTGGCGGTGTCGATATATTTTCCCTGTAGCTTATCTTTTTGAGATTTATTTGGCTCGTTTTGGGTTGTAAATCTTCGGAACCCACCTACATCTTACGGAGATAAACATTATGTCACAAAAAAATGTGAAACATTTTTTATAAAATACTCCACAATATGTAGCCCTCAGTTCCGACGTCTGAGGAACCACTCACATAGACTGATTACAGCCATATGGGCAATAAGCTAGAGGGATTCGACGCATGTCCACGAGATATGTAGGTGGAAGGGGTATATGAGCGTACGTGGTTTTATATAATGTGTGTGTTGCTGTATAAACAGGTAGATTCGTGATGGAGAGCTCCGTTAGCTGGCAGACATTGTGGAGAGTGGATCATCTCTATCAGATACTCTACTTGGAATACTTCATGGACAGCCATCCAGCAGTGCCATCGAATACAACGATGTCTTCGGCCGTTCTGGTAGCTCCTTCGTCTGTGACTGCAGGAGCCCCACCACAGGCGGAACCATCTGGTTCTTTGGCTGTACCATCTCCAACAGAGCTCGCTCCATTGACTGATGCATCCTCGTCAGCAAAAACTGATCCCTGCAGCTAATGCGGCAGAGTATTTTCGCACGAACACATTGCACACCGTCATGATGTTCATGGATGTATAAAGAATCCAACCCGAATAAGGTATCTTTGCTTCAAGTGTGGGTTGGTGTTCTATCGTAATGACCATTTCTGCAAACATATAGGTCGCGTGAAGTCAAACTGCGAGGCTCCTCAGTGTCAGTTCTGTAAGAAAGAGATCCTGCAAACATCATCATTGCTGTGATGAACTACAGTAACCATCATTTCTTTCTTACTTCCATGCTTACAACATCTACGTACGCACCACCAACGTCGGCTCCTGTACCTTTGGATGAGCCGAAACCTCCTGGGGCCAGCACTGTACTACCAACATATGGGTGTTGCTTTTGCTGCATTGAGTTTGCAATGCAATTCGTCCTGCGTCGTCATGAAGTTCACGAGTATACCAATTCTTTGTTTCATCCAAACCTGGTACCAGTTAATGTGAATGTAGTAGATGTAAATTTTACCCAATAACATATGTTTTAGACGTTATTGCGAAATTCATTTATTCCTTGTTTGTCATAAAAAAAGTTTGGAATTTAAACTACAAAATTCATTTAAGGAACAAATACTTTTATAAGGCGCAATGGTTCTTTAATTATCTTTAAAATGAAATGAAAAAAAAATGCTTTTGTATATTTAGTCTTAAAGTTTTTACTAAAAAAACGCTATCAATTTCATAAGTAATGGATGCGGGTAAACTGCTAATTGGAAAAACATAATAAAAAATCATGAATTACAAAATCACAGGTTTTTTGAAGTCTCTGAATAAATATGAGTATCGCCACCTCACCTGGTGGCTGCATCCTACCTAGGTGTGTTGAAAATAGGACCCAATATGGACGGGTTGACCGCACCACATATAATTTAAAAAATCATAAATAAATACGCTAGCCACACATAGGTGTTAAAAACAAATGAAGCATACCAATATAGTGGTCGAACGAAAGTCAGTAATTAGCACCATTTAGGTGTTGAAAACAAATGATACTTACTAATATGGCGTCAAATGTGATACCATAACAATATGGTGGTTGACCATAGGAGAGATCATACCAATATGGCCGACTTCGAAACAAAAATGACGCCTACAAACATGGCGGCCTTCGAAACAAATAATGCATACCAAGATGGCGGCTTCCAGGAAGGCATATAAGTTTTTAAAAACATTTTTTAATAATTTTTTAAAATAATTTTCAAACGATTTTTAAAATAATTTTGCAATATAATTCTTAATAATAAATTTTTTGGAATTTTTTCGGTTTTTTGTGGTTAAAGGTCAAAAGGTCATGGGTAAAGAGTCAAAGGTCAATGGCCAACGGCCACTGGCTTACAAGATGGCGACGGTGACGTAACAACAAGGCGGGCGGGTGGCTCCTAAACTCCTATCCCAGGTCCCTTGGCCCCAACCCCCTTATCCCTTATACTAAGCCGAAATGAGAGTTTTAGGAAAATAATTAAGAGGTCGGAATGAATTAAGCGGTTCGCTATTCGATTAATGACGCAAGTTTTCTAAGCTTATCAGTGAGGTTCGTGTGAGAACTTCTGGCTGATTACATACACCCGATATAAATGGTTAAGCAATATCCACTGGTTAGACATGATGTAGGGACCCGAGTTTATAACCCGAAAATACAATCTTCAATCGGACTTAGAAAAAATTTGGTAATTTTACTCAGTGTTTCTGAGACTAATTTTGGACTGAATAATAAACGGGAAATGCAAGTTTTAGACATCGGATATAGGAATCAGGGTGAGTAATATAAGAGGTTCGCAATTCGATTAATGACCCGGGTTTTGGAAACATCTTTACCGATGTTATTACAATAATTTTTCACTGTTTAGTATTCATCCGTAATTTATACAGAGTAGTAAGCAATCTCCAAAGACGATGTATGGCGTAGGGACCTGAGTTCGAGACCTGAAACTATAAAAAAAAAAATTTCTTTCAGACATAGAAAAAAAATTGGTAATTTTACACAGTATTGTGAGAAATATATAATAAAGGCGAACTATAAGGGTTAGAAGAATTATTCTGGAGTCTTGATCAAATATGAGGTTTGCAATTTTATTAAAAGCGGAAGTTTTCTAATCTTATTAGCGCAGTTCGTGCACTGTTTATTATTCATATTCATGCGCAACCCATACAAATTTTTAAGCAATATGTAACTGCAAGGTATAGCGTAGGGATCCGAGTTCGAAGCCCGAAACTATCAAATAAAAATTTTCCGAGTGATGGGAGAAAGCATATATAGAACTGTGATGAATGCTGACACCTTAGTTGATGTTCAGGCGTTGGGAAGTTAACATCGGTTTGGAAGCTCTCGCTATACAGTGAAGATGAATTGCGACGACGAGGGTCTGTCCTTGACCTCAACGATCATGGAGCCGCGACCTGCATCATCGCTACCTGATTGTCGTCCGTGGCGATTCCGTGACGGAGTTTTCACTTTCAGTCAAAATGCTCGGCGACATGAGAGAACCGCCTGTACGAAGAGTCCTTTTGGCTTGAGGAAACATTACGATATTGGTCCCGTGCAGTTTAAACAAGACAATACATCGAAGGAACACGTCAATAGCTGCAAGGATTGTCTTTTCGTTGATAGGCTCACACATTTGATTGACTTGCAAAAACGCGGGTACCTCTCACACATAGTTGAGATATCTTTGGTCAGTAGGCAACTGAAGCAGAGGGGTTATATCGCATGATGTGATGACCTGATTTCTTCTGAAATTGTAATGTGTAAAATAAGAATAAAACTTTTTAAATAAAATAATTGTGTCGAAATATTTTTGCGTGTCGTATACTTTCATTTATCACAACTTTATAAAGAAAGAGCGTAGCATTATTGGTTCATAAACCATATACTACTATGCCTATAAAAGTATTGGTAGATGCTGATGATCCATACAGTGATTATAACATGACTTTGGCGGGTGGTTGCTTCCCATATGATGGGCTTGGAGTGGTTACACACACACACACATACACACACACACACACACACACACACACACACACACACATATATATATATATATATATATATATATATATATATATATATATATATATATATATATATGTGTGTGTGTGCAGATTTGGACATCGTGTAATAATTAGACATCATGAGAAGAGACCTGAAGTGTAGTAACTGAATCATATATGTTTGTATGGTTCCGCTATACTCTATGTACTTTTTTTTTGGTACGAATAAAAAAAAATTAAATGTTTTAAATTAAATGAAAGAATAAAAAATAAAATATGTATATACAGATTTTATATTTGATGTGCCTTGTGCCTAAAAAAGGAATATGGCTGCCAGAAATAGGCATATATGCATGAAGGGCTAGTGGCCGTAACTGCTGAGCACCTTGGGGGTATGGTCGAAAGCTTCTGAGCTCGTCTTAGTCGATCCTCAGTAGGTGGATCTCAGCCGCTGCTGCACACTTCCTATTTAAATTTCATTATCCCAGCAGACTTATAAGTACACTACTGATACTGCATATCTTTGGGTTAAACTAACGAAAGTTCTGCCGAATGTAGGCCTTATTTCCCCACGAAGATGTAAAAGGAGGCAATATTGTAGTTGGAAAAAAAATTCTCGTTGCTGTGGTTTTACCAGCGTCGCAGTGCGACATAGCAATATTAATTTACATTTCATATTCGTCATGTTGGCATGAACGTGCCTTCAAGGAAGGAGGTTGCTGCTGCACGGGGCGTGCCTCGCCAAACGCTGGTAAGCGAGATCCCCCACTACCAATCAGGAGGCAGAGCGGATTGCAAGTGCGACGCGAATATCTGTCGTTACTGAGAGGCAGGAGGCGTCTTTCTCCGTAGTGACGCCGACCAGCATGGAGGACCCCAGGACCTTGCTGTGCCGTTCGCCGTTACCCCACAACAGTACAACAGCCTCTGAAATCAACGCAAGGTGGGACAAGCCCAGTTTCTTTCAGGCTCTCATTAGGTTATCATAGTTATATAAAAAGTGCCCCGCCGATAATCAGTGACTTCTTGTAATTGTAATGTTTTGTAAACACAATAATAACCTGGCTTTATTCCAGATAGTCTTCCGTCAATTTACCCACCCAGTGCTCTACCTCTGGCTACAGTCCCATCATGAAATTCAACCATGCCTTAATTACAAGTACGGCCAGAAGGCGTTCTTTGCAGCAATATCAATTACATGATCAATTTACACATATAATAAAGGCATTTTTTTTGCATAACATTTATTGAAATTCTCAGAAACGTAGTCTTCAGGTAGTCCTATTACGAATATTCACTTGTTACCACTGCGTAACTAAATTTCAGCAATATTATAGTCCTTATATTTCCTATTTTTCGATGTAATAGATCTTCGTTATGGCGGAAGATCCGCGGAAATATAGCGAAACACAGATGAGTTTGTACACGTTAATTGCGGTAGGTGCGTGTTAACACTTGGAGCATATCACAGAATCCCGTGGGAGTTCGTAATCAGCCAGCAGGCCCGCTTCAGACAGGTCTTAATTTGTCTTGGGTACAGTTCTCACCGAGTTCATTCCGGGTATGAATTTTACTTCAAAGTGGCTAAGCTGAGTCTGGAGATTGTTCATTGAGGTGAAAAGTTGGTTCGACGACCGACAGAAGTTTCCGTGATCGCTGTCGTGATCAGCAGCTACTCTGAGCCGCGTACGTGTGTGGACAGAAAACATATTTCCGGTGATGCGATTGCGTGTGGGCACGCACGCGCTATCAAAGCCGGCCCCGGGTGGGTTACGCACAATAAAGTCCCTTCTCCGGCAGGTAATTAGAAAATTAGTTGTAGAAAGACAGGCGGGTCCGCGACTTCATTACTGCGGTCTAATGAGCGCCGTCTTGGAGCGCTCCGCAAGCAGTTCAGACAACTCCCCGACGTCACCTTCTTAAGGGGACTATGTAGCTGCGCGTCCAAGGTCAAGAAGCGAGGGAGCGATACATAACACGCACGCCTAGCGCCTCATCGCTCCGCGCAAGGCGTGCAGTGTTTCCGTCCTAACGCTCTACTGTGCAAATTATATCTGTACACTCTAAATCGGAATCAGTTATTTTTTACTGATTGTCAGTTGAAACTGCTCCATCCGGAATCTGTAGAAAAAATATCACTAATTCATCAGCCAAAAGAAATCTACTAATTCAAGCAGTAGAAAACTGCTTATTTATTGTTGTTATTAATGAATCAGCGTAGAGCATTGCTATGTGATGTAAATTAGGTACGATTAATTTTGTCGCGGAACACAAATATTGTCTACACAAAAACGTTTCTGGAGGTAGTTGGGCTCGAATCTCCGCCCATAAAGCAAAGCCTGCTGAAGCTGTCATGACCAGCCATATCCACTGCCCTACTTTACCACTGCCAAATGTGTGCTCGTATTATGGGCACTGAACCACAAAATGTAATATCAAGTATTGCTGTAAGTTTCGTGATGTGGAAGTATTTCCTGTTGTCGAAATATACAGATTTTCTGCGCAAGTACATGTCTTTGCAAAGTTCGAAATTCAATTTATCTTTAGTTTAGTTCGTATTCTGTGCTTTGAAAGATAAACATAGTGATTTCAATGTACGAGGTTATCGATGTCTACTAGTATACGCCATTTTACAATGCAACGAGACACTACAGATTTAAACTGTTATTTTTAGTGACAGATAGATCAGTGATAATTTTACTGATTTGATAGTGAGGTAATTTAATGAGAAAGGTGGATATACACCAACAAAAATGTTGTGGTCTCTGCAAGTTAACAGAACAAATATTGAGGAAATGAGCAGATTTTATAAAATATTGCATTGTTTCTATCTTTAATACTAGTCAATGTGTCTCTTCAAAATAACAATTTCATTCTGTAAAATGTTGCATTGTAAAATAGCAGATACATAGAAAACACCGACAACGCCGTTAAAACCTCTATATTTCTCTTTTAAAGCACACAATCTGAACTAAACTTAACTTAGAATGACTTTCGAGCCTTACAAAGATATGTACCTACGTATCCATAATGTGTGTATATTTCGACAACATGAAGTACTTTCACATTACGAAACTTACAGCCGTTCGCCATTGTAAGTTTATGTTATTACGCAAATGCGAGACCTGTTCTCTCGGTGGCAAAGTAGCAAAGTTGGTAGAATGTCAGCCAAAAGAAACAAAAGAACGTGTTGCGTTTTGGAGTGGCGGTTCGATACCAACCACATCCAAAATTTACTTGTATATATCATAATTTTGTTTTGCGACAAAATCATTGTATGCCTAATTTATTACAAACCGTAATTCACCGTTTTTAATCCTTGTGATTTTTATTAATCGACTATAAATAACAGATTTTGTACTGTTTGTATTCGTGGATTTCATTTAACTGAAGAGATTAGTAGTTTTCTTTTTCTTCTGATTCCGGATGTCAAATGACAATCAGTAAAAAAATAACTGATTCCGATTTAGAGTGTAACAGTGGCGTTTTATTACAAGCGATGAAATATCACAGATTAAACTACGTCCGTATCTTTGTACTTTTCTCTTGCCGGTATAAGATAATTATTTTCTATATTTTCTGACAAAAATTCATATTTCCAGAACTTTTATTTACCGATTTCACTGAAAACATTTCAGTACATATAGGACTTTAACGAGATTGGGATCTGACTAGAAATGTGATGTATTTTTGAAAGCGAAAATACCAAAGTACATCTTAGGTTTCAACACTGTATATTCATGTCCGCAGCATTGTTACATTTATTGGAAAATCGTCCGTATGAGACGCGGTTTCTCCAGTTTTACAGCGGTTAGCCTGCTCGCCTCCCACCGTGGAGGTCCGGGTTCAATATCCGGCCGGGTCACTCTGTATTTTCACATGCGGGAACCGTGCCGAGCGATGCCGTTGGTCGGGGTGGGTTTTCTCAGGGATCTCCCGTTTCCCCTGCCCTTTCATTCCGGCGCTGCTCCATACTCACCTCAGTCACCCTCATCGGCTCTTAAGATCTCGATGTTAAGAGCTGTCCAAATATCTTCACTCACTCTAGTTGTACAGTAGTAGCTCACTAGACTCGTATTTGAGAGGACCCCGCTTCGATTCCCGGTCCAGCCATCCTGATTTCGATTTTCCTTGGTTTTTCGAAATCATCCAGGTAAATGCTGGGATGGGTTCCTAATAAAGGCCGATTCCTTCCTACTCCTTCCTCATTACCTTTTCCCTGTGCAACTTGCTCCGTCTCTATGACCTCGCTGTCGACGAGACTTTAAGCCCAACTATCTATAGGATATTTACGGTAAACTGAGCACTTTTGAAAGCCCTGCTTAAGATCTGCTTGTATGCACGTTGTGTATCCTTCCAACTTATGTGAGATTAACATTGTCATGGGCCTCATCACTTTATTCATGCGTTGGTCAAGTGAAATTGTGAAATTATTAGAAAAGTAATTATTTAACAAATCCTCTCATTTTTACATTTTGATGCATTAAAAAAAACAGTAAGCGAAATAAATGATTTAAGTTATCACAAATGGTTACCTAACACTTTTTATTCGACATTAAGATATGGAACTACTTCCCATCCATCGTTACCAACTTTACTGGGCGCATGCCACTCAGTGCCCCCTTTAAAAAATATGCAGGTAGGGGCAGTGACTTTTTTCTATTATACCAGTTGTTTAGTACCGTGAGATTTCTGCCACTTCTTAACAGTGAATATTTCGTCCGCAACGAACCACTATGTGCAAAAATAGGGCCTATATCATCATCCGATCTTAGAAGTTAAAAAGAACTTAGTTACTTATAATTTTTCCGATGCCCTGATAATGTTCTACTTCTAGGATATTCCTCCGCTGCATGTAAACATAGCTTAACCAAATACACAAAAATACACCAATGGCACGGAACACCGAAATCGTGAGCACTCATTGTAATATTACTTTACATATGAGCATTTACACGTGAGAAAATTTCCAGCCTGATCTCTGATCGAAAGACTAACCTGAACTGAGGAAGACTTGAGACAAACAGCTATGTTAATAGTGATTCCGAGGTTTCACTTCATAGTTATTACAGAATTAAATATTTTATAAAGTCAGTTTAAAGCGGAATGGGATATATAACAAAACAGAAGATAATGATAAATCGCTCAATGTAAACGCCAGGATTGAGTTCAAGATGCAAGAGCTCTTGGCTTATTAAACACCTCTGTAACAAACTTCATAAAATAAAACTTGCTCATAAGTTAAAGTAAATATTGATCACCAGAAAGTTTTAAATGTGTGTTAAATACAAAATGTATATAAAAGTAAATATTGATCACCAGAAAATTTCATATGTGTGTTAAATACAAAATGTATATATTGTTTGAAACAGCGGATAATATTATATTGTTGGTTACTAAATTGTTTGTTTTATAGTATACATCCTAACATATGCATGTTTCTAAATATTCCATAATACCAGTGGACTGAAGCATATGTAAAAATGATTAGGTCTATTCGAGTGTTAACTTTAGATGTTATGAAGCGTACGTGGTGATGGGTGAGAAAAATCGAGCTCGACTTTCAAATGTACTCGACTTACCTGGAAGTAGTTAAAGCACACGAAATAATTTTTTAAATACGTAAGCCCATCCATCCAGTAATCATTTCTCCCAGCGACGACGCTCACGACGCATGCCTTGTTGAAGGGTAGGAGGGATGACGTGGGGGGGGGGGCAGGGTTGAAAAGGAAGTTAACAACAACGCACGCAGTTATTACCGCGTCGCCAAAAGACACGACCCGAAGTCTGCGTAGGAAGAGATTATTTACCTTACAGAAATCCTACTTTGCCTCGTCACTTCGCCCCCGAGGGGATACTCTTCTCCGCCCCTCCTCCTCCCCTTCATCCACGAACACGGACGCGAAAATACCTATCATAAGGAATACTTGCTTGCTCGTCCGCCTTTCTTTTATTCCTCCCCTGCGTCTTGCTTCTCCTGCCGCAGAAGCCTACTTAAAAAAAAAAAAAAAAATGTATTTTTACCTACCGCGGCTCCCAGACCGGGCATTATCGTTTTACAGCGGATACTTACTGGCGCCCGCCCTGTGGTTAGCAGCCGCGCCAGGGTCGCGCTGCCCGCGGGGCATCATGGGAATTCTGTCGCCCGAGAACTACCGAGTCACGGCGAAGTCCCCACGGATTAAGCTAGATGCAGTCTAAAGCTGGGTGTACAATAGGAAAATTAAGCGTTCAATTATGCGTTATTTCGTGTCCAGGAGAAATGAACGTGTGTTATCTTATGTATTGGTTTCCAATGGTACTTAGCAGGTCGTCGTGTGCGTTGTTAAGATACCCTTATACGTTAAAATAAATGGTTATATTTTATATCTTAAGTGAAACTTAGGGTGCGGCGACCAATCAGAACAGAGCAGTCGGTGTTGTTGGTGGGAAAATGTTATTTACAATAATGTAAGTATAAGAAATATTAAAAAGGCATGTGTGTGTGGGTGTGTAAGCACATATTTACGATTACATTTGTTCACAAAAATACGCTTTTCTGAAAGAAATTGTCGGCTTCGAAGTATGACCTGCTTAAATATGGTTGTGATGTACGAGGTTAGGTTAGGAACAAAAGTAAACATGAAGATCTTGTTGCGTGTTTCCATTAAAATATTAATTGGATAATGCAAATGCAGAAGACGTGTTTCCGTATAGCAGATCAGCACTATCTTTAATTAACTTCAGCGTAAGTTTCCAACTCTATCTTGCGAATCTCCAAAACATAGGCCTTGTAAAAATCATGTGTCCAAAAACTAAACTAACCACTGAAAGTGTTGCAAATATTCAGGTTGGCCGCAGAAAGGTCCGGGGATCGAAGAACATATAATGTTAACCTGACACTCATACAACCACCCTGACCTAACTTTCTCTCCACATCCACCCCTAGCAATTATTACAAAATGGAGAAAAATTGTTAAACAAATTTAAACACATTTTATGCTAGACAGCTGCTTTATTAAAACAACTTCAGATATGCTTGCACTACTCCTGTAAAGAACTCGAATTGTAATCACATAGGATAAAATTGTTTAAGTAGCGACCGGGAAATTTCGCATATAAATATCAGGACAACTATGAATTTTAACTGGTACACACTTTTTTCTTAATTAAACCCCATTTTTTTTAGACGCATCCTAGACGACTCTTTGTCAAAAAGAAACTTGCAAGTCCTGAGCTACCAGGTCTAGCATGAAACTTGTCACTGACCTAGGCAGCAGCAAATTGAGTGGAGTGGTGGATTTTTTGAGGGGGGGGGGGGGGCTCGAGGTCTTGAGAGCCGATGGCGGTGAAACGAGGTGAGTATGGAGCAGCGCCGGAACATAAAGACGGGGGAAACGGGAAATCCCCGAGAAAACCCGCCAACCAGCAGCATCATCCAGCACGATTCCCACATGCGAAAATGTAGTGAAGTAAAACTGTCAAATTATTAGAAAAGTCAATATTTTAAAAATTTGTTATTCAATGTTAAGGCATGAAACTACTTAACCCTCCGTCGTTAACAACTTTACTGAGTGTATGGCAGTCAGTATGTCCGCTGAAATATGCGCAAATATGGGGAGTGATATTTCTCAAAGGTTGACATCAAAAATCCTCTATTAGGCCTAACCATGCACACACTATAAAATGGAAACCTATTAAAGAACCATTTAGATGTCGTTTCTAGGTTTATTTTGCACATGGGAATGGTGCCGGACTATGCCGCTGGTCGGCGGGTTTGCTCGGGGATCTCCCGTATTCCCTGCCCTTGCGTTCCGCAGCTGCTCTATGCCCAACTCGCTGCACCTTCATTGGCTCTCAAGACCTCGGTGTTGAAGGTTATCCCCCCTCTCTCCTACCATTTGGATTTGTCAATTTCTTGGCGTAAGATCCTTCAAAAAAAGGTTTAACGACATTTCCTGCACGACAAACTCAAACCCTCCGTTATTTATTTTCAACTGTTGAAAATCAAGAAAAAAAAAAATTGGGTTTAGCTATGTTGGAGACACAGCCGGTTGTTTTGCGTGAATACGTCTACGTTTACATGCTAGGACGCCTTGATGTTTATTTGTTTTTACGTTCCCGGCACCGCTTCACTCGATCATATGGGGTTTTATGGGTATCACTGGATTGCTTTTGAGATGCTCTTTCCAACCGTATACGATTTATGTACTTCGACTTGCCTTTTTAACGAGTATAGGCCGACACTGTATTAAGTTTTCTTAAATTTTTACATTAAACTCATACAATTTCACCATAACCACGCCATACATGTGTTTTTATACATGTGTTTTTATACGAGTGTTTTTATATTGATCTTGACGAGAGCTGTCGATTGAAACCCAAACGAGAGTCATAGCTTCTCCTAGTTAAAAGTTATACCACGCGGAAGTTATGAGATGCGGCGAAACGAACTCAAAATTTCCCCCCCCCCCCCCCCCCCCCCTCTTTTTATCACCACCGCCTCCAGCAATGCTTCACAGTCCTCACTCAACGTAACATATTCTTGATCCTTTAGCAATCGAGTGGTATAATTGAATTTCGAATGAAGACGATAGATTTGGAGCTGCAATGCTAAACTGTAGGCCTATCCCCCGATTTTGTTATCATCGGATATTCTGGATGGCCTTCCACTATGGTTGCAAATTCAAAGACGTATTTACGTCAAAATAAGTGATTATTTATTACAAGCAGTTTTATAAATGTTAGTAACAACATATTTCAAGCAATAGCTGCTATGAAAGTGAAAAATGAAATGCTTTTCGCTTCGTAATGCCGTGATGCACAAAATAAAAGTCTCAACTGCAGGCTACGGCAAAAATTCCATAGAGCTAATGGATTTACATATTTCTCTCCATGATTTAATTTCCTTGGTCATTATTTAAAAACCAAGGTAGTCAAGGCATAGCGAACATCTTAAAAGTTATTTAGATACACTACTTATTTTTCTTACACCATTTAGTTTCACATCTGTAACCGTAATTAAATATTACCTAATTATTTAATAATTTAAATCCCAAATGGAAAAACACAGATATAACTGAAACCGTACAAATTAATAAACAACACTTAAAGTAATCCCTATGTCACGTTTAGTTTAGATTTTTTTATGTCTGGTCATAACTTTTCATTATAAAGATATGTAAGAAAACTCGTGAAAAGGACACTACTCACGTAAAGCGTTCAAGTGCCAAAAATTGTTTTTATATCTTTCACGGGTATTTTATCATTGTAATCCATTCACAGTTACTTCACACTTTATGAAGCCCTGCTAAAGTTCTTCTTCCAGGATATTCCTCCGCTCGTGCAAACCAAGATTAAGGGCGCCACCTACATGGATGTTTTTAGCGCGTTTGAGGAAGGGAAGCGCGGAGGCGATAAGGACGACACTGGCACGCGTGCCTTATGCTCCTTCGCTCCTACGCGCAAGGCGCTGAACTGGCGTGCAGTGTTTCCGTTGTGTTGCGTGTACCTATGGGACTTTAAGCGGTGACCCGATCATTTTATTGGTGGATAGTGGTTCAGTGCAAGTCCCTATAATAGTTCCACATGTTTCCAACCAGTATGTTATGATCTACAGCAGTGCGAAAAAGCCGTTTTTAGCTATGCCGGAGGGCTCGGGAATAGCATTTATAATGTACATGATCTATTGAGAGTATTATACGTACCTCGCCCGAAATGTGTCTTCTTTTCGTACATTGGTATCCTGGGGACACGTTTAACGGTTTCGTAAAAACGCGGATTTCAAACACTCTGCGTCGCGTTTCCCCCGCCAGGTAGGCGGCGCCCTTAAAGTCTAGAAAATTACAACAAAGGACAACGCACCGAATTCGGGCGCACTCAGTTGTAATAATATTTTGCATGAGAACTATATCTTACTAGACGCTACCAACACACATGTTTTCTCACTGATTTTATTCGTATTTATTATAAATGAAATATTATTATTATTAGTAAATTAAATATAGGTAAAACTTCAATCCAACAAAATATAAGATACTTTTATGTTAACAGAGGTATAAAACTGTTATACAAAGCATTTATAGGACATAACTAAACATGTTGTACATCGGGTGATTTTCAAACGTTTCATTCAAAAAGTGCGAAGAAACCGCGAATAGACTATATGTGGTATTTCATCAAATAGTAGTGTGACGAAGGAATAAAAAATCATAGAAATTTATTTTCAAAAAATTAATTACTGAAATTATGGGAATTCCCAATTTGTTTTGCCATTTAAATCTAAAAAAAAATGCACGTAATCAACATGTTTTATTTCGGTCAAAATGGTTGGTTTGTACCATTAGAATAACATAAAATAGTTCATGGAAATACTTCCAGCGGGTTGATTATAATTTTATATTAAGTTTTACAAGATATAAATTCATAATAGCCAGAAGTTAAACCCTAATAGCAAATGAACAAAATGCAAAACTTTCAAGCAATTTCTTTGTGGTGTTCCTAAGACTTCAAGTAACAATTCAGATGAAATCGAACATCGTGCAATTTGTTTGGCACAAAATTTGAGTTTGTGTCCATAGTTGTATTTTAAAAGTAACTGATAGTTATTTTTTCAACTGAGTTGGCATTTCAATAAAATTATTGTCAATTTTACACCACAACGCTCTGAAAAAAAAAAAAAACCCCAGCGATAAATTAAGCACATGAGCAGTCTTAGGAGAGGCCCAAAACTCTCCAGTCTTGGGTTTGTTCTCCTCAGAGCAAGACTTGACGCCAACAGCAGTGCAGATCTTTGACTCCCACCTCTCCAGCCACCTCTTCACGGGTCCACCCCCTTCGAGGACGGTTCACACGGTCCATCCGTCTTGCCGACACTCGCGGGAGGCGACCTCGCCCTGGAGAAATATCTTAACCCTCCTACCCTCCCCCATCCTTCCGTCGTCCTTCTTTTGTTTTTTATCTGTGGACAAGGCCGGGTCCAGCATCACTTCGGCACGGTCGCGTTCTACGCAACTTGACTGCTCGTCTAAGTTGCTTTTCTCTGAGGCGCCGCTCACAATGGCTATGTTTTCGGAATTGGAAAGGGCTTATTAACGTCCCCCAGTGTTATGCCCGAGGATGGCTATGTCCGAGGATGGCTTATAAACTTATGACTTACCTTAAACTAACACCCTTGCCTTACATAGGTTTCGAACCAAGAACCTCCAGCACTGCAGACCAGCGGCGCACAAACCGACTGCGCCACGGGAGTTCGGCCACAGTGACTGCGTTCTAATCCAGTGGAATGAGCCTTTGATCCCTTGCCGTTTCAAGAAACCTTGTTCTCTTAAAACGTCATTCACAATAGAGCGTTGCGGCACGACGCGACGCGTCGCGTCGAGCATCAGTAAATCAGAGCCTTGACGCTAGCGTTGAGCGTCGAGAACGTCGCACAAGCGACGAACATTGGTTACGACGCTCGTCGCCAGAGTCGGGGAATAAGAAGAATAACATTTCTGTACTTCATAATAAACTGGCGAGAAGCACAGACAAAGAACTGAAAACACACATGAAGAATTTGTAGAGATACTAATTGGAGCCCAAATTTATATCAATTTTACCTACCTTTAGGAAAAGTATGTTTTCCGATGCCTGAACAGTCATTCATGTTCTACATCATTTTGAATTTTGATATATTAATTTTATTAAAGAAAAGTTTGTATCACTAAAGCTGCATTTCGTTCGTTTTTAGTATTTCATTGGGAGCTTCGTTCGAGGACAACAGATGGCAGCACGGTCTGTGTCGTCTGCGGCCGGCGACAGAACATCGCTCTATTGTGAAGACTCAAATGACGCTCGTTGCTGGCAGCGAGCGTCGGACGCGACGTGCCGCATCGCGACGCTCTATTGTAAATACCGCTTAATGGGAAGTATTCGTTTGTGAATTCGGACACGTGTGTTCGTTCCTACCTCGAGTTTCACTCTGTCGAATATCTCTCTACGAGAGATTAATTTGCCTTTGTGTCGTTGTCAAATGTCTTCCGTGGCCGTGCAAAGAAGTAAACACTAACAAACAAAATGCTTGAAACAGTTGCACATCGGAAAACGGTCTAGGTCTCGAGAAGGGCACGTGAGTCCTTTCCTTTGCTGAAGAGAACATTTCAAGGCACGTAAGTGCCCTTGCCGCGAATTCGGACAATGAAGATGTCACGTCACATACGAAGATGCACTTTTCAAGGCCACGAAGCCAGGTATGGGCCCCTAGTTGGCGAATTCGAACACTGCCAATGCCAAAAATGTACTGCTGTGGGAAACTTAATTGAGCACTTTTGAAATCAACCTTAGAGAAATGTCACTGCCACTTTCTGTTTGTGCTGTAACTGGCACAATGAAAGGCATGAGCCCAGTAAATGTGGTAACGAACGAGGGGAAAAGAGTTCCAAAACAAGTTAGAACATGCGAGGAAAATATTTGTGTTATAGTGTTATCAAAATCGTGAAGAATTAAAATGTATGCCCTTTTTCGTTTTTCGTTTAATTGGTACCGTTAGGGTTGCTAAAACGAATAGTATATATGAATGCTCTCCCTTCACCACATTATATGCAGTTTAAACCTTCAGACAGAGTGCTGTGATGATTACATGAAAACGGAATGAAAGACGTACAAAAGGAGTGAAAGGCTGCATGTTAATATTACCTCGTAAAACAACATTTTGTATTGGTTTTATTAGTTTATTCGTTGTTATTTCACTAGATACACATTGTTTAACGTCTATTATCAAACCTAGTTTGACGGCAATTTTAACACCCTGTTTAACTGATCCATCAGTCAAAAACAAACCATTGAAAAACAGTGAAAATAAATGACCGATGTATCAGTGGAAAATGTCACTGAATCAGTAAGTGAAGGTTAGATCAGTGAGATACGGTTGACTTATTGAAACAGTGAAATTTTCACTGATTCAGTTTTAGAGTGTGGGCCGATTTCATTGACTAAAGATGAATTAGACCGCTTATTCGTCTTCTGCGCATGTATCCAACATTGACCTACCCCAGAGAAACACAACTGTCTCGGTCACATGGTCAATAGTGATGACAGTGTTTGTTTATCTCTTCATTTTAATGACAACACTATTATAGGAATAATATACTTTTACCAATTTGAATTTAATCAAACTACATTACAAATTGGTCTGGGGAAGTATACATTCATCTCAAATCATTTGTTTACAAGTTAGTCATCCAACCTAAAATCCAAACCATTCCGTTTTCGCTAGACTTGTTGGCAGAAAAGCAGTTCAATGTTGAGACACGGAAATTGGTTGTGCGCAGTCAGCGAGATCGGTCTATCTCATCTTTAGTCTATGGCCTATTACGTAACATTGTGATCCTAAAGGCATTTAACGGTCGCGTATAAATGAGTGTACAAGTTAAGTATTACAATGAAAGTAGTTGCAAATGCCGGGGGTATAGTTTCCCTTTTGGTGGTGTTTTTTCTAGCGATTTTTGTGTATATGGATTTTTGTAGGAAGTGTTTCTTCACAGTTCTGATTGCGTAAATTTTCAATATAGTATTTTATGGGAATGTTTGTAAGAGGTGGATTCTTCCGTTTTTTTTTTTTTTTTTTTGCGTGCTGTAGGAATGATTTCTGGATTACGATTCGGCAAAAAGATTTTTATGTCAAGGAGTTATGAGGATATTTTATGGTATGCCTGTATGCCCATGGTTGATTGTAATGCGGGTTTTTGCTCCTTGCCAATGGTATTCATGACATTAGTATTCCATGTTGTACTTTTTAGTGAATCATCATGCGTACTTTACTATTAAAGTTTTAATGATGCTTGCTTTACTCAGGGAGACATTTTACCATTTTTAATGGAATTTCACAAGTGTTTATTCATGTTGAGTGATTTCTCGGGATATATTCATAATGTTGTTTTTCTGTTTCTTCCAGTGCATGTCCCTGCTCTCCTTCCCCTAGTTCGCCGATTGGTAGCAAACAACTTATATTTTTCAAATTGCAAACTTGTTGTTATTGGCCAACTGTATAAATGAGCTTCGATATATTTTGTATTGATTCCGGAAATTTTTGTGTCCATGCCTTTCTTTTTTGTTTTATTTATAGTGTGCGTTCTTCTCTTTGCCTTCCTTTTAGCCCAGCTACGCCCTAAAGGGGCGTAACAGAAAACTGCCTCACTCTGCTTAAGGCAGAGTTGAACACATTGCGTTCCCCTTTGTTTATTTTGTTCATTATTAAGTGGAAATTAATTGTTGATTTGAAAATGTTTAAAGGTACCGCCTGGTTGCAGCAACTGTCCAAAGAGACTCTAACGCAGCTGCTCCAACAACTTCATATTCCAGACTTGCCTAAGGAAGCGACTTTGGACGAGTTGATGACTTTAGCTCGTGGTTTGGCACGGGATCCTACTTGTGGTGGGAACGAAGTTAGTGGTGAGTAATCTGCAGTTTCTCCCAGTGTTGGTATACTTTCCTCGGTAGCCAGTAAACATGTAGGCAGATTTTGGGTGATATTTCTACTCTTAGTAGTTGTGCTGCGGTCGAAGTGATCAAGTTTCTACAACAAGTTACTTTAATAGTAAAATCGCAGGCCTTTTCGTTGCAAGATATCTTGGGTGTTTTAGTGGTTCATGTTCCTATTGAGGTGCAGCCTATTATCATTAGAGCTAGAGAATGGGCTTACCTTGGGGCACTGTAGTTACAGAAGTATTTTAATTTTTTAATAGTGAGCGTATTAATGACCATTTACAACAATTGTTTCTCCGACAAAATCAACAACCAGGAGATACTTTGTTGACATATTTAGGAAAAATAGAATGTCTGGTAGAAATCTTAGGTTTGTCATATAGGGAACCTGAGTTTGTAGAAAGCATTATAGATAGTAGAATTATGTGTGTTCGGTGTCAAGAGGACCGCGGATCGGATTCGGATTCGCCCGGTCGCCATATTTTTAAGTCGCCCAACCACCATATTGAATTACCTCGACCTTGACCTTTGACCGTGACCTTAACCCTGACCCCGGTGACCTCTGAGCCAAAAAAACAAAAAAATTGCAAAAAATTCTAAAAAAAAATATAATGTAAAATTTAATTAAAAAATCGTTAAAAATTAAATAATCGATAAAAAATTTATAAACAATTTATTATTTTAAAATTTAATTAAAAATTATTAAAAAGTGAATTAAAAATCGTTTAAAAATTTTATTTAAAAATTTCTCAAATAAAAAATCATTAACCCCGGCGGCCATTTTTACTTTTCCCCCCTCGAAAGTTCCCTTTTCTCCCTAAAAATTTCCCTCGAGAAATTTTAATATTTAAAAATTTGTTTAAAAAATGTTTTAATTAAAAAGGTCATTAACCCCAGCGGCCATTTTCCCCTTTCTCCCTCGAAATGTCCCCTTTTCCTTAAAAATTTCCCTCAAGAAATTTCTTATTAATAAAAAATTGTTAACAAATTTTTATTTAAAAACTTACATTTCTGGAGGTCTCCCCCCCCCCCCCACACTATATATTACTCACCTCTGTTCGAACCCAGCAGACGACTGACTCCCTCGTCTCCACTCCCCTCACATATATTCATTCCGCTATCTTGATTTTTTTAATTTGTCATTTGTTTCCATAGTTTTGGAGAAGTCATATTTGTTTACATGCTATTGGGGGCAGCCAGCTTTGTTTATATGTTACTGGAAGTGGCTATCTTTGTGTATATGTTACTGGAGGCTGCCATCTTTGTGTATATGATACTGGAAGCAGATGGAAATATTCCTGCCAACACGTACACATTTTGCCTGATACTTCACGACCTGCTTGTATCTTACAATTGCCGAGACAAAACCGTCAAAATACTGTCATGAGCGCAACTTACTGTTCGCACACCGTTGGCAGTTTACTAGTCTTCGAGCATCGCAGCTTCAAGTAGTGAGGTTTCCCTGCCCACTACAATTCCCGGGTTGCCGAGGCGGACATCGAGTGGTGAACGTCAAAGAAGATTAATAAACCTGTATATTTTTTTATGTGTAGAGTAAATTTTACGTAAAAAAATATATGCTATGTTTTATTTTTAAAAAACCTTTAGCGTTTTATATATAAATATAAAAAATAATAAATACATTTAAGTACTTTGCAGGAATGGTCAATGTCACCATTCAGTACAGGCCTATATCAGGTAGCATAATCGGGTTGTCGCACAAAGGTGAGGCACAAACTATAAAACAAATTACAATAAAAAACACGGAGGACTGCACCTAGCAAAATGGCTGCCTCCCAACATGGCAGCCTCCAGTAACGTATATAAACAAATGATGTACGAAAAAATCAAATAATTCCACCTCCAGTAACATATATATATAAACAAATAATGTACAAGAAACAAATATGGCCACCTCCAGTAACATATGCACAAAGATGGCAGCCTCCAGTAACATATGCGAACAAATGATGTACGAAAAAACAAATATGGCCACCTCCAGTAACATATACACAAATATGGCAGCCTCCAGTAATATATAAAGAAAGATGGCTGCCTCTAGTAGCATGTAAACAAACTACAAATGAAAAAATCAAGATGGTGGAATGAGTATATGTGAGGGGAGTGGAGACGAGGGAGTCAGTCGCCTGTTGGATTCGAACAGAGGTGAGTAAATTCTGGTGTGGGGAGACCTCCGGAAACATAAGTTTCTTAAATAAAATTTTTAAACGATTTGTTAATTATAAAAAATTACATGAAGGAAATTTCTAGGGAAAATGGAAATTTCTAGGGAAGAAACGGAAAAATGGCTGCCGGGGTCAATAACATTTAAATTTAGAATTTTTTAAAATAAAATTTATAAAAACAAATTTAAAACCATTTTTTATAAATTTTTTAACGATTTTTAACTAATTTTTTTAGAATTGTTTCGCAATCTTCTCGGTTTTTGGAGTCAGAGGTCACCAAGGTCATGGTCATTGACCAAAGGTCAAGGTTAAGGTTATGCAAGATGGCGGTTGGGTGATGTAACAAGATGGAGGCCGGCCGAATCCAAATTCGATCCCCTTGATACAAATATACATAATCCTACTACTATCGATCATGTGCTGCCACAGTATCAGCCTGATCTATTATCAGCTGATAGTCCGAAAACCTAGCTGACACAGTTGTTCACCGTGTAGACGTGCGCATGCAGGTGAAGGATTGTGAAGGAGATGTGGGTAATAGGGTGCTTGTTCAGGATAAAAGTTTCCCCAAACACACCAAAAAGATTGTTTGTTTTAAATGTGGTAAACCTAATCACAAATTGTACCAATGTAAAGTGCATATGGTCACGGCAGAAAATTTCCAGACTAAGTCAGTGGAAAGGAGTAGATCTCCTGTGACATGTTTTGGGTGTGGTAAGCACAGCCATTTCAAAGCCCAATGTCCTAATCATCAAGATCAACCTAAGATTTCGAATGTCCAAACTGTGAGTGGTAACAAAGTGACTAGGATAGGGGATGATTTCCATAAGAATTCGATTACCAAAGGAAGGAACTGCCCTAAAAGAAAGAAGAAAATTAAGGAAAATTCAAAACCAAGGAAAGAATAAGTTACCAATTGTCCTAGTGAAGGTAGGTTCAGTTGAAGAACCTGCCCTATTGATAGTGGTTGTTTAGTGTCCTTGATCGATCAGGCTTTTTGTAATAAGTTGTTTAGGGAACATTCCATAGGTGTTATGACTGTTGAACACAGTGAGAAAACCGTTTTTAGTCTAGCAGATGGAGCTTTGATGCAATAATGTGCTCGTTTGACAATAAGTATGCACATAGGTTATTTATCCTGGAAGAGGAAATTTTTAATTTTGCCACACTTAAGCCACAATATAATTTCGGGTGTGGATTTCCTCCACAACACTCGTGCCTATTTAAACTTGGATGAGGGCACACTGAGTCTTCCTTTTTGTAAAGATGGGGTAAAGTTGATGGGGCAGGAGGAATGTAATAAGGTAAATGACACTGATAATGATTTTGCGCAAGAAATGAGAGAGAAGTTCCCATCCGTAATAACAGACAAACTTGGAGTATGTAATCAATATGTGCATGATCTGGTACTGACCGACAACACCCCGGTTAGGTGCCATACCTTTAGTGTAGGTCTACCTAAGAGGCAGTCCTTTAAAAAATGCTAAACCACTTGCGTGATGAGGATCTTATTAGACACTTTACCAACCAAGAGATGGCACTGTTGTTATGAATAATTCTGATTGTAATTCGTTTGAAAAATTAAAAGTTTCTTATATTTATTGATTTTGCTAGAAATTTACTTTAAATTAAATTATATATGAGTCAGAGCTTTAATTTAAGTTATCTGAGCATTTAGTGGTTTAAACAAATCATTTGATGGTTGTGTAGTGCACTTGACTAGTTTAATTTCGAGAGATTTTAAGTTAATAGAGGCTGTGATATTTATTACTTAGTTTGCCAGTATTTGTTAAGCGAAAGACAATTAATTGGTTGCTTGCAGGTTATTTGAGAGCAAATTGAATGCGGTGAAAGTGCTGCGATCAGTTGGTTTATTATTTTAACTAACGAATTTTGTCACTCGTAGCTTAGTAATTTTGTTGTGTAGTTTCGCGTTCGTTCCAGTTTAGATCTAACGAAAGGGTAGGTATTTTTCTGGGTCGTGCAGACCGACAAAGGACAGACATACGTCGACAAAGCCTCGAGAAGTAGGATTGATATTTCCTGGGAGTCGGAATTTTGCTTGGCAGCGGACATGAAGGGTTTGAAGTGCGCTAGGAGGGCCTGGAACTTGCAATACTTTAGAAATGCCATGAATTCATGGAGTTCCCGCATCACTTCCCCCATTCCCCTGAGCGAGCCTCGCGGGAGTGGTCGATATGGGATTTTTGTTTGTGTTGTTACGGGAGCTAAGGAATCAAGTGTGGGTGTTATGGTTTGTGGGGATTTTTCAAGTGCCTGCACATAGGCAAGCTGGGGTTGAACTTTGATTGACGTGAATGTTCTGGCCTGATCCCTGTATGAAACAGGATTTGAAATTGGCTTTGCTGATGTTGTGGCCTTGGATACTGGTCGTTTAAGGACCAGGCCATGCAACTTAGGGCAGGCTTTTGATAGGGCACAGTGATCGCCTGAACAGTTTTTACACTTGGGTGGAGCAGTGGTTTGAGCGCAGGCACCCACAGGATGTGACTGGGCGCAGTATGGGCAGGAGATAGGCATGGCACAAATATTCCTGGTGTGCCACAGGGTCAGGCAGTTCTTGCACTGTGCCACGTTCTGTTGTCTCTTTCTGTAGAGGTGGGGGTGGACTATAGTCATATTAATTTTTGTGACCTTGTGGAGTGGGGGTAGAATTGTGATCTGTGCGGCTATCCCACAGAAAAAATGTTGTGGCTCTAGCGTGAACTGTTCTGGGTTGCTAGGTTGTGGACTTTTTTTCTTAAATTGGTAAATATGCAAAATCTGATCCCCGTCGCTTTTGAGATCATGTTTTATTTCTGTGATCTCGAATGTTTCTGGTAGATCGAACACCACCTTCTGTGGGGCTTTAGAGATCTGGCTGTATGAGTAGAAGTAGAAACTATTTGCTGAGAGTATTTGTTGAGCTGCATTGTTGTATTCCGGGGTTGTGACAATGATGTGAGTGCCTTGCCTGGTGTGCAGGAGAGAGAAGCTGTCCTTGCTGATAGCTCGTAGTTTCTGTGTTAGAAGGGGGTGCTTGGAAGTGTCGGGAACGTCTGTGCGGTACTGTTTCTTTGATTATGTGTATTTGAAATGCCCGGCTGTGTGAGGATGGGTGACTAGCTTGAAGAGCCGAGATTTGAATTACTTGAGGTCGTCTCTCCGACCTCTTGCAAAAGTGAAAACCAGTTTTGAACCATTATGGTGTGTTTTGGCACCTCAGACGATGCCTATCTGAGACACTTGTTCTCCTGTGCGGTTTTTATTGGTTATTTCCCGTGGTTTTACTTCCCTTTCTTTTCGGCTGTTGAAATTCAATGTCTATAAACATGCTTATTTCTTCCGCAAGTTTTGCAGGGCGGGAGGAGGCTGGGGTGATAAGTGGTGTTTTTTGAGCCGATATTTTGAGGGCGATCAAATCCTCATAGGTGGGTACACCTTGAGGAAAGAGTTACCGGGAAACTGGGCTGTTTGGATTTGCCTGGAGCATTTCAAGGATGCTGGGGTTTTGAAGGAGTAAGTCGGATTAGGTGGGACCATTTCCCGCATAGCCAGACGAACCATACACCAATCCGTCCATATCCATGGCCCTAGAAAGGGGGGTGTGAGGGAGGTATAGAACGAAACACGAAAAAGTGTTGTTTTGTGTTATAAAGTGTGCCTAAAACTGTTCAGTGTACACTAGCCACTGGCCTCTATGGGCTAGGCTCAAGATGACCCAGCAAGCTAGAATTGCATTACTGGGCCGACCAGAGTACACAGATTTGATGTCGCAAAAGCTATATGTAGCTAACTCTCCGAGGAGCTCGGTGCATTACTGCCTGTCGCGACGAAAGCCCAAGGCGAAGTAAGTGAAGTTCCGAAGTGCGAAGTGCGAAGTGCGACTGACCAGAGTGGTGGGTTGCAATGTGTTATATAGGTGTTGAGTTGAGTGCAAGAGTGTGCTAATGGTTATTTTTCTTATTTTTTCTAATTTTGATGTGTTTGTAGGGATATTGGTGGTAGATAGGCGATTTTTATGAACATATTTAACACATGAGATTATTTCATAGCGTTTAAAAAATTTCAAAGAGTGGTATAAGTGTAAATTTCATGTTTTTTGTGGGATATTGCTCGTAGACAGTGGTGGGAGATAGGTGACTTTAAAAGATGTAATTTATGTGTTAGTAATGACAAACCATTAAATAGATGACTGCTTCTGAATGCAATTAAACATTACACATGAGAAAAAAATAATTTCAGAGTGTTCTACGTATGAATAAATTACAAGCATCAAATCGCAAATTTCAAATGCTCACATCTTTGTAAATAATAAGTGCAATTATGTGACTCTACAGCATGTAATTAAATGTCATATTAATTTACTAACCCAAGCTGTATGCTAGCAATATAATTTACATGAGAGAGAAGTATAACACAATTACATGAGTATGGAATTAACGATCTACAACAAATTGTCCCTATAAATTAAACAAACAAGATATATATATATGATGCCTCTCGCACATACCTTACACATAAGTCAGCCTGTGAGGCTGGCGAGGAGGAACTTTGAAAACATAATCCACATGTAAAAAGAAATAATCGATTAACATGTGTGATAACATTTCACCTCTACCAAAACACATCTGTCCGGCTGCGAAGTTGCCGAAGGAGTGACGTTAATATATGATTTGCAGAGACTTATAAGCACAATTAGATACATGGAGTGTGGCCAACGTCCGTCCACCTTGGAGGTCACCCGATGAATGAGTATCGTATGACATGTGCCTGCTTATATACCTGTAGTGCGACCATAGTTTTAAAGGCAACTGAGTAGAAATTTACGACTGACAGAATCTATTTCCCTACCAAGTTCCTATTAACAACTACAAATGTGTGAATGTATAAAAGCGAATTATTTAAAAATAACATATGTACTGCAAATGTTTTCCATAAAGTCTCTGAAATTCACTGCATTTGCTAACACAAACATGTGAATTGTACAAAGTTTCGTCATTCGAGCTCAGAAACTTACTTGAGATGATTATAAAAATAACGAACGTACTATACTAGGATATCCCCCCGAAAATATATTTTCCGATAAATTAAAAAACTTATAAAATTTCGCACTAGAGTTTACGAATACCATGAAGGAGATCTGAACCCCTAAGCATATAATATTGTGGCTGCCATACTCCGAAGCCCAGTGTATATGAAGGAGCTATTGAGATATACATCCATCTAGTCCAAGGTTCTATGAGCAACTGAAGATGGCAGAACCCCTCGAGAAACCTCCACGTCGCTCTGCCAACCACCCCTCTCCTCGCCCGAGTGACATGTCCTGGAGTTAATCATCCCTTTGCCCTCGATTGTCAATTTTTTGCCACTGAGACAAGATGGCAATGAGTGGCTAGATATGGCCACACCACTCCTGAGCATCCTGCACTACTATCCCCACATCCCACATCCACCCCTCGCCAGAGCGATGTTTCCTGGGGTCATTCACCCTTCACATGTCTTCCCAGATTGTCAATCTTTTGCCACTGAGGCAAGATGGCGACGACTAGCTAGAGAGATTCGCATTGCCTCCACTCGCTTGTTGGCATCCGCTACCCACCACCCCTCGCAAGAGGTACATGCCCCGAGGTCAAGAACCCAGACTGTCCCTCCCACTGCTACTCCAGAAGCTGTCTTCATCCAAAAAGTAAGTTTCTTCTCCAAGGCCTTGCATCCCCAGCCCGGAATGAATTTTTTTCGAATATCGCGAGAGCTGGCCTGTCCACACAGCCTGCCCTGACTGCCGGTCCAAGGTCACAAAAGAGCCTGGCATGTTCCCAGCGAATAAAAAAAATTTGACAACTTCCATCGATGAAATTTTCTATCCCCAAAATAACGTTTCTTTGATCCCCGAGATAATCCTCAGATTTAACATTCCAACAACAATGATATATTTGAATCAAGCAAACTATGATTAAAAAAAAAACAGAAATACAAGACATATTTGATTCACTCGTAAAAAAAATGTTTTTTACAAGTATTGATACAAGACATATATTATTTATGCATCTAGCAGACAAAAATTAGTATTTCGAGTGTAGTTTTTTCCAGTCTAGAATTTTTAGACTCTACTATCATATAGGAAAATTTAATATAATCTCGCTAAAGTTTAATATTATATGTTAAGTAATAATTTCTTCAAAAATTATTTGGGAAAGGCAGTCGACTACAGCGACATGTTTTTACAAAATATACAGGGACGAGTCATTCTAAAACCTTGTGGACAGTACCAGATAATGGATAGCAGAGAATTGAGTCTTTGGGGAGTGGGCGAAATTTAGTTCTCGAGAGCTGGTGATGGTGACCTGCGCGTGGAGTTGGAGCAGAATACGCCGCGAATAAAGCTTAGAGTGCGCAGGCTGGGAGTTTGAGCTGCGAGCGGGCGGGAGATGTGCACAGCATGGAGGAGGCGAGGCAATGAGATAATGGTTCAGAAAGGTGTCGCTGTCCGTGTTGTATGTCACTATCGAAACCCGCCCACTTCCATCCACCCGACAACCTTCCCTTCAGGCACAGAGCCTGGTGGTCGCCTCCGCGCATGCGCACCAGCGACAGAACTTCCCCATCCCTCCACCGACCACCACACCCACAAACTTCACTGAATGATGCATGTCGCCCTGACTGCAGCTCGCATCCACTTTACACAGCAATTTTCCTTGACCTGGCTCATCTAGTCTGCCTTTCAAAAAAGTTTTACATTTGGAGCAAGCGGGCTGTATTTACAGCATTGCATTTAATTTTAACCCCATTTTTATAAACTATTTGTTTAATAGCAAAATAAAATCTTTGCATCTTAAATTAGATTTTTTTTTAATTTTTGAATCTTACACCATCAAAGTAGTGTAGACCTTAAAAAATTGTTTACACCATAAAAATAATTTACACTGGAACAATTGATTACACCATAAAATAATTTTCATAAAATTTTAAACTAAAAAAATTAATTACGATTTTTGTATATAAAAGTTTTTAGCATGGGGAATACTAATTTCGCTCTCTTAAAAATAACCTATTTCGAAGAACTATATCATTACAAGTAAAGAAATATAACCTAGCACAAACAATTATGGAACATGGAAATGTATTTCGATAAACTAGTCATCACTCTAACATTAATGAATTAAAAAACGATCAATTACATCACAATTAAATTTAAAAAAAACCGAAATAGCATAGAAATATAGTCCGAGAAATGAACTCCAGGAAACATTATCCATAAGAAATATATCACATTACAAAAACATTCTAAAAAAAACATTAAAACAGAATTGTGCCACAAATGCCTTTAAGCTGTAAAATTCCACGAAATGTTATCTGGATCCCAAGAAATGTAACATCAAAAACAATCATTTATGTCACATTTAAAAGGAACCAAATACAATGGAATACCATCCAAACACAACGAATTACAATATGTATCAAAAACAACAAATTAACACCTAATTGGGAATTTCCAATTAAATGTTTCCATCACAGATACCAATTGAATTACATATCAAATGTAATGTATTAGCACCTAAATGTGAATTATGTCATAATTAAAATGATTTAATCACACTGGATTATTGTTCAAATTATAATCCAATCAACAAGGGGATTTATTCAACAATAAATTGTACATCCAATCTCCATCCAGAGGTTTATTAAATAAAAAAAACATGCCAAATATTAAAATATGTATATTATTTAGTATCATAATTTTACAAACATTGTATTACAATCTTTTAATATCTTGATTCCTGACCCACAAATCGTGTGCTTTTGAGAAACCCCTCCATCGAACCAAGGACATATCTTATTACCTTTTAACCAAATATTCATTTTGTCAACCAAATATTCATTTGGAGAAGTAGCATTTTGCAATTATTAGTAAAATCCCTTTTTTTTTATAGGTTCTCCATCATATGTTTCTAGGTAATACATTCTGGGATGTGTTTGTCTAATTGAAATAATTTTAAACATTTCAAAAGACTAGTTCACCGAAATTTTTTTTCCAAAGATTCCTTTCTGCTTCGAGATATGTATAAATTCCCCAACTTTGAACTATGGTTTTCTTTCATCAATGATTTTAAAATTATTATAAACAGTTTTCATTAAACTATTATCCGTCACTTCTTTAGGAGCCATCTTGATAGTTCTATGAAATCTGGAATTTTAAAATTGAACTATTTCAGGCAAAACGTCAACCCATTTGTAAGTCCCCCTCGATGTGAAATGTTTATATATTAACTGTTTAATCGATTTGTTGTAATGTTCACAACACTAGCTTTAAGCTCCGAATACGCTGAGAAGTGATTAATACCACATTAGGTCATTAGTTTCTGGAATGGTGCAGAAAAAAATTCAAATCCTCTGTCGGTTTGGTGCGAATTGGGCTTTCTCTCTTTCAAAACGAACTTCATTGCACGGTAATCTGTTTCCCAGTTTTGTTTTTCAAAGGTATACCCGAACCATATCTCGAATAAACGTTTATTATGGTTAAAATATACTTGTATCCCCTATTGTATGTGGAAAGCAATGTCATTTCACACAAATCAGCTTGATATCTTATCCTTTTAGGAGCGTGAAGCGCTTGAGCAATCTTACTAAACACCATTGGCATTATAACCACCTTCTTTCAACTTTTCAACAATAGAAACAATTTCGTTCGTATGTGAATTATTCCCAGACTCTACGAGAAGTTTTATTCTATCGACCAATTAATTAGGATTATTCCAATATACAGGTGAAAAGCGGTTGTCAATTTCATCTTTATATATTCCTCTTCCGACTATATAGTCTATTAAATGTATTTTCGGGTGATTTTCATCTCCTGAACGAATGGTAGCATACGTTCGATGAACAAGTTCTTTATATTTCATTAAATAAGTATCAGAATAACTATTTGGAAAGATTTTAAACAATAATTCAAACAATCTGTGACTCACGTCAGTTATGTAATCACCTATTTTTTATTTATTGTTTATGCAAAAACATAATCACCGAATCCTCCGGGAACCAGACGTTGTCATGTCGATAAACACCAGATGTCGTATCATGCAGAGACGAATATTGTTTTAAAGCTAAATTACATCGTGTTAAATGAGAAAGGGGATGCTTTTAACTCTTCTTTATTAAAGGTTCTTCTTCCGTTATAATTTACAAAGCTGTTTCATTAGGTTTATTCAACACAGAATGCAATGTATCCATTCTAGTTGTAACAGGTTTAAATATTTCATAATTTAAAACATTCCAATCCATACGATGTCGCTTGGCTTGTAAATATTTTTCCTTTACAGCAGATATAACTTTATGTAAATCCGAAGCAGAGGCCGGCATGTTTTGTTTTAATTCCATAAAATTCAATCTATTTATATATGAATTAAGTCGTTGCTTTTAAACTGATGTAGTAGGTCGATTATTTTGGGCTTTTTCAATCTTATCGACTTACTTGAAACACCATCTAATTCTGTTAAAGTTTTAACTATCAAACCATTTATAAAATAATTGATTCGTGTTTCCAAATCATTATTTTTAATTCTCAAATCCGTTTGCGTATCTAAACCAAATCTGTTATTAATCAATTCATCTCTTATATATTGAATTATTTGTTCCATTCATGTTTCAAGTTGTTTTTTAATAGTAGCACTTACCACTTTATTAATTACCACTGATAAATTTTCTTGCATTTCTGTAAGTTGTGTTGTTAAAACTATGTTTGTTATATTGTTAAAATCCTTACTAAATCCATTTAAGTGTTCTTCTATTCTAAATTCATTACTCTGGATATCAGTGCTAATATTGCTTAAAATGTTTGCAATTACACTCATGTTCTCATAAACATTATCATTCAAATCAACTAACTTTATTAATTTTGCTTTGTATATCTTTTGATTGCGATTTAAACATGTTTAGCAAATAGTGTTTAAGTCTTCCATGTAAGGTTTATTTACCGCATCGCTGTTTCACAGCCATACCCATATTACTTAATATATGCCCATTCAAATTAAAATTCCCATCGCAATTTTTGGTTAAACAGTTATTGTAATGATTGTGTTTTATACAGCTATGTCCAAACTTCGAAATACTCATTGCTCTTCGCCTGGAAGTAAAAAACTGTTAATACCAGGCCTATATCTGCCTTTATATAGGGGAAGTGTTGGTATAATCACCAAAAAACCACTTTTTTCTTTACAACAGTAAAACACATATCATTAAACTTTGTAAATCTCATATCGCCTAAAACATTATCATTGTAAATACGTTGGAGATTCATATTATCCATTTTAAAAACAATCACCATATTTACATTATTGCATAAATAATGTTTCGATATATACGTGCATAACTTTGTGATAGATAAAATCAGTCAACATTTGAATATCGACCAAAACTGAAATTATGCTGTATTTCACCCAGCGGTTCACATCAAACATCGTCAAAAATAAATACCGAATTGGGCAATGCTTCATTCGGAGGCACTATATAATCTTTATTTGTAAAAGGGAAATATCGCATTCTTTCAATCAATTACAAAATTGTCGCTAATCGTTGATAATTCTCTTTAGTATTGTTTTGGAAACCACATATATATTTTCAAATTTAAGTCCATTCGAATGCTCCAACAGCGACATAATAACACAAGTTTTCCAACATGAAGAAGGACTACTTATTATACAACGTATATTTGATGGTAATAGAATATCATGTTTCTGTTCAATTATGTTTCCTTTCGTATTTATAATTACCGGCAGGAGTGCGTTTTGTTTTATAACATTGGTTTCTACACAATTACACAGTATTACGTAACATACTAAAATAAAACTATAAATGTAGGTCTGTATATAGGCTTGCATTCAGTTGAAAACAATGGCTCATAATAAACCTATCAAAAAAGGACACGGTGTAATGAATACACTGATTAATAAATTACCATGTGTATTACATTTGCCGAAATACGTTTGAAAAACGATTTGAAAGAAAGACATATAGAGGATACAATTATTGCTGATAAAGCAGCAAGTATAAGGAAGAATCCATCTACATCTACAGCTGAAAAGCTTGGAGCTTGGGTTGTTGATAATGTTATGCGCATGAAGGTGAAGAGAGGCATGGGCTAAAAACGCAAAACAAAACAAAAAACTAGGAAAGATGGAATCATTCCATTCCTATTTCCAGCATTAACATCTCTTGGATCAATCCTCGGAGGTGTTTCGGCAATTTGAAGAGCAGTTAAATCAAAATGTAAAGGAATATATTTGAAACCCTATAAAGTTGGACAACGACAAAAAAAAAAACTCCACACAAAAACCCCAGAAAGTCCTAAATAGTCTTTCAAACATGCATAAAAAACAAAGATATTATTGTATCTGTAAAAATACTCGACATTCCCTATTTCCGAGGTGTGTATTTGAGAGACGATTTACCAAAGAAACCAAATATTTGTGAATGTATGATTGTTAATTTCGATTCGAAACAAAATTAAGGAACACATTGGGTTGCATTAATTAAAAATGTAAATCAATCATTTGATTATGACAGTTTCAGTGATTTTCGTCCTCCAATTGAAATACATAATTATTTAAAAAAAACACATATTTAAAGTATAATTACAAAACAGAGCAATTACCAAATACAATCAATGGTTGATATTATGTTTACTTTTTTTGGCTATAAATAGGCTATATAAGTAAATTTTATATGAAAACATATTAGTAATATGTCAATTACATTGATATTAAGTGGAAATTCGTCGCAATTGCGTACTGTATATTTCCCTGTGTAGGTGTTACATGGAGAATGGCAAATAAGTCTAATAGAATGAGATACTTACAACAGCATACCAAACATTGATATGCATAACCAATTATTTAGGCTAATATTGGTGAAAACCATACAAGACTGTGATACCGGTAGGATCTTATGAGCTGAATGACCTTGAAACATTTATTAAAGTGACATTACCTGAAGATATACATTTCCGATTATGTGTAAATCCAAATACATTAACTAGTGCAATGTATACTAATGTCGATATCGATTTCTCAGAAGACAATTTAATTGTAAATATGTTGGGTTACGAATTGAGAGAATATCCTGCTAATGAAATACACGAATCTTCAAAACATGTTCATAGATAATGGTAAATATATGTCGCATAAATTTTAATATTGTAGGCAGTTCATATTTGAATGGAAAAAACCACAAATATACCACATGAATTCATATGTGCTGGATGTCCAGAATAGAAAATAATTTAAAAACCTAATACATTGATATATCTTCTAGTAATAGTGAATTGTGTTGATGAAATAGTTGTTTTAATAGTCGATCAAAATGGTAAACTTATTAATTTTAGAAATGAAGAAATTACAATATGTTTACATTTAAAAAAAGGTATATAAACAGATGCATTCCAGTGTGCATTACAATCGTAATGGGTATTGTGTATAATAGTAAATTGTGATGTAAAGTAGGCAGTTCTTTTAAGAAATATGGATTTAAAGAAGCTATTTCGAAGAAAGTAAGTGTAAAAAGACGTAAACGCCAATATAAAATGCTCACTTCAAATAAGTTACACGTAAAGTTAACCCGAGGCAACAAATTGTATTTAAAAGAATTAGGATAAAGTGTTAATAGAAATGGAAGACATACGTAATGTTGAACAACTGATCAGCTATGAAAATGCAATCACCAATACGGAAATACAGGTATATGAACCATTCCGAGCAGGTCCAGACACGTATCCATCGGAAATATGGATTTAAATACAAAATCATGATATTTACATGTTACTGTCCAAATCAAGTTTAAGGTTTAGAGGAACAATTTAACAGACAACCGATGCAAGTAATCCAGCAACTACAGAAATAGTAAGAAATGGAATACTTCATTCAATAGACAGAATTGCTTATCTGCTAAATTGTGTGGAAATCGATCAAACATGAGATGTTGGAATTGCTTCCACAATAAAGAACTATTTCTCGGGAACAGTAAACAATCTTTATACAGGGCTTATGGCTGGGTGGAGCAATGCAAGTGATTACTCACTATAAATAAACCCAGATGGAAAATACGAAGTTGTTATACCTTTAATTTTGGGCTTTGCTGAAGACTACAAACATGTCATTAAATGCTAAACAAGAATTATTTATTCTATTCAGCAATATACACTTGAATGCTATAAACGATACAGCTAATAATGAGGAAGGTGTAACACTTGAATTAAGAAGTGTGGAATGGTTGATGCCACATATTGAAATTAACACAAGTGAAAGTGTAAAGTTTTTAAAATTCATTGAAAAAGGAAAAAAATTTAGACATTGCATTCAGATTGTGGAGTTTGGAGACATTTCTAACTCTACCACCACTAGCTCAAAAAATAGTGCGGAGTGTGAAATCAAGTTTTCATAGAAAAAACCAAGATATGTTTTCATTTGTTTTCAAACAAATCGACAAAGCAATTTAAAAGCTGATATATCAATGTTCGATAATTGTGATATGAAAAATATTAAACTATGTCTAAACAGTCAAGCTTACCCCTATGTGGATTTAAATATGAAATTTGTCAAGGATAATTCCTTATTTTGTATGATATGTATACAATGTTTCAGGAAACATATTGCAACAAAAACAGTTCACCAATCCTAGAACCAGAAACATTTAAAAGTAGAGGAGCATTATATGTGTTTGATGTAAGCAAACAGGAAAACATAATTACAAATAGCATGATTGATTTACAAATTGAAACTATTGCAATTACACAAATTCCAAGAAATACATAAGCTTACGCTCTGATAATTCAAGATAGATTAACATGTTACAATGCAAGTGATAAGTTGGTGAAAATAATGAATTGATTCAGTAGACGACGAACCACAGCTATGACGAGATGTTCTGTATTGTGCAAGGATTTCAGCCTGCACAAAAAAAATTATCATTAAGAATTAGCTATTAGTGATATGGAAGATCATACAACTGTATTCAGCTTCAAATCACCGTTTGACTAGAAATATCTATCTTCTAACTGCAAGAAAACTAATAGATGGGTTACTAACCATCACCACAGTTTAAAATGGGAGAGTGGATGTATAGAGTATGAGAATAAAGAAGATATTTGCAAAACATTACCTAAATAATTGTGAAACATATGTAGGTGGAGATGAGCAAAAACACATTTTCGAAAGTATGTATAATGGGAAATTAATGGATATTCAAAAAGAATACAATTGCTCTTTGTTCTAACAATTGCATAAATCATATGGATCTAATTCGACATTCTTCTCTGCAGAGGAAATCTCAAAATTAATGCTAACTTGGGCAATGATGTCTGACTGGGGTGAAACAGACTATAATGATTCTCCTCCCGAATCACCTGTGGATATTATTCGATTCATATGGCATTATTTAGGATGAGTGAAATTTAATATAAAAAGTATTTGATTGTATGTAGTCCAATGTTTCTTAAAGATGGATCAACATGACAACGAAATCACATGCTCATGTATACAGAAATCCAAATGTAAATTGAATATCAGCATGTTATTAGTACGTTGGAGTAAACCATTTAGAGCTTGTTTTGGAAAGAAATAATTGCGTATTATCCTGTAGTTGATTATAGCTTTATAATTTGTCTATGAAAATGTTGTAAATATATTGTGAATTCATTTGTGTTTGTTTAGCATGAAAATGTTTTGGAGCAAGTTATACTTGGTAGTGTTATCCCATACTTGTTTGATTCTGTGTGTTAAAATGATTTTTTTAAACAGCTTGTGTTTGTATATAATTTGTAACTAAATAAATATGGTGTAAAATGAATCCTTTATGTATGTTTATGTAACCTATTCCTTATTAAAAGTGAACTAGTTTTGGTAAGAAAAATATTTTCATGGCACAGAGAGAGAGAGAGAGAGAGAGAGAGAGAGAGAGAGAGAAGGGGGGGGGGGGGGAGTCCTGGAAGTGAGCACTCCAACCACTTTTCTATCAATTAGTAAATAATATACAATATTGGGTAAGACATGGTTAATATAAGCTGGATTCGAGTCTCAGTTAAGTTATGTATGATTGTAAAACTGGAAAACGGAATAACGAATGTAACACTATTAATTAAACTAATATAAATTTGATCATGCACATGAAAACGGTAAATATGATCACTTGTATAGATGTTTAAACTTAAATGAATTGTATGGAATTTTTCCAATCAAACATTTTTATTAACTTAGTCATTATACTCGCTTCGAAATCTTATACTTGTAGCATTTGCCAATATCTCAAGATGTGAAAAAAAAAAAAAAAAAAAAAAATCATTATATTTAGAGATCTGAGATTTTAGCAGTGTGACTGCTCCCTGTTTAGAGTTATAAACCTTCAAGGTTAAATTTCAATATTTTTTCCAATAGTACCAACTACAGAAACCAATATTTCAGAGGTTGGCAGCCTGAGCCCAACAAACCCCGCAGAATACATTTTGGTTTTATTATATCCTGGAGACAACCCAGGCGCCTAACTATTCGCGAAGGAAGCAGTCAAGGACATCCCCATCCCTGGTGTGAAGGGCAGTCCACTTCAACGATTTTAACCATTAAGAATAGCAAGGTCAAAAGTCTTCTAAACTGTTTGAAATCTCTCAAGCAAAATATTATGTCTTCTACATGATAAAATTTATACTCACTTTGCAAGCTCCATTACACAGAAAAATATACACAAGATGTATATTAAGAATGAACAAATATTCACGAAACAAGTTTCACTTGCCCATACACACAGAACTTTAAGAAAAGTTTTAAAAAATCTTATAAAATATAATTTTTTTACTATATTGAAATCATGATAGGGTACATTAATGGAACATTTCCATATATGGTTAGCGTAAATATGGTTAGCAATATACTGACTAAGAAAACGGAACATATTTAGTAAAATTAGATCATACCACATCTCTTGATTTAGATAAGGTATATTGCGAATACAAAAAATATTTCCTTTAAAGTTTTCAGTAAACTTAGAGATGCTTAAAAAGGTATTATAGTATGTGTGATTGTTTTTATAGATAACGTTACTTTATTTTTTTCCTATAAATTATATATCGTTCTATTAATTATGTTTATCCCTAATACATTGATAATCGTTTTAATTGATTATTAATTAAACTTAATGTATATGTTATGATTCAGAAGTTATTTTAGTGATAAAGTAAATGTTGTTCATCTCTTCGAGGATGAACTTAGCAGAGAGGTTTGTCTCCGTGGTTGAAGGTGCTGGCTTGAAGATATTTGAAAGTCAGTGATGCGGGAAGAGAGGGGAATGGGTGTTTGTACTTCTGACTTCTGGTTGGAGGGGAGAAATCAGGCTTCTCGAGCGTTTAACCTGGAAATTCGAATTTTTTTTAAATAGGGCTTCAGTCTGTACGCCTCTTCCACTTTTTCCACTTGTTTGTCAGTTCGGTTCGCTTTGCGGTGTCGCACTCGTATGCCGATAACTTTCTTGGCTTATCTACGCAAGACTTCAACAGAGAATTTGAAGATTTTAATTGGAAATATTTTGATGATTTATTGAATGGACCAGATGCTTTGGCAAAAAAATTATTTGATTTTCTGGATGTTGACGAATAAAATGTATCTACTCTACAGCCATTGCTCTTGTGAACACCTTCAACATCGAGAGCAGTGACATTGACGCTGATGAATCCAACAGTGACACATTCGACATCGAAACCAAGTATATTGAAAGCTGCACTAACGAGACAGACAGTCACGTCGAGGTCTGCAGCAACGTCGAAGTCTACAGCGGTGCCGAGGATCACAGCGGCGCCTGCTACGCAGAGGGCTACAGCGGCGCCTGTGGTGCAGAGGGTTACAGCGGCGCCTGAGACACCGAGGGTTACAGCAGTGCCTACGATGCCGAGGAATACAGCGGCGCCTGCTACGCCGAGTCTATAGCACCGCCTATGATGTCGAAGGCTGCACCGCCACCTTAAACGTCGACCTCGACGCCTGCGATCCTGAGGGCAACAGCGGCGCCTGCGACGCCGAGGACTACAGTGTCGCCTGAGATGCCGACCTGAACACCTTCAACATTGAGATTGGAACCTCTAGATTTATCATCAGTTTTCAAAACAGGCGAGATATGTATACAAAAACCATCAATGTGTTCCTGCTGCAATCCACTGAATTTAACCTCAAATAATGTGCGGGAAGATATATATATATATATATATATATATATATATATATATATATATAAACAGTTATATCAAGATTTGGAAGAGTTTTTAGAGCACAATTTTGTGATTTCACCTGAGTCAAGTTTACCATCTCCTGAATTATTGTTATCACCTGAATCACTGCAGCATACCTCCTTTCATACCTTCACCACAGGAAATTATTTATACTCCTATAACATCACCATTATCATCACCACAAAAGCCTGTTTTTGAGGTAAAGATTTCAAACTCACAGTGATGCTTTCTGATGCATCATAATTTAATCATTTTTATTTTGTTTTACAATTCTAAGTATATTCTAATGTCATATGGTTTTATAGTTTTCAGGTGTAATATTATGTGTAATTTTTTAAAATAAATTTAATGATTTTTCACTGGTAATAGGCTGAGGAGTTTTTTTGCAGTTTTAATGATCGAAAGTATAAAGTTGTAACAATTTTACCAACTTGTTTTACAATTTCAAAGACCAATAATTCAATTTGATGAAAAGTTTTACGATTTTAAAGACTTGTTTTACAATTTCGAAGACCAATCATTCAATTTGATAAAAAAATTTACGGTTCTAAAGACTTGTTTTACAATTTGAAACCAATAATTCAATTTGATAAAAAGTTTTATGATTTTAAAGACTTGTTTTACAATTTCAAAGTCCAATTATTCAATTTGATAAAAAGTTTTATGATTTTAAAGACTTGTTTTACAATTTCAAAGTCCAATTATTCAATTTGATAAAAATTTCTTTCGAGCCAACGATTTTGTTAAAAGTTTAACTAAATTCAATAAAATGTTTAACAATTTAATTAATAATTTAATGATTTATCACTTAAAATGTTGGAAAGTTTTAATAAACTGTATGATTTCAATCATAAAATGATTAGTGATTTTTTCTGTTGTAACATCTTTGTTTTGATTTTATTTTTTTTACAGTTTTATGACATATGATGGTGTTTTTGGCCAAAGAGCTTGTATGGCTTTCACACGTAATGGTAAAAAGATGAATGATTTTCTGTTGTAACATACTCTGTTGTGATAATTTTTATCCGGCTTTATGATGTAAGATGTTTTTGGTTAAAGAGCTTGTATGGCTTTCACACATAATGGTAAAAATAATTAGTGATTTTCAGTCATAACATACTCTGTTGTAATAATTGTTTGCAGTTTTATGATGTAAGATGGTGTTTGTGGTTAAATAGCTTGTATGGCTTTCATATGTAATGGAAAAAATTATTATTGATTTTCTATCATAACAGGCTCTGTTGTGGTAAATTTTTGCAGTATTATGATGCAAAATGTTGTTTTTGGTTAAAGAACTTGCATGGCTGTCATTAATACCATGTTTGGTGTGAACATGCAAATAAATTGTTTTACGAATGTTAACTAAGTTGTGTGTTATGACTTTTTTTAAGAAAATTATTTTGAATAACATTTTTCTATGTTAAATTTTGTGAGTTGTTATTTATTAGTTTGAAAAATTCCCAGTGCCATTACTTTGTGTATATTACTTAACCAAAATAAAGAAAAATCTTGGTTAGTATCAATGTTCCTTTGAATTCAAAGCCTGGTAACTGGAAAATAATAAATTTACAGGTTGTTTGATGTCAATTTGATGAGGGAGAAAAATTAGCATTTCAATTTAAATGTAATAAAAAAAACACAGTCTGAAGAGCTGAGTAGAACTTGCAAAATGCTGGATGAATGACTGAATGAATTTTTGAAACAGAAGAAAGGAACAGGTTTGACTATCTCGAGAAAACTTCGCTGGGTTGTTGGGCAAGAAGTCTAGGAAATTTAACAAAACCAAGAGTCTATTCACACAAAAACCTTTTCAGGAGCCAGGTAGAAAAAGCCCTTAGCGCCACACCAGAATATTTCTCCGCTGCCCTACAACTGGGATAGTTCAACCAACCTTTAAATTAAAAAAAAAATATTTTTCTTTTACATCAACGAGATTAGAACTGTTGCAGAATCAACACAATGGTGTATGGCGGTGAAAAATACAGCCATACTTTACACAAAATCAGAAAACATAATTGAAAAACTTGAGATATGTGTCAATATTCACGCAAATCAGCGCAAGTTTCACTTTCATGTTGATCACAAGTTTTCAGAAGGAGCATTCTCAAATACTCCACCTATCGTTAACGAAATGCATTTTTGTTGGAAACATTTCGAACCGAGTGGTTCAAAGAAACCGCAAAGTTCACGGTCACGTTTCGCGGTTAGGACTGAAGATTTTTTTATATAGTGTGTTTGCTGTCTGCCTTCAAATCACGGAATTCCCCTGTTGCAATGATCTCATTCTAATAGAGCCATCCCATTTAGGTCACGCAGCATAGCGACAAGTGAAAAAAGACACAAATAAACGTCAGGGTAGCTAGAAGTTTACTGTCACAGTGATATCTGACTCGAGTTGCAATATTTTCAAAAAATCGCTTTACTGAATTTAAAACCTTCAAAAATTAAAGTTAACTGCAGTGGGTTCATTAGGGGCCATGGTGGCTGAGCGGTTAGCATGCTCGCCTCCCACCACGGCGATCTGGGTTAAAAACCCCGGCTGGGTCACCGAGGATTTTCTCATGTGGGAATTGTGCCGGACGATGCCGTTGGTCGGGGGATTTTTTCGGGGATCTCCCGCAGCTCCATACTCACCTCAATAACCTTCATAAGCTCTCAAGACGTCGGTGTTAAGAGCCGCCCAATTATATTCACTTACTTTCGCTATAGTTTTATGGCATATTAATGAAGACAAACGTTTGATGTGTGTCTACAGACAAGTCCGGAGTTTCTATAGGTCTATAGAAAAATTACACCTTAAATATGAATCAGAGATTTCAATTAGTAAAATTATTTGAATGAATATTCAGTTCTGGAGTTAAATTCGCTGATTTTGAGGACTTTTTAACTGTTTCGATTTTATAGTGCAGCAGCTAGAATTGATTATGAAAACACCCAAACGTTTTACCCATTTACACGGAAAAAAAAAAAAAAAAAAAAAAAAAAACAATCTCTAGAGGTGAAATGAGAACTCGGAACTTTTTCTTCGTGTACTAAACTTTTCTTAAATGATTTAGGTGTGGACATCACAAAATAATCTACGGTTTTTTAATTGGGTTTTTTCTACTAGACTTCTGCGCCAGGAAGAGCCTTTAACTCATATAGCAAAATTAGTTCAAGGCAAAGTGAACTCTTTTGATATCTAGCAGATCCAAACATTCACTGCCGATATCTACATACTGTATGTGTTACAGAGCACATGGCATGCATGTTTTTATAGTCTGTTCACGGTAAAGTGAGCACTTTTTAAGACCATCCCACCAGGCATTAGCGACAAATAAGTATGAATTATTGCAGACTCAGACATTAACTTTTGAGAGTGGTGAGTATACACCATATTTATGAGTCAGATGGCAATGTTGATATTAAAAAGTGGCGGAAAGATGAAAATTGGTTAAAAGGAAAATTTTGGAAGGGCCTTATAATCTACGGTTTTTTAATTGGGTTTTTTCTACTAGACTTCTGCGCCAGGAAGAGCCTTTAACTCATATAGCAAAATTAGTTCAAGGCAAAGTGAACTCTTTTGATATCTAGCAGATCCAAACATTCACTGCCGATATCTACATACTGTATGTGTTACAGAGCACATGGCATGCATGTTTTTATAGTCTGTTCACGGTAAAGTGAGCACTTTTTAAGACCATCCCACCAGGCATTAGCGACAAATAAGTATGAATTATTGCAGACTCAGACATTAACTTTTGAGAGTGGTGAGTATACACCATATTTATGAGTCAGATGGCAATGTTGATATTAAAAAGTGGCGGAAAGATGAAAATTGGTTAAAAGGAAAATTTTGGAAGGGCCTTAAAAAGTGCTCACTTTATTGTGAATAGCCTATAGTTAAGTTGGCAGTGGGCAAATAAAAATAGTTCCTATAGACATGACGTGTTATAGCGAATGAAATGTTTTAAAATTCATGGTCACTTAAGTCCACGTTCCTTGTTTTATACATATTATATTAGGAGTGAGTGAAGAGATTTGGGCGTCTCTTAACATCGAGGTCTTAAGAACCGATGAGGGTGAAGCGAGGTGAGTATGGAGCAGCACCAGTATGCAAGGGCGGGGGAAACGGGAGATCCTTGAGAAAATCAGCCGACCAGCGGAATCTTCCGGCATCATTCTCAATGCGAAAATCCGGGGGCGACGCCACAGGGAATCGAACCCTCGAACCTTGGTGGGAGGAGGGTAGTTTACTCACTACACCGCCGTTGCCCCCGTAACTAAATAAAATCTTTCTCTGTTACTATTTACGTAGCTTAAAATTGAAGTTAAAAGTTATATTCTGGAACACTGCTCACCTAGTGGCGGGAATTTTCCCTGTACCAAACTCTCCCCTAGAAATCTCGTTTTGTGCCAAACCTGTAGTAGGAATAACCTTACCCTCGGTAATGCTACATTTAATTATGGCGGAAGGATTTGAGATGAGAAGAAAAGTAGATGCTATTGTTGAGGTGTGGACAAGCCTTTACCTCGGCGCTTGCGTAAACCCACCAGCAGGCGACAAAAGATAGCTAGGTCGCGGAAGTTATGAAAACAGATCCGACAGTTTATACACACAAGTCATTAATAAGGGCTGCAGAACGTCGATACCCAGGTCGGGTCTTACCTCTCCAAGCAGACGACGGAACTAGATGGACCATATGGGGTTCGAGCCGCCGCGATCGAACTAGCACTCAAGCCTTCGGCAGCTCGACAGGTAAAGCTGTTCAGCAGGTGCGTCGAATGGACGCATATTAACTAGACATGTGGTCGTAAAGTAATACATAATAATAATGCAGATAGTAAGAATATATTAACATAACACGTTCTCCCGGCGCAATATAAAGAAATTCAGATATTATGTAAGCATAGTTTGTTTTATATAGTAACAGAATGGCTGTTCACGATCAAGTGAGTACTTTTGAAATGGACCTTAGAAAAAGTCAAGCCCATGCCTGCATATACGTATTTTAACGGGCGCAGTGAGTGACATGCGCCCAGTAAAGTTGGTAACGATGGAGGGGACAGTAGTTACATATCCTAACATCGAATAAAAAGTGTTAACCATTTGTGGTAACTTACATTATTTCCTTCGCTTCCTAATTTTCTTAATGCATCGAAATGTAAAAACGAGCAGATTTTTTAAAGTAATTACTTTTCTAATAACTTCGCAGTTTCACTTGACCGACATATGAATAAAGTTATGAAGCGTATGACAATGATAATTTTACATAAGTCGGAGGAATACAAAATGTGTCTACAAGTAGATCTTAAGCAGGGTTTTCAAAAGTGCTCAGTTTACCGTGAACAGCCTATAATTGAAAATATTATATAGAAAGGTTGTTGACTTCATAACATTACTTCGAAATGATCTGAAGCAGGTTATGTACGCATGGGTGCTCTGAGCAGGTTCTTACACAAGCTGTAGTTTCAAATACACAGCAAAGTGACCGCTGCGCCAGGCAGGCGGGCACCCAGAAAGAGCGATGGAGTCGCGTGGACCCACAGTCGCAGGGAGCGAGGGATGCTGAGCACTGACACGGCTCCACTCCCCTCCCCCTTCCTCTCTCCCGAGATGCACGAAATTTAAGGTGCGATCACCTTGGAGCCCGTCTTCACATCCCTCCCACCTCCGTGTCTCCTGACCACCCCATCCCCGTGTCGTATAAATGTCTAGGTAGCGTCGAATCCACTGCCGTGCTACATTTTAACAAGATATCTCTTTCAACCCATCCCCACGGCTTCGACGCTATATCGCGGTCGAGCTTAACTTGGGGCGTCGTGAGATGGAATATTCATGCGTAAAGGCTGTTCACGATAAAGTGAGCACTGCTGAAATCAACCTTAGAAAAAAAATTACTGCTGATACCTGCATATATTCTAACTGACGCACTGACTGACACGCACCAAGTAAAGTTAGTAACGTTAGAGGGAAAAGTTCCATGTCTTAACGTCGAATAGCAGCCGACCTCCAGTGATGCAGTCGGTTATTGCGCCGCCGGTCTGGAATACGGAAGATTCTGGGTTCGAATCCTAAGTAAGGCATGGCTGTAAGCTGTAAGTTTAAGTTAGGTCATAAGTTAGTTTGTAAGTTGTCCCCTGATAAGTCTTCAGGCATAACATCGGGGTACATTAATAAGCCCTTTCCAATCCAATCCAAATAGTACACTCGGGTACCTGTTTGTGATTACTTGGATTGTTTCTTTCACGTCCTGTTTTTTTTAAATGCGTCTAAGTGTAAAAATGAGCAGATTTGTAAATTATTTACTTTTGTAACAATTCCACAGTTTTACTTGATCGACGCATGAATAAAGTGAGAAGGCCCATGTCAATATTATTTCTACTTAAGGCGGAATATTACACATTTGCATACAAATACAAATTCCGTGAACAGCCTACAAGAAGGTTCACTGCACGTTCTAAAATTGTACACTAATTCAACTTCTTCAATAGCGCGCATAATACTTCATCCAGCACAATTTCCTCAGTGCCAGTAAATAGAACATTTTTCAGATAAAGGTTGTTATAGAACCGTTCATTAAGATTTTATGTTTTCTTAATTTTTGTTAGTAATTTAATTATTTATTTGTCGGACATGATTGGCCATTTGTTCTAAAAAAATACAGTTGAATACTTATAATATTGTTTATTAGAAACATTACCACCACATACAATTTATTTTTGCTTTATTTTCTATCGGCATCGCCGTGATTTTTTTTTAGAAAAATACTTGAAACGAAACATAACATAACTTAGAGGAGAATAATAAACGTTGCGTGAACTGCAGGGGCAATATAACGCAAGCCAGATAAGTAGTAAGATAGTAATAGAGAAACTAGGAACTATATGCTGCTCACGGTAAAGTGCACACTTAGGAACTTTATCCTCATTTTGCATTTTTCCGCTGTGGAGTTGACAGCATGAGTCATACTCCAGTCGCGGGAAAATGTGAAATAGTAGGGAATTTAAATGTACTAGTAATATACGAATTTGTACTCTAATTTTTATAACTCTAAAGGAAACCTCCTAGATTTGTCATAAATATTAATTTTACACTCTAAATGCAACATCAAGACTTTGAACTATTTTTTAACTAAATTATCTGCCAGCTTAACAGGTAGACCGCAAGCCCTTGTATAAGTTAGCATATACGGCGTTAACAGGTAGTGAATTTTCTTTTAAAAGTAGATTTGAAAAGTGCTCACTTTACCGTGAATAGCCTATATATAGGATATCTACCGTTCAAAATATTTATTCGATAACTAATCAAGTAATTTATAAAGCCCGAAATAATAAAGAATAAACGTTTCCAAAAATTCTTCGTAAGAAATACACAAAAAAATCTTGAACATTTATAAATTATTTTTGTATAAATATTATAAATCCGGTTCATTAAATAAGATTTAAAAGTATCCTAACAGTGAACAATTTAATCTTCCTTATTACCATATGTGATTCAATTAATGCTCGTTACGTTTGTAGGTTTATTCAGTACACCTCTATGATTAATACAAACATTACTAAAAAAAATTTACAATATTTTGCTTGTGTAGGTATAGAAAACAAATCCACAGAAATTATACAAAGTCCACCAAACTGTACTGTTCTAATTAATAGCAATATAACATGCTAAGCAATATTTATTTCACAAGGATTCAGAAACAGCTACAAATAATATGCATACAGGCAAACATTACATCATATCTTTTACTACACAATAATAGAAATGAAATATAATTTTCCGTTTTTATTTCATAACAACTTCCGATTTAAATCACCTCATTACAACAAGTGAGTTAGTTTTGTGTTATTCTAATGTTCTGAAAACAGTGATAAAGTATTTTTAAGACATTTTTTATCAGCTGAACAAAGACGAAGAAAATATAAAATGACTAATTTTCGATTATCCAACACCCCGAAGTCTTCGTGAAAGTTTCTAAACTAAAACCTTTGGAACACTGGGGTGTCATTCCTGTTAGGAACTCCTCGGAAGTTGGCGGTAGTGTTACTCACTCTCCTACAAAATTATTTCAGAACGTAACACAGTGACTTACCTACAGTATATTCTATATGGAGAGTTCAGCCCTGGGTGTTTGTTCCGCTGGGAAAATAATCAGCAGAGAAATGACGACACTATATTTCTGTGACTAGTTTTCAGGGTAGCAGCAACCAAACTTCAGCACTGAATGCTGTACATGGTAAAGTGAGCACTTCGGAAACCAACCATTGAAAAATGCCACTGCCCTTATCTGTGTGTATTTTAACTGGCCCCACTGACTAGCATGCGCCCAGTAATGTTGCCAACGACTGAAGGAAAATAGTCTCTCGTCTTTAGCGTTGTTGTGAATATTGAAATTATTATTTTTTCTCTTTCTGATTTTTCTTAGTGCATATAAGTTTAAGAATTAACAAATTTGTAAAATATTTACTTTATTGATAATTTTACAGTTTCACTTTACCAACGCATGAATAAACTGATCGGGCCCGCGGCGATGTCAATTGTACATGTGGGGAAAAATTACACAAGTCTATACAAGTAGATTTTAAGTAGGGCCTCTTAAAGTGCTCAGTTTACGGCGTTAAGCCCCTTTAGGCAGCAAAAAGGTCTAAAATAAAAGCAAAGAGAAGGACGCATACCATAAAAAAATCAAGAAAGGCATGGACGTAAAAAAATCCCAGAATTAATACAAAATATATTGAAGCTCATCTATACATTTGACCGATAACGACAAGTTTGCAATTTGATTTCAAAAATATAAATTGTTTGATACCAATCGGTGAACTAGGGGAACTAGGGGAAGGAGAGCAGATAAATGCACTGGAATAAACAGAAAAACAACAATATTAATATATCCCGAGAAATCACTCAACCTGAACAAAAATTTGTGAAATTCCATTAAAAATGGTCAAATGACTCCCTGAGTAAAGCAAGCATAATTAAAACCTTATTAGTAAAGTACGCCTGATTATTCACTAAAAAGAACATGGAATACTAATTTCAAGAATGCCATTGGCAAGGAGCAAAAACCCTCATTAAACTTAACCATAGGCATACAGGAATGCCATAAAATATCCTCTTAACACCTTGACAGTAGTAGAGAGGCGATGGTTTCAGATACAATGGGATGTCGCCTGTTTTGATTGACCTAATTAATTTGATATCAAAGGGTTACTTGAATTGATTGAAAGGGTTAATCAAAAATTGAAAGCGCTAATGAAAAATTAAGCGGCTTAATCAAAAATTGAAATGGTAAATGGAAAAGGGCTCAATTTAATGAAAGGGTTGAATTTATTGAAAAGGTTAAATTATTTTCTTGATTTTGTTGTACTTTTTTCTTTCTTTTCGGAAGGCTGAGAGTATACTACAAAACTAGAAGACTGCACGCCCTTTTGCCGCCGTTTTAAGTAAATGTGATAATACATTTGGTACCAAAGCCCGTGTCATCCTTAGCACTAGTTTTTTCTCGGTAGAGCGTTAAAGTAAAAATTCTCAAAGTAGGAGGGTCCTAAGTCCAAAAATGCATGTAACACTTGTCTGTTCCTAACAGACATACCTATATAGATACATAGTACATTCATAATAAATATATAAGATATTCGTAACAAATTCATGTATAATCACACAAAAACGTAACTAAAAATTTAACAATAGGAATTCACAAAATGTGGCATGGATGAGAATATATAATTAAATTCGTGATGAACTCATTTTATTACATTTGAATTGGAATTAATGGGAGAAAATAATTATTTCAAACGACGATAACACGCATCTTGTATCTCCTACCTGAATCACAATGAACATATTGAGGTAGGCCTACTTACACATTTACTAGAACTGAGGTCATGCTATAAGTTATTCAATTAAGTTTATAATGACAGGAAATACCAGCTATGTTCCTCTCTGTACTTCCGTGCTTCCATTTATCATCGTCCTAACTCAGATTATAACAGGCACCCTTACTACGCTGAGCGTTTATTACTGGGTAGCTGTCAGGCAGTGAAATGGCGGGTCGACTCATGTCACGCAGTTTAAAAGCCACAGTATTCATTATCACGTGTTACTAAAATAAGATGTTAGCTGTAACTGGATGTATATATTATTTTAACGAGGGTCCGTACTTACAAATGTGAAAAATTAAGATGCGTTCATGAGTTTCGAGCAAAATAACTTGTTTATATTACAACACGTTGAGCTACACTCGAGCAGACCTCAGAGAGATAAAAAAAATTATAGAAATTAAATTTGTGGCAAAAAATTTATGGCTAGAATTTGGCGGCTTTTTCTTCTCACATATTGACATAACAAGAGTTATCATGTAGCACGATATCAGAAAATTTCACTCACTATTTTGCACTAGGCTGCCACAATGAGAAATCAGTTATTCTGGCTCGTTTGTATATTACAGTATCTTCTGGGAATGTAGCATTATCTGCTATTCAATGACAAACGTAACACAGATGTACGAATACTCAAGTCTAGCTTGGTACCAAATTAACTTGCGAATTTCGCGAGTCTTCGACTAGCAGAACTCCAAATTTAATTGGGCTGTGAATAACTATAGGCAGCTGGATTCTTGAATGATGGCGTGGGTAAAGCCCCGATTATTTCGAGGATTGAGTTGGTAGCAAGCTAGGCTGGACAGCCCTCTATACACTCGAGACGTTATCGTTCGCTTATTATTAGTTGATGTGAACAAGTGAGGCCTCTGTACAGAACTGTTAGACACTCACACTACTGCTTCCTGCTTATTACTGGATCACAGTTAAACGGGGCGTGTCTAAACAATTGTCGTCCAATCACAACAGTAGGAGAAAAGAACAGGTGTTTGGAGTCTACCTCGCCTCCGAATGAAATCACGAAATACTCGTGGCGCTAACTATGGCCTATCAGCAAATAATGTCTCTAACAACTAGCCATGGAATCTTTTCGCGAAACTCGCCTCTGAAGGGTTAATCTTTCGAGTTATATGCCCGAGCTTAGTTCGAGCAAAGAAAATCTGCAAACTTCTTTATCCACGAAGTCAAAATTCGTACAGTTATAGTTTAATTCCCTCCTTAGTATTTAAGGTGATTTTAGAATAAAATTCATATCATTGATATACGGCATTTTGGATACAATACTGAGTTGTATGACCGCACAAATAAACGCACTGCAATGTATAACATGATAAAATATTGAAAGACATTTGATAAAAGCACGGCAATTCGACGTTTAATTGGTAGAGAGCCAGCAAAATATAACCGTTGATTAGTGCAGTAAGACTATCCGTCGTAGTTTGGACCAATCGGGTAGCTGTAAGTGGGAAAAAAAAAAGTAGAACTTGTGCTATCTTGTCTTGGATATCGTTAATGTATCTTAACCTCAAAATGTTAATTTGCAGGATATAAAAATGTAATATTTTATATTTGTAACTAATATTGTTCAACAGTGCATGCTTTGTATGTAATGCCATTTCCTTCGAATAAACAAATTTTCACTTCATATTATTTGAAAAATTTGATGTTAAATACAAAAGTTTTCAATTTTGATGCAGCCAAATAACACATACTTACTGAGATGCACAAATAAAAAAATTACAATGTAAATAAATGTCGTGGGTTACCGCGTGAATCACCAATTAAGAGCTGAGGCATTAAAAAATTAAAAAATAAATAAAATGATTTTGCATATGTGTAGCTTTTTTTTATGCACGAACTCTCATTTGATGATTAAAGGCTGTTCAAGACAAAGTGAGCACTTTTGAAATCAACCTCAGAAAAATGTCACTGTTCCTTCCCGCATATACTCTGATAACTTAACTTATTTATTTCGTTTTTTTTTGTTTTAATATATTGAATTGTAAAAATTAGCAGATTTCCAAACATATTTACTTCTGTAATAATTTCACATCTTCACTTGACCGACACATGAATAAAGTTATGAGGCCCATGGTAATGTTAATTTTACTTAAGGCGCAAGAAGACACAATGCACATACAAGTAGATTTTAAGCAGAGCTTTCAAATGTGCTCATTTTACCGTAAACAGCCTATACATATATATCAAGCAGTAGCCCACGTCAATAGTTTACATTGTATTTTTTTTTATATTTTGGACATCAAATTTGTATTTGTTATTATAGCTGCAGCAAAATAGAAACATTTCGAATTTGACATTAAACAATTAAAAATATATAAAGTGTAAACATTTCTTATTCGAGGAAAACGTCGTGAACAAGTTAAACAGTGTTTGGTACAATTATAAAATAATAAATTGTTCGGTATCTTACATCCTTAAGGGCAATGGTGCATGAAAGCAGTATATTTACCCGATTTTCGATATAAGTCGTTTTCGAAAGCGTTTAGCGATATTTTTGGTTCGATAAGACATAAATAATAATTTTCAATACCTTTATACGGTGTTATATTTTCGCGTCCCCTTATTATTCTCGGGGCACTGATGGAAGAAAGAAAATTAATTTCCCTTTTTTTTTATCTTCAGTCAAAGCTCCGAGAATAATGAACGCAGAGAATTTTTAACCACGTAAAAAGGTGTTCAAAATTGTTATTTACGTCTTGTCCAACCAAAAATTTCGAAAAATCTTCTTTAAAACAAATTGCGACAAAAATTATTTAAATATACGATTTTTGCGCACCCTTCCACTTAAGGGTCCTATGTACTGAAACGTTTTCTGTGAAATCGTTGTTTGCACGTAAACGCGTGTCACGGCAAATAAAAGTTCTGGAAATATGACTTTTTGTCAGAAAAGATAACAAACAATTATCTATGGCCCTCGTTTTTTACTTTTGTCGAGTGCATTCTTTGAGAAAAAAATCCGTAAAAATGGTCAGATATCGCATTTTTAAAGCTTGCCTATGCAGTCTCCATAAGCGGCAAGAGAAAAGTACAAATATACGGTAGTAGTTTAATCTAAGGGCTTTCATAGCGTATAATAAAACCCTTATGTTACAGATCTAATTTGCTCAGTACAGTGTTCCAGCAAAAACACTGCACGCCTTGCGCATAGGAGCGATGAGGCGCTAGGCGCACGTGAGAGTGTCGCCCGTATCGCTCCCTCGCTTCTTGGCCTTGGACGTGAAGCTACATAGTCCCCTTAAGCATGACTTAACGATACGGCGGACTCACCACCGCCGGTGTTTTGTGCAGCCCTGCAGGGTAGTGGGGAAGTGACGAGAGCGCGGGCTGTGGGTGGCGAAGGTCCGGCGAAGATGCTCTGTCCCCTCAGCGCGTCTGTCATCAAGATGTAGAGAGAACTAGTTCTTCGGTTACAGCGCCTTCTGCAGTCCTTGCGGCCCACCTCGGGACAGCAACCCCACATCTCCGACCGGCCCCTACAACGAAATTATTGGTTACCCATTCCAACAACACAAAATTAGTCTTCACTGCGTGTGCGCCTACACGTGACAAAGAAATGTATTTCAGTTCGAAAATAGTGTTTCATGACAGCAGCAACTGACTTCAATACTCGCAACAGAATGTTCCATGACACTGTTAAAACCATTTCCCTTCATTTTACGCAAAAGTGGTAGTACGAATTTATCCAGAGATGTCCTTAAACTATCCGCAAAATTGTGGACACATTGATTTTCAGAGACTTTCCTTAAAATCTCAAAAAACTTCCCGTGAATTCACGGAACCTCTCAGTTAATACCGTAGTTAGTTTGCTGTACTCCCACATTAAAATAAAAAGACATCATGAGAAAGTCTTTAATTTTTATTATGTGGGTGTTCAACTGGTTATAAAAAGGACATTAAAAAAAGTGAAAATATTTATACTTGAGCAAGATTTGAACCCGAGTCAAAAAACGTATCAGGCCACGACTATAACCACTCCCCCCCCCCTCCCCCGCACTTAAGTTGACGTCGTTGTGACAGTTGACGTTGACGAAGTTCTAGTGAGACCGACTTGCTGACAAATTCTCAGTGCGACAAGTGAAATGAAAATCTACCGCGGAGGGGCTGGGGCGCGGACCCACGACCCCACGAATGCAGGTAGAGTACCCTACCCCTGAGTTATGGGGGTAGGACTCCGCCACTGCTCATATACAATTCTTGCAAGGTATTAATGATATAACTTTGATATTTCTAATACAGTCACATTGAGAACTTTTTCAGTTTCTATTCAAGTTAGTGTATTGTAAGTGTTGCCAAATGTTACAGACGCCTGATTGAACTTTCTAATGTTTGAAAGAACAGGACCTAGTGGCGTGGATAACCTAACTGCCGCAGAAACGATAATTTTCTGGTTACAGTGCAGGGAAGAAAGTATCGCGTAGACTCGACATTGCTCGTCCCCGAAACCCAAAGCTACATATGGGAAATACGGAGAATGATCGTATGTTGTATTTACGGACTTGACTCCATTTTTCGTCATTACGGATCGTGTTTCCTTATATTTAACGTACGTTTCCGTAACAATTGCCATAAATATATGGACATTTTTAAGAGTGTAGTTTATTACAATCTAGTTGGTGCAGGGATAATACTGATAAAAGATACCTGAGGGGCATATCCGAGTTCGTGAGATATGGAGGTCTTAATAAAAGAAAAATAACTAAAATTGATTATAATTTATTCACACAGCAAATAATTACAACATTAATATATCTCCACTTTTTATTTCTCAACGAGTGCAGTATTCAATGTATATCCCAACTCTAGTAAAAGCCCTAATCTATGTCTCTGTTTATTTATTGTCAATTTAATCACACTAATCATTGACACATTTTCACTCTGTCTGTAGCCATAATTTGAAATGTCTTTTCCTTAAGCATCCTGTGCAATAGTCCAGCCTACCAGTCGCACTCTTCACTGCAGCGATGCTCGTAGTCACAAATTTTCCTCCCACTGGTCACTTCCGGCGCCACTCGTTTATCTTCTGGCTCGTCATCTATCACTCAAGGACGCCGCCTACCTGGTGTTTTGATTGCGTTGCAGTATTTATGAAATCCAGGTTTTTTTTTTAACTGAACAGCTAAAAATGTCTCCATTATATAGATGAACGGAAAAAAACTTCAGCCGAGGTATAAATAATACATTCAATACAGCATTCACATTAGAAATACCATCTCCGTACCGTCAAACATAGCTAAAAGTGGCATTTTCACACGGTTGTATCTCATAATATGCTGGTCGTAAACACGCAAAACTATTATAAGAACCTGCACTGAACTTTTCTGCAGACTTTCCACCAATAAAATAATAGAGCCACCGCTTCAAGTCCCATAGGTACACTCAGCACGACGGAAACATTGTATGCCAGTTCAGGGCCTTGCGTGTAGGAGTGATGGTGCACAAGGTACCCGTGTCATTGTCACCCTTATCGCCCGCTTGCTTCTGAGCATCAAACGTGCTTAAAAGCTCGAAGTAGACGACGGCCTTAAAGTCTCACAACCGCCCTGCTGGGGCGACGGGGTGGTGGCGGTGGCTGGAGTGATTGATTCCCGACTCTCATAAACTTCCGGCTACGAGGCCAGTCATGCATTTATACTATCGCTGGGCTTGATTTGGGAAGTTCACCGCACCCCGAGTAATGCTGAGAGAAACCAGGTCATTAACCAGAACATTCTCCAGATAAATGCAGTCATTCAATATATTGAAAGTCAGGAGCGCAGGAGCCGCAAAAGGCTGATCGCGGCGTCATGCAGGGCGTCAAGCCTGTGTGTGCTGGTTCATGTCTTCGCCGCCTGCTCTCGGGATACATGCGTGACCTTCACACGTTTTCGCTCTCGGAAGCCACGCAAAGCAGCGAGAGCATTACAATACAACTGTAGTTGCCCAGCGGGCCGATTTAATATAACTAAAGGCTGTTCATGGTAAAATGAGCACTTTTGAAAGCCCTACTAATGATCTACCTGTATGCCCGTTGTGTATTCTTCCGTCTTATGTAAAATTAACATTGTCATGGGCCTCGTCACTTTATTCATGCGTCGGTCAAGTGAAACTGTGAAATTATTAGGAAAGTAAATACTTTACAAATCTGATCATTTTTACACTTCGATACATAAAGGAAACATAAAGTGAAAGAAATAATTAATTTATCACAAATAGTTACCTAACAATTTTTATTCAACGTTAAGATATGGAATACTTTCCATCCATCGTTACCAACTTTACTGGGTGCATGCCACTCAGTGTGCCTGTTAAAATATATGCAGATAGGAGCGGTGACTCCTTTCTAAGGTTCATTTCAAAAGTGCTCACTTTATCGTGAACAGCCTTTACTTTGCATTTTGTACCGACGCACAGCAGAGAAAGGAAAATTGCTTTTCACCTACACCAGCAATCACAGCTCGAATTAAACGTACAATACGCAAGCGGTTGCAAGTCTTACCTGACCAGCAACTCCGTCTCCCCTCCTTCGGCTTTGTCAGGAGCCTATAAGATATTTCGTAACTTGTTCGTTCAGGCATCATCGGCAGGCTTCGGAAATAGTCAGGTCTGCTTCAGATAACAACTATTGATTTCTTACCCGGCTGTGCTTGTGTACACTGGATATCCGCTTCCTCGATTGTGTGTTGTTTACAACGTGTCCTTGGACATAGACATGACAGGCGTATGTTTCACATGTTGTTGAAGCGGTGATAATTGGTGATTAATAAGTGGACAACTGCATATTTTTAGCAGACCGGAAATGGATATTTTAATCATTCAATTTATGTTTACTATTTGGATTGGGTCGGAAAGTGCTTATTAATGTCTTATATTGTTATGCCTGAAGGCATATCAGGGGACAAATTACAAACTAACTTATGACCTAATTAAACTTACACCCATGCATTACCTAGGATTCAAACCCAGAATCTCCCGCATCCCAGACCGGCGGCGCACCAATCGACCGCATCACGGGAGGTTGGCTGCTATTTGTAAATCCGTTTTATATTTCTGCTAGCAAAGAAGAGACATGGCATCGTATATTATAAGTGTACACGACTGTCAGCGACTCTGTTCGAAGTGTGGCTGAGCTAACATTGTGCTAAATGATCAGACTGCGAATACAGAAGCTAGTAGGCTGTGTATGTTGCCAACACCGGTGTTTGCTCGGCGCAGAATTCTCGTTCTTTTGCACCCATTGTGACGACTTTACTCACAGTCCATTTTGCAAACATGTGTGTTGCCGATGCTGGTTTTGTCGCTAATATATTTAAATTGGTTTGCTAAATACAAACAGTGGAAGTTATCTGCAGATTACTATATTAAAAGACTTGTACTTTATTGTTAGCGCAGTAATTTCTGTGATACCATTTGAGAAAAAAAACTGAGATGTAACAATTTAACTTGTTTTTGTCCTGAAATTTATTCGCGAAATAGGCCCTATATATTTAATTTGCCGTTATAATCACGGTTTTTTTAATTAAATAAATGCTGTTTCTGAGGCGCACTTCAATGATTGGAACATTTAGAACGCTATAGATATATATGCCTGAGATATAATCCATACCTACGCGACATCCCATATATCGGTAGGTTAAATGAACCCTACACAACCACGAACCAGCATGTATAATTATCAACGTGCTCAAACGGCACATGAAGAAGTCGTACAAAATGTAAACTCCTGCTTCTCACACAGCTCGTAGTTGCGCCCAAAGTCACAAAGTTGAAGATACGTATGAGCTGTGAACGCATGAAATGTTAACCGCGATGCGGAAAACCACGTAGACATGGCTTAAAGTTAAGCTGACAGTGGAGCCATTGGAAAGGGCACCCGCTTTTCGCGACGGTAGTTCCTTTCTTGTTGTATTTCAAACAGTATAGCTTTGATACACTTAACACGGTTTGACTCTTTTAACTGCTAAGCGTCTTAGGTATAAGCTGTTCACGGTAAAATGAGCACTTTTGAAAGCCCTGCTTAAGATCTACTTGTATACACGTTGTGTAGCCTTCCGCCTTATGCAAAATTAATATTGACGTGGGCCTCATCACTTCATTCATGCGTCGGTCAAATGAAACTGTGAAATTATTAGGAAAGTAAATACTTTACAAATCTGATCAATATTACACTTCGATGCATTAAAAAAAAAAAAAAACAGAAAGCGAAATAAATAATTTTAAATGATCATAAATGGTTACCTAACACTTTTTATTCGACGTTAAGATATGGAACTACTTTCCATCCATCGTTACTAACATTATTGGGCGAATGTCACTCAGTGGGCCCATTCAAATATATGCATGCAGGGGCAGTGACTTTTTCTAACGTTCATTTCTACAGTGCACACTTGATCGTTTACAGCCTTTATCTGTACGTATCACAGAGTTTCATTTGCTGAGTAACCTAATTCTGATTGGACTGTTCAAGTACCAAAGTGCCGATACGAAACAAAGGAATACTACACGTGTGCACTGATGATATTTAAGATTAGTCTACGCGGTGCCGTATAACAAAATTCGGGCGTCGCGAATTATTGACACAAGCTATTTGGAAGAGCAGGAACGGTGAATGTGTTGGTGTTGGTTTGTACTAAGGAACCATCCTAGCTTGCGTCTGCTGGAGTAAGTTTGGGAGACCTTAGAAAAAGGACACGCTTCTCCCGATTGCACGTTCAGTGTTACCACCGCAATGCAAAAAAGAAGTCTCAAGAGCTGATATAAATTCAATTTTATCTCACTTAACATTTTTTTATTTACCACCCAGCAGTCGATGGCTGCTAATAAGGTGATACCAGCACACATTATTACATTTATGCACACAAATAATGTTTCACAACACGCAAAAAAATACAAACGAAAACTTTAAAAATTATCAACACCGTAAAACAAAACGCAAACATTTAATTAACAAAGTTGAAAAATATGTATAATAGAAATAACTTAAAGAAATGTACAGTAGAACACGATATTTTATAACTAATTTCAAAGAAATTCAATTAATTTTAATCTCATAATTTAATAGATGTACGTGAATGTCGAGAGACAGAAGATAATATTAGTGATATAAATTACTGTCTTTAATAATAATACTCTCTATTTTATTTTATGCGCTAACACAAAACAGTGCTGTAATGTAATAGGTAAGGGACCGGGGAGATTCACTTCAAGTAACCGCAACAGTATATGCTTAAAAATTTATCATGGAACTCTGTAGGTAAAAAATAGCCCGCATTACAGTCAGCTAAGTCCTAAACGTACAATATATGTGAGATGGAATGGTTTTCGTCTTCTACTCACGTCCTCAACACTAACTCAAGTTACGCCTAAATCACGTGTTAAAAAAAAATAAGTGTCGTTTGTTTACGATAGATTAAAAAAAAAACACCATTTTGCAAAATAAAACAATATTGTAACTTGGTCATGCCGTAGTTGCATTACACTTCGGTCGGAAGAAGGGTTCTTATTGGTTATTCACGGTAAACTAAGCGTCTTTAAATACCCTACCTAATATATACTATTTAGTATACACATGGTGTGTTCTTCCACCATATGTAAAATTAGCATTACCATCGGCCTGATCACTTTGGCAATGCTTCGGTAAAATGAAAATGTGAAATTCTTATTAAAGTGAATATTTTACATATTAACTGTCAGATTTTTCAGTCTAACTGCTTTCAATAAGTTTGGTCAAATAAAGGTGGACAGTTATGACGTCATTGAAACGTCATAAACGCCGCCATATTTATCTAAAAAGTTTGATGGCTTCAGTTTCCATTAAACATTTGAAGACTGGACTGGTTCAAAAATTTATTTGATGTTTGACGGTCTCAACCAATCAGAATCGTGTACGACATAAATGGAAATCAAGAAACTATAAAATAACGAACAATTGCTGGAAACTATATATAGGTTGTGGAGATAATTAATTTATGTAAAAGCTGGTTGGGCATGAATGCTATTTTAAGCGAGTATTGCATATAATATTACTAACTCAGAGGCATGTAATTTCTTTTGTGCAGGGAACTTCTCTGATAACTAAAATTAGAATTTAGTAAAGAAGCGAAAATAAATTCCAACATTCTTTAAATTTCTGCCTGTAATGAACTGCATGGAGGGGGAAACAATATCTCACTATGAAATTAGCTTTTAAATAATAATTAAAATTATATTCTCCCAGTAAAAAAATTTGACAGTGTGGCACATTTTCTAACACACTTACGATTATTCGATAGAATTCTGAGAAGAAGAAATTTGATGACCATGTTTTGTCTTCAAATTTTATTGTCAAAAATTGTTAAAGGCGAAAATTTGACAGTGTGACAGCCCCTTAAGAAATTCCAGAAGGCGTGCATAAGAAATAATTTCATTATTCATGAATGTCCACCTCCACAAAGCTTTTAATTCGACTTTTAAACATGTAAGTAATTTCCCTCCGTCTTTAACATCTTTACTGGGATTGTACCAGTCAGTGTGACCGTTAAAATATATGCAAGCATGGGCAGCGTCATGTCTCAAAGGTTGATTTCCAAGTCCCCAATTATTCGTGAACATCCTGTACATATTAATGCAATTATCTATGTAAGCACTGTTACTACCTTAGTCAAAGTCACGTGGTTTTGACACGTGGTTATAATGGAAGAACAGCCGTTCACAGTTACAACGTAAAGATATGTTCCCTACGCAGCTGGCACACGCACACTTAAAAACATATTCCCTTTACGGATAAAACCGGCGACTATAAATGCAAGCGATGCGCATGACATAACACGTTCATTAAATGCAATCTTATATCAACATTTAGCGACACTAATGTAGCGCGCGTACATGAATGATCAAAATATCATCCAATCGCTACCTAGTTCAAGTATTGAAATGTATTATTGTTTTAATTAGTATCTCTTTGTGCTCTTCTTTTAACCAGCTGAGTTGGAAATGTATGTCTAATTTTCTCGCGTTCCAAACGGAGGCTGTAGCCAGGGAGAGGGGTAAAGGGGCATTTAATCTGGAAAAACTAGAATGTCTTGTGTGGCTCGTGAGTTCATTATAAGCAGCGGAAGTAGGAAGAAGTTTCACGCACACACTTCGGATGAAAACGCACGAAACACGCCGCTTTCAGGGCGGATTTACAAGTGCTCGTTATTATTTACATCCTAGAACCTGGAAGTCTTGTTTTTTTTATTTCTATTTTCTTTCCGGGTCACCTGCCTTGGAGTACTAAATAATATCTTGGCGTGCGATGTCACGTCCCCGCTCGCTTCGTTCATATCGCATCGCTGACAAGAAGTATTAATGCCAGTTTCTAGGCTGATAAAAACGTCAGGCGCAGAAGGATAGATACCTGGGCTCCTTACACACGAACTTGCTTGAACCCTACGAAACCTGTCCGAAGCTGTGACGTTATCTAAATGTAAGCGAGCCCCAAGATTATTTATTACACTCCCAACCTCCCTGGAAATGGAAAATGCGTATCGCAGATAATTTGTGTATCCTGACCATTTCAACGTTTGCATGGAGCAAAGTAATTTACTGCGAGTTGTAAAATGTACAGGTAGTATATGTTCGCGTGAATGACGCCTTGCTGCGTAATTCCTAGTTTCGGACCCGACTATACTAAAGGAGAAGTTCTAGTTGTGGTAGCAAATACTTACTTGGAGAGTGTTGGTTTACCTCGAACAATATTTTGTTTATACGCTGTTCACGGTAAAATGAGAACTTTCGAAAGCCCTGCTTAAGCTCTACTTGCATGCACATTGTGTATTCTTCCGCCTTATCCTATATAAGGTTAGTATTGTCGTTGGCCTCATCACTTTATGCATGCGTTAGTCAAGTGAAACCGTGAAATTATTTGAAAAGTAAATATCTAACAAATCTGCTCGTTTTTATACTTCGCTGCATTAAGAAATAAACAGAAAGCGAAAGAAATAATTTAAGTTATCAGGAATGGTCACGTGAAACTTTTTATTTGACGTTAAGATACGGAACTACTTCCCATTCATCGTTACCAACTTTACTGAGCGCATGCCGCTGAAATATATGCAGGTAGGAGCAGTGACTTTTTTCTAAGGTTGATTTCAAAAGTGATTATTTTATCGTGAGCAGCCTTTACAAAAAACAAGCTGCTCTTGTTTTAATTCTCAGCATACGTTCCCTTGAACCAAATAATGTGTTTGATTTATGTGTTATTGGGCCCAAACCTTGTCTATTTGTTTCGACATGATTATCATGTTTTAATAGGCTACACACAAAAATTTCACGAATACTTGATCAACTAATCACATGGTTGTCTTAAGTTTCATACAGGTAATGGTAAGTTCAAATCACTAGTTTGTTTATAACTGAGTAAATATTTCGCTGGCTAGAACAATCTGACTTTGTTAGTACCTAGCCCGATGTGTCGTAACGGCAAAATATAATGGTGGCTTTACCGGCTTTCATTATATCATAATTACGATAACAGTAGAGCCTTTCAGTATGGGTGGTAATACGTAACGCTAGTATAAACAATCTCGACGATATAATTTCAAGTGAAAGCAAAAAATAAAATATATAAAACTGTAAATATATATCTGCGTTCGGCGGGACAAAACACATAAGTCAAGAATTTATATTCTTGTATTCAACAATTAATCAAGCAGCAATCGAAAATATGTCGTGAAAAAAACTCGTAAGTCGATTTTCCTATTGTGTTCCTAGACCCACAGTTTTGTAATTGACATCAGTGAAAGTTTTGTTAATCACGCAATTCAAAGTATTGTTTAATTGTAGCAGGAAAACTTATAAATCTGTCCCTAGTAAAATCACTGTAAATATGGGCTTTTTTTCGCTGACGCTAGATATCTGATTGGCCTACTACTTGTCAATATTCGCTAATCTGTATAATATTATGACTGAGAATAACGCTAGCGTAAAGAAAAGTGTGATTATTACACATAATGGATTACGAAAAATTGTTCCCACTCGAACATTTATTCCTTTGCAACAAACTTACTGTTTCAAGCAACCGAATGGATGTTTGACATAACATATTTTTTTACTACAATATTTGGTTGCATCAACAGATTTTTTATTTGGCAGTATTTAAACATATAGGCCTAAATGTGTTCGCAGTAACAAATACTGTCTGTCCAAAGTATTTCTATCTTTCAGTGTAACGCAAAATTCTGATTTTCGAAAAGCCTGGTAATTTCGGAGAACGTTGGTATTGACTGAACCTTAAGACCTTCTCCTCAATATGAAAGGACGCCAGGAACTAGAAACTGACAGTCGGAAATACTATTCTCTGAGGGTTACAAGTAGCGACAGGAAATATTATCAGGATTATTGCCCTAAACTTCACTGTTCTCTCTTTACTCGAGCATCAGATATTAATTCACTGGTTCTTACGATTGCCAGTAGCTAGTATAACTTTTTCAGGTAACATGGGTTCAATCCATGAATTCTTGCACATTATTATTGCCTAAGTATTTTTAAAGGAGTGTTTAATAAAGAGAAATCAAGGCGCTAAAGTAAATCGAACGTAAATTTTTTGAGGTTTACTTGTCTTGAATAAATTCGCAATATTTTCCTATATGTAGCAAAAATAATAACGACATTATATAATACAAGGTTTCATTATAATTTTGGCTACAATTTATTTACATAGTCTGGTTTAAAATGTTTGTATCAAAATGTAACTAAACCGGTTAAAAAATATTAAATGAGGTCAGTCAATTTAAATATTTATTTTTAAATATTATTTAACGGAAAACAATAGATGATAACAGTTTATTGTAACGAATGAGATGATAACACTTCCTGTTCCTCAAAAGTATAAATAGAGGTTTTTACAAAATAATTTTAAAATGTTAAATTTTAACTTTCTGCTTTGTGACAGCGGAATCATTTCGAGCCCACGCCGACTCTTACATTTGTGCAGACTACACACACAAACACACACACTATCTTCCTTTTGTTCTTCACGTATGTAAGCTAAAAGAGTATACATTTTAGAATAGTGCATCGTGCTCGGTGTTTAACTATTAAACCCATTAAGATCGCTGCCTAGGGCGAGACCGGAAGAGCCAAAGGATAGGGTTTATGTTAAATTATTTTAGACAAGTCTCAGCTATGCTTCACTATATCGTTTTCAAACAAAAATACTCTTTGTGCGTTCTGAAGAGAATAACTATGCTATAGGCTGTTTACGGTTAAACAAGCACTCTTGAAAGCCCTGCGTGAGATCTACTTGTAAGTACGTTGCGTTTTCTTCCGCCTTATGTAAAATTAACATTGCCACGGTCCTCATCACTTTGTTCATGCGTCGGTCAAATGAAACTTTGAAATTTTTATGGAAGTAAACATTTTACAAACCAGATCATTTTTACACTTCGATGCATTAAAAAAAATGGAAACGAAAGAAATAATTTAAGTTTTCAGAAATGGTTACCTAACACTTTTTATTCGACGTTAAGGTAGGGAACTACTCTCTATCCATCGTTACCAACTCTACTGGGTGCACGCCACTCAGTGCGCCCGTTAAAATATATGCAGAGAGGAGCGGTGACTATTTTCTAAGGTTTATTTCAAAAGTGCTCATTAGAATTGGAGACACCTGTCGTGCTGGGAGATAGTGCTGTGGCCGCCCCGTCAAATTGTACCGTGTTGTGTCACATGGTTGTTCATAATATGCTTGCTAGCAGAAATATATAATAATCAAAGCTTGGCAAATGACCATCATATTATTCTCAGTAATAAATAACCATCAACCATGTTCACTGTGGCAGAAATTGCTTATGTGTCTGGTATATAAACAAACAAATACAGTGTTCCTAATACATATAAAATAAATAAACACTTGAATAACAAACATTATACTGTGGACACTAACTTAAACAAAGTTTTATTATTCTGCTACCATAATCCCAGACATTATTAAGCCACTTGAAATAATAAATATTCTTTTAATTGTTTGGAATCTCAACTGGAGGAAGGACACCACGTACATTTTTACCTAGAAACTGATTCTAGTAATAATTTTGTTTGTTACTTTTTAATTTTATGTCCAGATGTAGACATAAATCTAATAAATGGAAAGAGTATAAAACTGTAGTTTCAAAGTAAATATTTGAATTAACCAGATAAAATTTGTCGATAGAGTAATCAACTCACGAGTTAAAGATTCAATAAATAATTTCAATATCGAAAGAAATTAATAAATAACATACTTATAGCCCTGGAGGCCTCGAAACTTTGGAGTGCATCCAGTACGATCTAGCTAACTTTTATCAGCAACACAAATGCGTTTTTTTTTTTTTTACTTAACAATTGATTCACATTTAAAAATTCGTAAATGACAGATAAATAATTGAAATATATTCTACGTCACAAGTGTTACAAAAAATAAAAAGTGTTCATCCATTAGTGATTATGTAGTAAATTATGATGTAGTGTAACGCTTTTTACTAGGAATACCTACTAGAACGTTCTTACTGTTCAACACAAGTTTATATACCATACAACTCTGAGGCTATTCCTCTAAACGTTACTTTAACGGGTCTGGGGGGTAAAATCTAGACGACTCAATAACACAAGAATAATTACAAAACTACAAATGATTTTATTCCTTCTTCTCATACAGTAAATGATATCAAATTATGAACAAGCAAATACTGAATGAATACTAGTTTGACTATCTCAATAAATAAATATAGAATAAAACTTGACACTGAAGCTATAATTACATTAATAAATCATTAGGCTCTTAATTTGGGAAACAAAAAAAGGGGGGGGGGGGGACAGCACTCCGTCAACTCATGGTGGGGGATCGACTCCCATGCCCTCTACAGGGCCCGTATTATTCCTAGAGCATACATCCTGGCTGCTGAGAAGGCGTGGAGAACCGGAGGAGCACCAGCGAGGGGTGGTGTAGGAGGCAGTAAAGCATCTGTCTAGTCGCCAGGACAGCACTCCGTCAACTCGTGGTGCAGGTTCTACTTCCGTGCCCACAGCAGTTGTTATGTAGTGGCGTGGTAAAGTGGTCAAGGTGTCACCAAGAAAAAAAAAAGGAAATATTCCATATAGCTAGCGCTTAGCTGTAATATCTCCAGAGGAAGACCAAAAGCTGGAGATTAGACCGACTTGATGGAGCGATACTTAACTAGTACCTGAATGTTGAATACATGAATACTTGAATAAAACTTGTACAGTAGAAGTAAAACATTGAATCAAATTTCGTCCCAAAACTTGAATAAAACATGTAATGAGACTTGAAGCAAACGTCATATGAACCTTCGTGTAAAAGTTTGTCCCTCTGGAACACAGAAACAAATAAATTCAGGAAAATTATTAACTGGCTCCAGAGCCAATAAAACATGGCACGTAAAACCGGAGTAAGACTGATGTGTTGTCGCCCATATCGGAGGGAAGAGACGAAACTGCGTAGGATCACGAAATATAATTAAATAAAAAATACTACATATTTCAATAATCTATCTCTGCACTACTCTACATGACGATGTTAAAATGAATACACTGCTGCAGGAGGATCATCCACCTGTAGCAACCTCCCCGAACACGGGACAAAACGGCTGACACATCATGGCCCAGCCGCGGCTGTACAGAGAGACAGGTAAAAACCTTTCGAAACCAAACTTTTAAATATAAATATAAATATAAATTTAAATATAAATAAAAATAAATATAAATATAAATAAATTTAAATATAAATATAAATAACTACTATAAATAATTATAGTAGTTATAGATAGAATTTGTAGGTCTAGTAAGACGTGGTCGAACAGCCGTAATAAACTTTACTACAAATTGTTATGTTTATATCAATTTGTATTAGTATATAAAACCTTGGCGCAGTATAGAAACTATAACTCACTAGCGTAATCGTACTGAGAATATATCATGAGTAACGCTGTTAACTATTCGCAATATAAAATGTATAACTCTTTTGCGCAAGCGTAGTTAGAACATATCTAGTGTAAGGCCGTTAACTATTAGCAATATAGAATGTATAACTCATTTTCGCAAGTGTAGTAAGCACGTATCTTGAATAAGAATATTAATTTTTCACAATATTGAATGTATACCTCATTTGCGTAATTGTAATAAGCACATATCGTGCGTAAGGCTGTTAACTATACGGAATAGAGAACGTATAACAAATTTGCGCTGCGCATGTGAAAAAGATTAGAAACTTTAGTTCGCAACTCATTCCTAGAGAGTGCTAGGGGTATCGAAGTTTACACACAACTATTCTGCAGTAATACTCACATGCGTTGCACCTCTGGCAAGTAGCGCGGACAAGGTACAGCGGAAGGCGTCCCACGCTTTCAGAAATTCGAGTGTGTCAGCTAACTACCGGTTGCAAGCTGAGCTGTCTGCAGCAAGCAACCAGCTCCCAGCAAGGTTTGGGAGCGAAGTTAATTTTGTACTAACTCCAATGCATGAATAACTGACTGAAATAAAATTTCTGAAATAACATAATAGCCATAAAATCGGAATAGAACAACATTGACCTAACTTTCCAAAATACTGACACAATTAATTAGACAAAAATATCAAAATATGCGAGTAGGTAAAATCTGGAAAAAATCATCATCATTATCATCATCGTTTCTCCACTCCACCGGACCAGGTGTGGTAATGAACAAGTCCTTTCTATAGTGTTCTGTCTTTTCTCCCACTCTGCACTAAGATCAGCCAAATATTTTTGTACTTGCTTCATCCAACTATCTCGTGGTCTTCCTCTTGGTCTGTTTCCAGTTACTCTTTTTTTGGAAAATATGCCTTAGGTAATTTATGTGAAACAAAATTTTGTAAGAATTTTACAACGGCACGAATTGGAATGGTGTCCAGACACGCATGACTAGGATATTATCAGACCTTATCTGACAGTATGAGTAACATTTGAGCACAAAATAGTGAAGATCGTTGGGGCCAGACGTATGGAACGCTCAATCTCCAACGCCATGACGGAACTGGGATTTGCCCGGGACACCGTGCCAAGAATGTACCGTGGGTTCATGTATTCAGGTAGAACCACTACCACCAGGGACAACTTCCGTGGCGTAACATGTTCCGATGTCAGGGATCGCCGTCGGGTGGCTCAGTTGATAACAGCGGCCAGACAACGTTGAAGCAGAGCGCTCATCAATGCAGTACTGTTTTACAATGAAGCAACCTAAGCGTAAAAAAAAAAGGATGCCATTAAAAACACATAAATCTTCTAATATTGTCTTGCTTAATGGTCACATAGTGTGTAAAGATTTTTTCATTAAAACATAAGGAATTTCACACAGCAGATTCGGTTTTGCTATGGACAAGAAACGTAAAGCCAGGATATCACGCAAAGATGGATGTTGTATGTACAGAATGTCACTTACCTGGTTTTTGCTCAAAACTTTTTTGTCTCGCAAGCAGGCAAGTAACAGACAAACTTCCATTATAATTTTTTTATGTGCTTAAACGTACCACAGCCATATTTTTCTGGTTGCAAATTACATACCAGAATTCTATTTATAGTAATAAAAATAATAACACCTGTAACATTGTTGTAGAATTTACAGTGCAATACTAGACTTCAATAGCCATTTACTCGAAATGTGTAAACAGTCACTTACCTGGTTTTTATTCTCAGCACCTCATATCCGAAGTACCGCGTATAATGTCGTATCGTTGAAATGTAAAATTCAGGCTATGTTTACAAACATTACAGTTTTTATTTTAATTAATCGCTTCAGTTTACTCTAAAGTTCATTGTGGCTCAAAATTTAAACGTTTGTCACACCAGTGATGGCTTTAGATGCAAATATTTTGTGTGTTAAAATCCTATATAAAATGTCAAGTTTGCAAATTTTCATACTGAGTGCGAAATTTTCCAGCAAATTTAAGTGTTTCTATGGCATACATGTGCTATGAGCGAGTTTTCTAAATTTCACTGCAGACAAATCTTACAAAAAAAGAAGAAGTTTTTAAAAATCGAAATATATTCATTTTGAAATTATTTGATATATTTCCTGCATTTTGTATATCGGCTATTTCAGTTATAAAAATATGCACTTATTATAGTGCAGCATGGCGAAATTAGTATACCTATCCGAATATTGTTACACAATAATTCATTCACTTGAACGCAGAATGAATAGAACACGCCACGCAGGTCGCTATAGATTGTGTCACTATAGGTTGGGGACCGTGGACTACGAAGTCAGGTGACTCGTGCGCAAGAAAGATACAAGGAGCAGAAAATCCTTGAAATTTGCGTTGATGGTTAATGGGTTGCGCAAGTCTAGAAACCAACAAACAATTTGTACCCAAATTTGTGGCCCTATAGCTGCCAAACCACGCATTTTGTAAAATGTTAATATTTTGTTCTGTATCACATTCAGTACTTTGTTAGAGTTTTAATCATTCTGTATAGTCTTAACTTTGTACGTATAATTATAACTGTGTAAATAAAACTATTCTCATAAATTCAGTACATTGTTTTTTTCCAATTTCTGTTGGCATTAATATCTAAGTCAGCAATATTTAGATGCTACCATCACTACTGTCACAATATTAGGAGACGAAATGTTAAGGGCTTACCTACAATTGGCTGTACCCCAATCCCAATTTGAATGACATCACGTTGGCTCGTAACGATATATCATAATATAAAGATATTAAGTTTGTCAAAGTAACATAAGAATATAATTTTTTTGTTTTAATGCAAGTTATATTTACAACCCAGTTTGTTGATACCCGTTTTCTATGTTTATATTAGGAATGTTTTCGTTTTTGCGAGCGAAAACGTATTTAAAAAAATGGAACATTTCTTTTTTCATCTTTGAACACATTCTGGGATAAAAGTTTGTCAGCGGATGTGTGTTATGACACTGGATATTTGGACAACGCCATCTAGGGTTAATGCAATTTCGCGAAAAGATTTCAAGACGAGTTATATTTCAAAACACTGTAGGGCGTTTACTCATCTTATGTGGCTGAATTACTTTTTGAGACATGTTAGCTGCCTGTACATGAATGGCCTAGGAGCCGTGTCAATGTTGCCGAATTCTGAGTGGCACGGTCAAATATGAAAACGTCTTCTCAAGCAGACAGCATCCAATGGCAATAGACAAACTGCTGTTGGGTGCTTATAGTATTGAAGTCAATCGTGTACGCATATTTTCTTTCTCGAAAAGTCATTAGCTTTAGCCATGACGTCAGAAGGTCACGTGCACCAATCAGCGTATCTTTGTTCTAGGACACAGCACAATTGAAGAGCAGACTTCAGGAATACATGGATTTTGGTGCCTAAAATCATGTATTATTTTACTCCGTGAAGTAAAAACTAGTGGTACTTTCACTTAACCATCGTTAGGGATAGGAAAATTTGGCGAATTCATTTTGGGACAAGATAGAAGTCAAACAGATGTATAGTGAAATTAAATTTCCAATTGGATCACAGTTTATTAGACCCGCCGGGGAGGCCTCTGAGCCAATAGCAGACTTGCAAGGAAACACGTGAGGAATCCCACACTACCAGGCGTGGAGTTACACTGGCAACTCTCTGGAGCCACAGCCAATGAACACACATCTGAGGCTCGAGTGTACACAGGACTGTGGAGTCTAGCCTACAGGTCATTGAACTCGCGAAATTTTCCTATCCCTAAACATCGTCGGCGGGGATTTTTTTATTTCAGTGGTCGCGTCAAGGGCCGAGGGTACATAATCCGAAATGGCAAGGGTGGGTGGGGAGAGGTCTACCCTAGCCGCAGCCAGCTAAGGGCGACTCTAAGGGCGTGAGGCTGCGAGTGTTTGTTCGTCACCGGGGTGCACCGCTACGATTCATTCTCACGCACCGGTGCAGTGCGGTTGTTCTCGACCAGTCAATGCCCTGACCCTGGTCGTTGGCTGGGGTGCCGGGGTTACAAGTGCCCGCACAGAGGACCACGGTCCGGGAGGAGGCCGTGGTGTCGCGAGTTCATTAGCGAGCCGAGGGAGTCGGTCGGCGTGGTCGAGTGCCCTTGCCGTGGTCGCATTCAGCGATCCCCGAGTGCATGAGCTGAACAACCGCGCCCGATTCTCTCCCGATAGCCCCTTTACTCCTGCTAATGACGTCCTTTCTATAGGACTGCGAGGGAACCCCGGCGGCCAATAGCGGGTCGCGGGTTCGAGCCTCGAATCAGACACGACTGTAAGCGTGGCACGTGGTTGAGAGTGGAGAGATTTGGGCGGATCTTAACGTCGAGGTGTTGAGAGACGATGAGGGTGAAGCAGTGTGAATATAGAGCAACGCCGGAATGAACGGATGGGAGAAACGGGGGAGATCCCCAAGAAAACACGCCGAACAGTGGCATCGTCCAGCACCATTCCCACATGCGAAAATTCGGGAGCCCCCGACGGGAATCGAACTCGGTTCGCGAGTGGTCTAACCACTACACTACCGCGGCCCCCTTAGTTGAGAAACACTTCGTCTTATTTCGAGGACAACTCAACATCTTGGTATGCCATCTTCATGCATTGGCGTTAAGCGCCAGTTTATCCCAGAAAGGTATTGATAAAATTGTTATTACTCGACTTAGTAGTAGCATGACAAGTGACACATGCCCTTTTTATTTTTGTCAGCTCTCTTTCTTTAGTAAACAAGTGTACATAACCAAGTCGTATTTAAAAAATCTCAAATGTCAATAAATGACTACATGGCAGTTATGTTAACAATCTAATTCTGAAATGAGCGTTCTAATACAGCAGATAACTAAGATTCATAATAAATATTTTATTTCAAAATTCTGCCAAACGCTTAAAATGTTAGAATGTAATTAACAAACTCGATAGGGTTATTGCGTAACCTTACAACAAACAGTACTTTTCGTCTTCCGAAAGGAGTGGGTGTGGATAATGACGGAAGATCCAAGAAATCTTTGTTATAAAGGAAAGGTTTCGTGTTGCTTAGTTTTATCTCAAGTTAAGAGGAATATATAGGCATACATATACAAATGTATAATACACACGTATACATACACACACGAACACACACACACATATATGTGTGTGTGTTTGTGTATGGGGTGGTCTGTCTAACGTGGACACCCCCAAAATATCCGGAACGGTCGCAGATCACGAAATGCTGTTTTCACTAAATGAAATTACGTACATGGGCAAGTAATTTGCCGCAAAGTAATTATTCGTAACACGTGTATGGACATAAATAATTAAACCACATATGATTTTTCCACTGGAAACATAGAGTTATTTCAACAGCATCTGAAAGTAGGTGCAAAGTGGAATTCAGTGATATAGCATATGCTGAGTGTGGTGCTGATTGTGGTGTGCGCAGTGTGTATGGGGTCAGTCTTATTAGGGTCGGTCTGGTAGGCGTCAGTTGTTTGCTTTAAGTGTGACCCTAATTTAAAGCTGAGCGAAGTACTTGTCCGGATGAAACTGTTGATGATATAACTACATGGTAATGTAATCAAGGAACCAGATAAAATATCTGGTTGAATGGAGGCATAAAAATTCTTAAATTTCACTCATTAAATGTGTTAGTAATTATATATATATATATATATATACACACACATACATAAAGAATAAGCTAGGCCAAGTAGATACAGATGTTGCCACTGTGGAAGGGAATTCGTTTTTTTTTTTTCATGGTGATGGTGCAAACCAATACTTGTACGAAGTCTACTGTAGAGCGCAACTTCTATGGATGGGCACATGCAGTTTATGCAAAGTGATATATTGAAGAAACAGATCAGGAACGGCAAGGATTCGAAGGATTCGTCTTTTGAGAGCCAGCAAATGGTGTCGTCAATACCCCCTGCTGCATCGATGGGTACTAATTACACAGACGAGTATGACGGTATAGTTAATTATAATGACGTAATGAGAGACCTACGGGGTTTGGTAGAGTTAGTATGCGTGTAATTCACACTTGCAAGAAGTTCGCTTGAAATTGACGAGCTTCAGAATAAACGGGTGTCGGCTCTAAATACTGATGATGACTGCTCGACTCGTACGAAGTAAAGTAAACTTGATATTGAGGATGAAACCGAAGGCGAAGCCGATCATGAAGAGAGCATTGATGATAATGACTATGAAGATAGTACTGATGAAGTATCCGATGAGAAGAATGATGATTCTCTAGATGTTCCACACATTTCACCAACGAGGAGTTTCCTTCGACAAGTAGCATGAAGAAGGCAGAAGGCGTCAATAACGCTCGTTACATATTTCCCGAAGACCCGAAAGAACTTGTTGATAGACTTGGTTATTTGATTGACCTGCAAAAACATCGTTTGATTGTATAGGTGGAGGTATGTCAGGTTGGTGTTGTTAGTTGGTATAGCCAGTTTTGTAGCAACTGGTTTCATCAGAAGTTAGTCTTGGGTTAAGTTAGTCTCGTCAGGAACCAGTCTTGGGTGGAGTTAGTTTTGGGCGGAGTCGGTCTTGTGTGCAGTCAGCGTTAATTAGTATTGATATAGGCTTTTCACGGTAAAGTGAGCACTTTTAAAAGCCCTCTCATTTGGAAGACTAGTCAGTAACTATATTTTATTTTATCTTAGACCTTGAATTCCGTGTGCCGTCTAATACACACACCGTGTTGTATTACTTACACGGCAATATTTATTTAAAAAGGTGGTTACAGAATAAAAAATGGCGGAAAGAAAAAAGTAACTAGGGCTTCAAAAGTGCTCACTTTACTGTGAACGGCCTATATTCGGTATGATCCCTTGACGTGACGATCTAGTAATTGACAATTGTATGGACTGCGATTTTTCTCGATTTTTCGAGTTCAATATCATTTGGGTAAGGGAAAGGTCGACAACAAACATTGTGGCTAAATCGACAGCACCTCTGGTGACTAAATCGGTCATTAATACACTAGCATCACCTATGCGTTGAAAATTAAAACAAATGACAAACAAAAAAAAAACAAGATGACAGGATATGACGGAATGTACAAAGGTGAGGGAGGTAGAGGAATATCGAATATTTAACCAATGAGAAACATTGGTGGTGGGTCGAACGAATATGAGTAATAAGCCGATAAAAAACACTTGGGTGGGGGTGGGTGGGTGAAGTGATCACAAGTAATTAACCAATGAGAAAAATTGGTGGTGGGATTTGAGGGGAGCCAACAAATTTGCCAAAGAGAAACATTGGCGAGGGTCAGTTGTCTGCAGTATGTGGTACTGAGGAACCCTCTAGAAATGTACGTATATATAATTTTTTCAAAAATATCTTTTTTATATTTTTAATAAATTAATGAAAATTTACAATTTTTTTAAAGTTTTTATTTTTACTATAAATTTATAGGAATTTAGAATTTATAGGAGTTTTTTTTATAACTTTTAGGAATTTTTAAGAGTTTTTAGGATTATTTTTGGGTTTAAGGTTAATAGTCAAGAGTATTGAATCAAGGTTCTTGAATTCACAGTCTTGATTATTGATTGTTAAAAATGTTTTGGGATTTTTAGAATTGTTCGGGTACAAGGTCACCCAGGGTCATGTATACGAGGTCAAGGTCACGGATAAATGTCAAAGTCACCCACAACCAATATGGCTGTTGGGTGACGTCACAACATGGCGGCCTAACGGCGTCTGGTACCTATCCAAGATCCCCTTATGCCAGACTTGCCCAAATAATTCTTCTTATAATTTGCAACTAAGTGTATGCATTTATTTGGAATATTTTGGCTTGGCTACACGCTGCAAAATATTAAAGTATTTTTCTCAAGCACGAGTGTACGGAACAAAATATAAGCTCCTCTTACGTCATGTCTTTAAGATATTACTGTGAATACCAAACTCAGACACTGATTTTTCAATTAATTCGACTTATTGGCCAGTTAGAATGCCTGTCTTTCAAAGACTATGTCACTGATTTTTATTCAGAACGTGGAAGGTGAAGATATCGACTCCAACCGCTTCAGATATAATTATTTTATTTTATAGTTTTATATATTTCAAATAAGAAATATATAACTAGTTTCGTACTAGAAATGAGAGAGTAACTGTTTCATTACCACACGCAAAGAATTACAGCATTTGTGTTCGGCTTTAGAAATTTGAACCATTCATACGTAAGCTAGAGTAATTTGAATTTTCATAATATTCAGTTATCAACAGGCAGAGATAGACCAGGACATTTTTTTGGTACATGCGAAGATTCATTTTTGCGTCTCCACTCTGAAACTACTGCTCAACATAAATGGTCCTCTTTCTCTTTCTCTCTCTCTCTCTCGCTCTCTCTCTCTCTCTCTCTCTCTCTCTCTCACACACACACACATAATGACGATGTGTAGAAATTTCGAAAGTTGATTATGCATTAGTTAATTACATAGGTCTAATTAATACTTAGGTGAAATTTAAAATCAGGTAATGAACTAACTTACCACCTTTGCATGAATCATTCAAACAACACATTACATATAGCCAAACAAACAATAGTATATGCGAATGGCAAAATCTAAAAATTGACCCAAAGATGAATAAAATATTGCGACAAAATATCATGGCAATAACACTTTATCTTAGCTTCATAGGAGGGATAAACCCTACTGTATGACCAACGTCAAAAGTACTTTTGTATTAGAAATTTTATTTCAGACTAAAAAATATTTTATTTCAATAGTTTTCATTATGTATCGCAATATATAATAACTAAAGCACTGCTGATGCGGCGTGCCCATAGTTTGGCATCTCATGTGGTTGCATCTTTCTCATGGGCCTTAATCCGCCTCTGCCAACAGGGAATATTGCTGACTATCGAACCTTCGCAGTGTACTACACTAAAGTACCAGCCAAATATTTCCTGCCTGCGTAACATGTACACGACTGTGTACAGTGAATATGAATAGTTCAAGCCTCCAACTGACAGAGTTTTGAGAAAAAAAAAAAAAAAAAAAAAAACAACAACAACAACAACAACAACAACCTGCGTGTTTTGTGCACATCAAATTAATCCATTCAGGCACCGAATCCACAATTGTGTTTCCAAGACAGGGGAATTTCTTTCTTGTCCAGTGCTGTACACCACTAGGTTCAATTCCCATTGAGCTGCTGTGTAACTGATTCGTAAATCGCACTTCTGTCTTACGTTATGGATGGTTTGTATTACTACAGCTGAACACAAATCCTACACCTAATTGGTTGTGGTAAAGAAACAAGTTCTGTGTATAGAACGCTTCAACAATGTTCTTATTTGCCTCGCTTGAAAACACTAATTAATGAGGGTCTGACTGAATGGGGAGATTTGAGTGGCTCCTAACATCGGGGTCTTGAACGCCGATGAGGGTAAAACGAGGTGAGTATGGAACGTGCCCGGAATGCAAGGGCCGGGGAAACGGGAGATCCCCGAAAAAACCCTCCTACCAGCGGCATCGTCCGACACGATTCCCACTTGTAAAATTCGGAATCTAACCCGGTTCGCCAATGTGGTAGACAAGTAGGCTAATCACTACACCACCGAAGCCCCTTAACGAAAAATTAATGCACAGTTATTTGTTAAATGTTATTTGTAAAATGTTAAAGGTTAGAGGACGTTTGGCCATCTGTGTACGAAAAAAAAACTCGTCCCTGACGTACAATTTCAAAAACTACGTAAACTCATGTGACGTAATGCATTCGTGGGGTGGTACATATCTCACCAAACAAAACTCTTTATAACACAGTAAGTGGCGGGGGAGATACATGCTACCACACTGTGAAACACCTGTCACTCAGTACCAACGCTTCGTAGTACTTACGTTCATAGGATCATTTTTACTTTTTTTGGTTCCAAAATTCCCCTCCCGAAGTTTGTTATAGGCTGTTCACGGTAAACTGAGCACTTTTGAGGTCCTTGCTGCTTTTTTCTTACAGCCCTTTATCCTTTAACAACATTTTAAAATAAATATTGTCATGCAAGTAATAAACACAGTGTGTGTATTCCACCTCACTCGGAAGCTAACATCTAAGGCTTCAATAAAATAAATATTTTGAATATTATTCCAAATGAGAGGGCTTTAAAAAGTGCCCGCTTTACCACGAATAGCTTATACAATAGTTTAGCTACATTCTGTATATCGAGACCAACACAAACGTGCTCAGTTTACCGCGAATAGCCTAAAACTCCATATCGCAACAACTGTTAGGGTGGAATTCATAGTGAGCATACGAGCAATATTTAAAACAAGAATTACTTATACTCGTGCTTAAGTATGATTTTAGAATTCATAGTGCCAGATCCAAGTATTGCTTATTTTGATAGCTTTATGTAATGCTTCATGAAGTAATGCTTATCATGTATTCACAGTAAGAAAACAAGTTTTACTTATTTCTCAAGTATTCAGAGTCGAAAGAAGCATTACTTATTTACACATATAAGTAGTACTTCGTCAAGTCTGCTTCGTTGTGTACTTAAGCACCTAATATTTATAATAGAACTAGGTTATTCACAATATATTTTTCTTACAAATGACGTTTCCTCAAAATATCTTATGGAAACAGGTATATAGTTTATATAATTACGTGGTAAAATGGGGAAATTAAAATCCTACACTTTGATATGAAAACACAACCTCTTTTCTTAACCTTTGTTTACAATGGGTTTTGATTACTAGGATGATTTTTAACAATTTGCATATGAAGTACCTTGCTGTGCATAAGTATGAGCATCAAATAATTTTGAATACTTCTAATTTGTAATGTAATCTTTTAGTGGTCCGGTATATAACAAGAAAATAACCTGACGTTTTTAGATAAAAACGTCGTACATTCAGATTCAGCAAGAAAACATCCTTTCGTTTTCAAATAAAGATAATTGCAAATTAATACTTATCGCGATAGCCGACATTAATAATTATTATGGTGAAATATTCATTACACTGAAGCGAGCCGATTTTTATACCTAACGAATATTTTGTTAACATTTCATCTTTGATGCTGACAAAAGGCTAGTTAAAAAATCACAACATATATTTTAGTACACAAAACTGGGCCACTGTATCATTTCTAAGTTAGATTATGATCGAACGTGTTTGCCGAACGAATACTGAAAGGGCTTATGTTGACTGAACAGTCTATTTTTGTTGCTGGGGCTCTCTTTAGTTTGTCGGGGGGCATTAGTTTAATGTCTTTTGTGAGACAGCTTTATTCCGCAGTTCTTACGAGTGTGTCATTTCGTATTGCACAATGATCTAGCAATAAACACTCTTTTACCGAAGTTAACCCCAAACTCGTTGGCTATACAGCACATGCGTAATAAGCAAATATTATTTTTACAAGACAAAAGAGTTGCAAGTGCTGCCTTTGTATAGCACGTGAATTCCAAACATTATAGTACCTGTTTCGGAATACATTATTTACAAAACACGCAAACTTACTGTTTGTAATGCGTAACCTTTTGAACACGTTTTTATAAGGAAATCCTTGGACGAATACTTCACTACAATAATGTTTGTCCATCACTGATATGAAATAATTAATTTGCATAATCGTTCAGTAAAATCAACACTTTGCCCTTTCGTGAAACCACAACCAAAACCTTCGCACGGTACGGCAGTTGGAAAATAGCGGAACGAGCCGTTGTGGTAAAACACATGCCGATAATATTACATTTCACTCAAGAAAACTAATAAAACGGTACCTGCAACCAATCATGCTTAATGAAGGCACATACAAAAATAATTGACTACCAATAAAACTTCTGGCAACACCAACACGGTACTCAAATAAACATGATAAACATGAGCACAGTTCATCGGCACTGGAGTACTATTTTCTTCCATTATTCGAAACGGTATTCGAAAATTCCAGTATTCACACAAACCTAGTTAACGAGTTTGCAATACGAGGTCTGAAACAGAGGTTATGTTGGTTAGATGGTAGCACGAGATGTGAGCAAGCACTATAACGATCTATAATGTCATTCACGGAATGGCGATTATTAGCACTGAACGGAAATGACCAGAATTATATTAATACAACGTATCGTAGGTGTTAAAATGTAATTAAAACTAACATACACTTCATTTATACATTCGTCGGGTGGCACGTCGACTAAGATTTTTTAATTTTTTACACGGCTAACAAACCTCCGAAAAATTATTACATAACACATGAAACAAACATGTGCGCTAAAAAAATTAAAATTAATCAAAAAAGCAATGAAAAATTTAAAAAATACAAACTGTCATACACAAATTCATTTCGTCTGGGTGACTGCTGTACGAAAAGTGGCTAATTTATCTATGTTATGTTGGTATTGATATTATACATATGCTTATTCCCTTACTTCACCAAGCACAACTTGACGCAAATAAGTAGTGCTTATACAATACTTATTTCGTCAAGTAACGATTTATAAATTCATTCGTCAGATAAGTAGTGCTTGAAGGAGAAGGACTACTTCATGAAGTAGGTATATCTTATTTGCCAAACAAACCTCCGAGACTATGAATCCCGGCCTTAGTGTTGAGCCAGAGTTAGTGTGCGGTTGTCCTCGATGGTCGCGAGCTCAGTCGGAGATGGAGGCGGCGCTCTGGTTTCCGCGGTGGTGGAGGCGGCGGCGTGGGGCGGTGCGAGACGCGTATCGCCCTGCGCCACGCCGCCCCGCCCAATTATCGCCGGCGCGAAGCACACGACCGGCGCCTCTAATGAAGGCCAAACCGCTACCAGACGACACTTGTTCACATCGCGTTGCGGGCCGGCGTCGCGTTGTTACGTCTGCGCTGCACGCACTCGCTCCCCTCCCCTCCCCTCCCGGAGCACTCCCACCACCATGCGTTTGCCCTAATTTCGTTTGCACTAAAGTTAGGCTAAACGAAATTATGATAAACGAAGTCAGGCCAAACGAAATTAGGATAAGCGCAGGTAGGATATTCGTAATTAGGCCAAACGAAGTTAGGACAAACGCGATTAGGCGAAATTGCAAGTTTCAGATTTTAGGATAAACGCAGTTAGGCTAATCGAGGTTAGGCGAAATGAAATTATGCCAAATGCTGTCAGGACAAAAGCAGTTTCTGTCAAGAATATGCAATAATTGACATTTTAGGGTAAACTAATTTATGTTAAAAGCAGTTAGGACAAACGCTGTTAGGCTGAACGTAATTAGGATAAACGAAGTTAGGCCAAATGAAATTAGGTTAAAACGAAGTTAAGCGAAACGCATTTAGGATAAACGCAGTACGACAAATTGCATTACGCCATTCGCTTTTAGGGTAAACGAAGTGTACTCAAATCAACACTTTAGGCGTCAATAACACGTCACTGATTTATGGAATCCAGTAGAGAAAACCGAAAATAAAGGACAATCCTAGATACTTATTATTACTAACTTTCTTATAGTCCATTCACGATGACTTCCAACAATCCTGAATCACTGTTAAAGTCCTACTTCCAGAATATTTCCTCTGCCTCATGCAAGCAAAGTTTAAACACGTTAAGGGTGTTGGACCCCCAAAATTAATAATATTCTTTTCGTACCAAACATTGTTCATCTTGCACATTATAAGTGTTGACATTTTCCTCGAATAAATTTAACACTTTATTGTTTTTTTAATAATTTGTTCTCAAATTCAATTTTTTTTTGGTTCTGCTAAGAGTTGTACACATGAAAATTTTTTCCACGTGACGTATATATCATCACCCAATACCAAGCCATGTATATGAAAATATTGTTAAATATAAAGATACTTCGGCCTGTTTTTAACTCTTTGATGTATATGTAGAATAGTTATGGGAAGTCTGGGACAAGGACACGGGACACTGGCGCCGGCGCCGGCCGGCCGCCATGTTATGACGTCAGCCGGTTACCATGGTGGATCTCAGTCGCCTTGGTTTTGACCTATGACCTTGACCTTGATCCCTTACCATGACTTTGGGTGACTTTGAACCCAATAAATTCCCAAAAAATCACAACAAATTTTAAAAACCTAATTTTTTTTAAAAAGAATGCAAAAAATTAAAAAAAAAAACCAATTTTCGGAGGTCCTACCACAACCACCTCTGTCAATATTTATAATTGATTATTTAATCGGTTTACATACTTGCCTTCGTTAATCTCCAACCCTTTCAGCCCCCATCGTCACCATACCACATCTACTGACCATTTATTTTTAGTATCGCCCACTAGAGCGAACTGGTGACTCATGCTTCAACCACCAGAGATAATTTAGTCTCGGCAAAAGTGCTATTGACCTATACCGAATAGTGATGAGGTCGTTTAAATTGCCATTCAATTTTTTTAATTTTTTTTTAAATGTGATTATTTCATTAGAAATTATTTTTTATATAAAGTGGGGTTGTTTAATAAATAAAACACTCAATTTTATTACACAAAATTACCTGTACGAATAATAAGATATATATAATCAGCAATAGTTAAAATATTTTTTATTAATATTCTTCGAAAAGAGTCCAAATTACATGATATTATTAATCTGCAGATTTTCAGTTATGATTCTCGGGTATCTCTTACAAGGCTGAGCAATTCATATATGGCGGTAAGCAGCGGTGCTTTACGAAGGGTCGCACAAACCACAGGGCACTACGATGACCTTCGACACAAGCAGGAGCATTACATGATTGTTTTAGTTTTTTTTTATGTTGCCTTCCAATATTCTGTATAATTCAATTTGACGTATTTGTATATGAATTATGTACCACGCGCACGCCCTCTTAAAGTAGCATTTCTGTCCACAGTGTGCATTCCTGTACTATATATGGCCGTGATTGGTGAAACGGATAGAGGAGAACTGGGTTCGATTCCCGGCGGGATCGACTCAGTCCTAGGCTCGACTTGGGTGGTGATAGGCAGTACTATGATCGACTTGAAGGTTGCTAGGGAGACCAAAAATCGACTCAAAGCATGCTCGGCAGTCCTAGACTTGACTTGGAGCGTGCTAGACAGTCATAGGCTCGTCTTGGGTGGTGCTAGGCAGTCCTAGGATCGATTCAGGGCTTCCTCCCGTAAGAATCGTCCCGGACGATGTCGCTGGTCAGCGGGTTTTCTCGGCGAGCTCCTGTTCGCCCCCACACCTACATTCCCGGTGCTGCTCCATATTAACCTTGCTTCACATTCATCAGGTTTCAAGACCATGTTGTTAAGATCCGCAACCTTTTAAATTCTACAATATGTAAGATTAACTTTACCTTGGGTCTGATCGCTTTATTCGTGCGTCGGTAAAGTGTAACTGTGAAATTATTTGAAAAGTAATTATTTTACAAGTTTGCCAATTTTGACAATTATGTATTAAAAAACAGAAAGCAAACTATATCACTTCTGCAGTCACCAATGTTAACGGGCAAACTGACTAGCATGGACCCAGTATATTTGGCAGGGAAAATAGTTGCATGTCTTAACGTTGAATTAAAATCGTTACGCAAACATTTGTGAATATTGAAATTATTTATTTTCTTTCCGTTGTTTTAAATGCACATAAGTGTAAGAATAAGCAAATCTGTAAAGTAATTACTTTTCTAACAAATTAGCCGTTTCCTTTGACGATGCATAAATAAAGTGATAAGCTCCATAGCACTGTTAGATTTACGTATGATGCAAGAATAAAGCAGGGGTTTGAAAAGTGCTCATTGTAGATGAATTGCACTCAGATTAAGTCAGAGGAAGAATACTGAAATTTCAAAGCAAGTATTCATGCAAATAATGATACAACAATAAGTTCAAACCATGTGAATGTTATAGATCTTCTGGCAAAACAAAATAACTGTACGGTGTTGGGACACACAAATTATGTTACAGCACAGATGGTGTATCCTATCTTGCTCATATTTATTTTATGTGCCTAACAGGCCCTCGCTAGTATACTAAACAATTTTTCTTCCTTAAATATATATCCTCGTTAAATACAACGCTGTCAGAGGAATCCTAGTAAACTTTCAACTCAGGTATTTAGAGGAACATCTATGTTATAAGCTATTCACGGTGAAATGAGCACGTTGGAAAGTCCTGCTTAAGATCTACTTGCATGTACGTTGTCTATTATTCCACTTTATGTAAGATTACCATTGCCATGAGCCTTATTAACTTAATTCATGCGTTGGTCAAGTGAAACCGTTAAATTGTTAGAAAAGTAAATATGTTACAGCACAGCTAATTTTTACTCTTCAATGCATTAAAATAAACAGAAAGCGAAAGAAATAATTTAAGTTACCAGAAGTGGTTACCTAACATATTTTATTCGATGTTTAGATACGGAACTACTTCCCATCCATCGTTACTAACTTTAATGGGCGCATGTCACACAGTGTGCCCTGTTAAAAAATATATATATACAGGCAGGAGCAGTGACTTTTTTATAAGGTTGAATTCATAAGTGCTTACTTTATCGTGTACAGCTTTTAACAAGAGTTCAAGCCACATCATGTTGACAATCTTAATATTGGGGAAATAGCCGTGCGGTGCTGAGACTCGAGAACTGGTCGTGCGCTTCTGGTATACGCACTCTACCTTCGTCGTATTTTTCTGCGAGACGTTCTGATTCAGTAAATGCGGACAAACCCGGTGAGCTGCAGCGATGTGTCAATAACAAGGCCAGGCGAAGAATGCAAAACAAGCTATAGTTTTTAAAAACATAGCACATAAGCGCCAGTGGATCTCCCCTCCCAGCGGCACGGTATTGGGGACAATTACGCCACCAGAAACTACATGATATTTGGCAACACTTTGAACGGGGTCTGTCTGCCTGTCTCTGGACCTACGCTGAGATGAAGCCATCAAGATGCAGCTTGGAGTTCCGCTCGTCGCCTTCCACACTACACTGAACCTACTGCGACGGTATCATTTAGGTTGGTCATATGTTGTAATTGATTAGGACCTCCCTTGCCAAAAGCTTATATTGACTTTAAATTGGAATAATTGAAATCCGTCCAGTCTTCATAGGCAACTTCAGTTTCGTCAACAGTATCCTTCCTTAGTCCAAGTATATAGGAATAATTCTTCCTTAATCCTCAGTCTAAAAGAGTAAAATCATACCAGAGAGCAAAGGAACCAAAGGGAATTCTCCGGGGGTTTAGAATCAGCACCAGGTGCGGCACATAGTGTCCTACACGCATAGTCGAACAGCCTTGTTCTCTAGACGTTGTACTCCGCAACTTTGATAAAAATACTTTTCCGGATATATGTGCAAAATTATTGTGTGTTACGATTTTTTTTTCAAATGAACCATGACTAGAGTTTGGCCATTGATTTTCCGAACATCAGGTGTATTCAGTTTGTACTATATTACAAAATATTGGACAAACAAATATACGAGTTAGTTAATTTAATGTTCTCCTACGTACTGCCTATGTACGAAGTTTGGTTGAAATAGTTATGGTATATTAACCTAAAATAAGTGTCTGATCTACCAAAAACATAATTTTTTGATGGTGTTTCACAACACTACTTGTAATACATATTTGCTGGGAACATTTGGAGAAGTTTTGGACGTATGTGAAAGCCATTTTTTTCCCAGATGGCTATATTTTCCGAAATGACGGCCCATACTGAACATATAAGTTTCTGAAATGTCTGCGTACCAATTTTATATTATATCAATTAACATATTCGCGAGGTACTGCACAGCACCCAAACATTTTATATCTTTTTGAAAATAAGGTATTGGTATAACCTACAACAAAAAAGTACGACGTCCTTACTATTTATCAAATGTGTGAAGATTTTGGTGACGTTTGGTATACAATTTCAAACGATTTTAGGAAATCAAAGCACACATCCCCCTAGGCGTGCGGGAAGGTGATCTTGTAAGCTTTATCTTTCCTTCGACAATACAGCCAATAAACCGAATACGCCTTTTTAAACCGTCAAAATACCTTTCTTGTTTCTTGCGAATCTGCATCAGATGTTCAGTAATGCCAACTCAATATACATTGAAATCGACGAAAAATCTAGCTCACCAACAACAGAAAATGTTAAACGATTTCTTTTCGAAACAGTTGGTAAACGCAGGCAAATTTTTTTTATTGAAAAAAAGTATACAAAGCTACATTACCGACCACGTGTATAAGCGTATCATTTTATGCAGGATATTGTAGTAAAACCTTAAATAAATGATTAGTTCATGAGTAGCGCCATATGCCATTTTAAATATTATTAAACTAAGATTCTCAATTTGTAGCTATGATATCGCAACAAACATATATAGGTTTTCATTTTTAAATTAAATGATAAAGTTGCAGGATGGCAGCGCTGAGCTAATGAATTCCAGCAATATCGTTATTAGATGTGTGAGATTCGGGAAGTTCATGCAAAGAAAGGACAAAAGTCTATTATGCTTCGAAAGGGTTGGAAAACCAGTTGAAACAGCTTCCCGTATACAAGTCAAGTTTGCTACTTTTCAAGCACGCCCTTATGTTTTTACGCTATCTTTATTTCCCATCTCTTTTATACCACTTGATTTCTTCTCTTCTTCTTGGTTACATTTTGGTCCAAATTAGCAGCAGTAAGTGGTAGCTATTATAATCACGCTACAATTTCGTCAGTCGTGTAATTTCCCGGGCGACACGTGTACAAGCAGTTTCAGGTCGAAGGAACACGAACAAACATCTGGAGCACACAAGTCACACACTTCCTGCCCTGTGACGATGACGTGACTGATAGTTATTATTATGTGGTATTATTCTTTTAAAGACATTTACGCTCGCTGGCGTTGCTAAGTAATAATAAGAAGAAGAGACGGCAACGCACTGCATGCGAAGAGCACGCCAAGCTGTGTCGCCGATGAAAGACATTCGCGTGAACAGCGCTATAGCACAACTGTTGCCTACATAAAGGCTGTTCACAATAGTGAGCACTTTTGAAAACAACCTTAGAAAAAAGTCACTGCTCCCGCCTGCATATATTTTAACTGGCGCACTGAGTGACATGCGCCAAGTAAAGTCGGTAACGATGGAGGGGAAAGTAGTTCCATATCTTAACGTCGATTAAAAATTGTTAGGTAAACTTTTGTGATAACTTCAATTATTTCTATCCCATTCTGTTTTTCTAAAGGGTCGAAATTTGAAAATTAACAGATTTCTAAAATATTTACTTTTTTTTAAAGATTGTACAGTTTCACTTCAAGGACGCATGAAGAAAGCGATGAGGCCTGTGGCAATGACAATTTGCTTAAGGTGGAGCAACACACAAGGTCCATACAAGTCGATCTTAAGCAGGGCTTTCAAAAGTGCTCATTTTACCGTGAACTGCCTATACCTAGTAGTTTTGACGTGATTAAGTCCTTAGATTTGCAACCATGGGAGGCAATCCAGAAAATCCGATGGTAACAAAATTAGGGAAACCGTTTTAACGTATGTTGTATATAGCATTGCAGCACCAAATCTATCGTCTACATTCAAAATTCAATTACACCACTCGATTGCCAAAGAATCAAAGAATATGTTACGTTGAGTGCGGACTGCAAAGGATGGCGCGTTTGGGAGAGGAGGGGGGGCGGGTTCGCAATTTTGAGTTCGTTTCGCCGCGTTTCATATCTTCCGCGTAGTATAACTCTTGACTAGCAGAAGCTACGACACTCGTTTAAGTTTCAGTTCACAGCTCTCGTAAAGATCAATCTACTGCGTGTATAAAAACATTTTTGTGGCGTGGTTATAGTGAAATTGTATGAGTTTAACGTAAAAAATTAAGAAAACTTAACACAATGTCGTCCTTATACTCGTCACAAGCCAAGTCGAAATACAGAAATCGTATACGGTTGAAAAGAGCATGTCAAAAGCAATCCAGTATAGTAAGTCTTATGCGTGTGTGGTGTTGTGTAAACTCATAGGATGATTGTAAATGGGATATAGGTTGTTCAAGGTAAAATTAGCACTTTTGAAAGCTCTGCTTGAGATCTACTCGTATGCATGTTGTGTATTCTTCCACCTTACATAAAATTAACATTGCCAAGGACCTCATCACTTTATTAATACGCCGACCAAGTGCAAATATGAAATTATAAGAAAAGTAAGTAATTTACTAACTTCGTCATTTTTACACTTCGATGCATGAACAAAATACAGAAAGTGAAAAAAAATAATTGAAGTTTGTCACAAATGTTAACCCAAAACTTTTTATTCGACATTAAGTTATAGCACTACTTTCCGTCCATCTTTGCCAGCTTAACTGGGCGCATGTATCTCAGTGTGCATGTTAAATATATATGCAGCCAGGAGCAGTCATTTTTTTCTAAGGTTGAGATCAAAGGTGCTCACTTTATCGTGGACAGCTTTTACAGAGACCAACAACAGAACAAATGGTCATGCAGTCATGAACATGGGTGAGTCGCTCCTAGCTTGTCTTGATTGTCAGTAAATATGTGCCGCATTCGAAGTATAAGTGTAGGGTTTGGTTGCCTTGTTGGGACATGCAGCGACAGGTAGGAGCAGTAGCCAATCAGGCGTAACGGCAGTTCCCAGAGCCTCGCGCAGTCAATCAGAAAGTGGGTACGCACACATAAAAATAACCTCTGCGTCATCTCGTCTCTGTATACTACATACTCTGTGATTGTACGTCGTTTATAGCTCCCGGTAAAAAAAGAGAGACGGTGCAAGACAGTGCACAAGAAAATCAACATTGAATAATAATACGTTGTAATGGTACGAGTACTATTTCCTAATATAAAACAATTTTAGGACACATATTTTTGTATGATGATATGCCGAATACAAATTTGAGTGTTTTTGAAATGTGCTGTTAATAGCAATAATATCACAGAATTTAATATTAAAAATAATATACTATTATTTGCTTCAATAAAGCTTTAAAATCACACTATGGAACGTTTTCGCAATGTTTAAAAATTGCTCAATTCAAGGAAGTTTTTGATATTACTTAATTTGTAGTTGTCTATCAATTTTTGTAAGATATTGTTTTCTATTAAAATGAATAGTCATCATTTTTTAAAGACCCTTGTTAAAATCTCTGAAAATGTTTTCGGTTGATACATTTGTACTTCCTAAAAACACAAAAATTGTGGTTTTAACATGCCGTGATAAATAACTATCCGGTCAATTTTCATACCAGAATAGAGCACTTAAAGGTGGTAATTATTTTTGGTGACTTGTATCCAAAAAATAATATTTTCTCTAGAACTGAACTGGTTGAGCACCACGCTCATGTATGTCGCTCCAATTCCCACGAGCGCTGTTGTGGTATTTCCTGAGTCTACCTCACCTGCCAGTCGACCCTCCAGCTCTCCGACCATTGCTTGCGCAGGGCGCCTTTTAATTCACAGGGAGTCTGCAGGAAAACACCGCAGGAGGTAAGATGATCACCTTTCGAACACGCCACAACACCTGCTTCTCCCTCGGTTATTTATATTGTTCGCATTGTCAGCATGTGTATTTTATAGCAGGCCTTACTTCATTTCCTTTTTATCTTCTCTTTAATTTATTGGCTATGTTATTAAAGTAAATTTTTCTTCTGTTGTTTTAAAGTAGCTATCACACAAGAGTATAATATTTATGTTCAGGATTAATCCTTCTAGACAAAGTGTCCCATCTCTATGACGTAGCGCAGGAGTGAGTGAAGAGATTTGGACGGCTATTAACATCGAGGTCTTGAGAGCCGATTAGGGCAAATGAGGTGAGTATGGAGCAGCGCAAGAATGAAAGTGCAGGGGGGAAAGTGGGAGATACCCGAGAAAAACCGCCGACCAACGGCATCGTCCGGCACGATTCCCACTTGCGAAAATCCGGAGTGACCCGGCCGGGGATTGAACCCGGATCGCCTTGGTGGGAGGCGAGCGGGCTAACCGCTCAGCCACCGTGGCCTTCATAGCGCAGGAAGTTGCTTTATTGGTGTGCACTCTACTAAGGTTTATTCTATTCGGGTTAGGAACAAAAACGAAATTTCTTATGGGAGAGTTTGTCGTAAGGGAAATTCCCGCCACAATTTGCGCTGGTGTTTCATAGAGGTCACTTTTAAGATGACGGTAAATTGATCAATTCTATTTATTTGTGTGTCAAAGTTCGTGTTTGGCTGGAATCATTATATGAATTTACCGCACCCTAGATTTGTAGTATTTACTTAATTTCGTAACTACTATTCACGCTCCCCAACGGTGCTTACAAGAGCAAACAGCAAAAATACCAGTATGTTTGGTAACTACTATTCACGCTCCCCAACGGTGCTTACAAGAGCAAACAGCAAAAATACCAGTATGTTAGGTAACTACTATTCACGCTCCCCAACGGTGCTTACAAGAGCAAACAGCAAAAATACCAGTATGTTAGGTAACTACTATTCACGCTCCCCAACGGTGCTTACAAGAGCAAACAGCAAAAATACCAGTATGTTAGGTAACTACTATTCACGCTCCCCAACGGTGCTTACAAGAGCAAACAGCAAAAATACCAGTATGTTAGGTAACTACTATTCACGCTCCCCAACGGTGCTTACAAGAGCAAACAGCAAAAATACCAGTATGTTTGGTAACGTTCGCAAGCAAGCTTGTTTGAATGGAAAAACGATACGAATTTAAGTTTGAAATGAATATAGTGGTCATCAAAAGAAACTTTGCACTTCTCTCCTTTTTTATTAACAGAAACTGCGCAGGAGAGTCTTAAATTTCATATTTTTAAACATGTTAATTTCCCCCCTAAATAACTGCCATACAAATAAATTAATTGTGTAAGCAAACGATTCGCTGAACCCAGTTTTACGACAGTTTATCGTTATATTTCCGCTCTTAGTGCTGAGAAAAAAAATTGTTCTTTACGTCGGTCCTAACACAATACAAGAAGAAAGATTTTACACAATTGTATTTATTTTATACAAAAATTTAACTATCCCATTCACTTACGTACAAAACGGAAAAATCCTGTGAACATGCGACACCAGTGCTACCGGGCGGCGAAAACTTTTAGATGCCACACTATTAGCACTGAACTACCCAACCCTGAGTAGGATAAACCTTAACTTTACATAGAACAAAGCGCCAGCTAATAAGCGAAGTCCCTCATATGTTTTAGGTAATATTCAATGCTCAGAATATGTTCTACAATCTCATAAACACATGCTGCCAATGAAATTAAATGAAAACAAATTTTTATTTTTATAATATATGACAGCGTTATACTAATGGGAGTGGTGCCGTTCCGAACACGGAATATAGAATCTGTTCGTTGCAACACACACATACAAACACATATTGTCAAAAAAATATTTCCTGAGGTGCATGCCATTCATCGCGCTTGATTTACAGGCTTGTAGTGCTTGGGGGAAAATGTTTGTAACAATTTCGCAATAAACCACTGCCTAGTTATAAAAGTGTGGTGTATGGGGTATTCAGACAGTCATATATGTAACACTCTTTGCAGTCTCTGGTAGAATTGAAAACTTCGTCCCTTTGTGCAGCACTGGAAGTAAAGGAACGAAGTTTAACAGCTGTGGGTGCATCATCCCCACTCAATTTGAATGTTTACAGAACAAGTACGTATTTAAAGTTGTTCAACTGCCAATCTTTTTCCTTACATTTGGAAGAAATTTTAAGGTTTCGAGACAATATGAAGACTTAATAAAAATACCAGTCATACGAAAAACAAAATTCATTATTATTTTTAGCACAGTTATGAGATTTTAAAGATTAAATTTATATTTCGTACAATTTCAAAAACTTTATTAAAGTCACTGTAGTGCTTATGTTGTAATAAATTTCTTTAAATTCTGACCTTGGTTCACATACAGTAAGGGTTTAACTTGTAGCTATTTTGAATTTAAATTTCATCTCGTAACTTAAATAATACATACGGGCAAACTACATACTAAATTTTAAAGAAATATATTTTGTGGTATTGTAATAATATGAGCATTATTTTGAGTTGCGACTTAACGTATTAATTTTATCCAATTTTAAAATTCGAACGAAAAATTAAAATAATAATATTTCATACACCTTATTCGAATAGTTTATTAAAAGTCGCTTTTAAACTTTGTCGTAGATTTCATATCACAGCGAAAACACATGTAATGCGTTAAACACGTTCAAAACAATTTCTGACTCTCGAATAACCTTGATGGTTATCTGCTGCCAGATATAAGACACTAAGCAAATTACTACAAGTCTCCGTACACTAGTGCCAAAAGGAAACATTTTTGAATTTTTACGTGGTACAGTTGTGCAAAATGGCTAAACACGACGGGACATATAATTGGGATGGCAACCAATCCTTAACCCCCTAACGCAATCCGTGTCGTCGCATGGTGGGAACACGTCCTCATGAGCTTGTTCACGAAGGAATTTATTCAGTTACCAACTTCGCCTGCGAACACGCAACCTTGCGCTCATCTTGCTCTTCTCGACGCCTACTCCTTTCAGCTACCGATGGCGCCTGCAAGTATGCAACCTGCCATCCATATCTAGTTGCCGGTATCGCGCGTAGGCAGGCGCGAAGGAGCATTTGAACATTACAGGCTGTTCACGGTAAACTGAGCCCTTTAGAAGGCCTTGCTTAAGATCCACAAACAGTGTGAAGATGCAGCGAAAAGACTTACAGGTATATTCAGTTTGTTTACCTATCGGCAGAGGCCTGCAAAATTCGCGTTATTATTTGAGGACAGTTAAACATCAAACACACTTACCCTTGCATCACGATTTCCATTGTACCATACTTTATTCGACACGCCCCGGGTATTTCTGCGCAAATAAATGAAAACTTCACAATAGTGTGCCCCAATTACATACGGTTCACTCAGAAAGAGCGTGACTTCATATCTGGGCAGCGGTCGATTGAGGAACGACGCCGGCTCGGGTTTATACAGTACTGTGAATTTTAACTTAATGCCAAAAAAACGCGAATTTTGTAGGTCCCTACCAATCGTTCGACCGCAGCGAGTATTTGGTATAGGGAAATATATGTTATTGATACTCGTTTTATTTATGTTCGTGTTAAAACTAGATATATAGAGCCAGGAGCTTTTTTGAGTAGAAAAGTGAGTGCTTATTTTCTATCGAAGCCTTTTGTAACGTTAATGTATAGCCTATTTTCTGTAAAAATCAGAAAACCATACAGTTATTAATAAAATAAATACTGAAAAGTAAATTGTTAAATATACGTCAATGCGGAGCTTGAGGGAATCATTTCTCTTACTTAGGTTTTATATCGAGTTCATATCTTTAAGATCGGCTTAAAACCCCGAATTTAATCAATATTTAGAACCACCTGTTTTTCGCGAAAGATTTGCGCGCAGGATAGACATCAAAATTCTACTCTAACACAAGCTGGTATACTTTGGCTTTGGCCAGGTGTCTGTGTGAAGATACATTTTCTATTTGACTATGCCTATCATAATTAAGTTACTCTAGCAATGAACTTCCGTGATTGGCTGGCCTCACATGCGCGAGAGTTAAGATCATCCGACTACTAAATGGTTTCTGAGCAAACGTATCTTCCAATACAACGAGTCGTGAAATCTTTTCGCGAAAAAAACACGTGGCCTCATTAATATGTATTTCCCTATAGCTGGAGCTACGAGTGTTTCGCGAATTCATTCGCAGGCGAGGTAGACTACAAACACTTGTTCTTTTCTCCTACTGTTGTGGTTGGACAACAGTTCTTTAGACACGCCCCGTTTAACTGTGAGCCAGTAATAAGCAGGAAGCAGTAGTGTGAGTGGGTGTTTAACAGTCCTGTACTGAGGCCTTACTTGATCACATCAATCAATAAGCAAACGATATCGTCTCAAGTGTATAGAGGGCTGTCCAGTCTTGCTTGCTGCAAACTCAATCCGCGAAATACTTGGGGATTTACCTATAGCAAATTATCACAGTTCTCAAACCAGGCCTTAGAACTGCCTGGCGCTAGAACTGCGTCGCAAAGTGTTTGAAATACACGTTTATCCACGAAACTATTAAACGTGCGTCTAAAGAATAGGATGGACCCCGTATTTTTTGTGAAATAGTTGTTTGCTCGAATACGCGTATCTCGGTAAATAAATGTTCTGAAATTACGACTTTTGGTCAGAGAAGCTAAAAAATAATTATCTATTCCCCTATTTCTTTACTTCCGTCATATTACTCGTATTATTGGAGACAAAAATTCGTGAAAATTGTCAAATATCGCATTTTAAAGCTTGCCTATGCAGTTTCCTTAAGCGACAAGATAAAAGTACAAATCATTAGGCGTAGTTTAATCTGTGGTCTTTCATCGCGTGTAATGAAACCCCACTGTTACAGATATAATTTGTGCAGTACAACGTTACGGCGGAAACACTGCATGTCTTGCGCGTAGGTGCGGTGAGGCACTAGGCGTGCGTATTAGTGTCGCTCGTATCGCTCCCTCGCTTCTTGACCTTGGAAAAGGGGGTCCTTCCCACTCTTAAGTACATTTTCAAAATGTCACACACGTTAGAAACATCATTTCAAGGTACTCCAAAACGGCATATTCAAACCACTGTTACTCAATATAGACGCGTCAGATACTTACAAAAATATTCAAGGGCCCTGCATTGAACCTTTCTAAAGACTTTCTACCAATAAAATAATATAGTCACCGTTGGAAGTCTAGTAGGTACACACAGTGCAACTAGGACACTGCACGCCAGTTCAGAGCCTTGCACTTAGAGGCGATGGCGCACTTGGTGCGCGTGGCAGTGTCGTCTTTATTGCTCCCGCGCTTCTCGGTCTCAAACTCGGGAACAAATACCAGGGAAGCGGGACCCTTAAGAAACAGCATCCAAAAGAATACGCGAACTCACAATAGTCCGACACATCCGTCAGTCGTCCTTCCGTCAGTCAGTAATCCGTCTGTGTTTTCGTTTGTCAGTTGAAAGCGATTCACAAGTCCTTGGCCTGTCAATCTGTATGTACATCAAAATTTCAATGTGACAACTCAATATCGAGACCTTTCTTCATTTGGAGATATATCTTGGTTGGAAATACATTTTCTAAAGATAAATCATTTGGGGAAATATTTTTTTGCGCGCGGTAAAAAATATACTGAGTTATTTAATTGTATAAAATTCCTTAATTTACCACCAAATACGTCTTGTACCGGCATTCAGAGGTTGGGAAGCGCGATAAGAAGAACTCACCAGAACCAAACGCCCCCGAATACCGACACAAAACGAAAGGCGAACAAAAGAGATCAGAATTGTTCATAGACCTGGTTGTTACCAGTGTGTATACTTACCAAGCGTTAGTCTGTAGTATGCAAGCCGAAATTTCCTATAATTTCCAACAGATTTACAAAATACCAGAAAATACAGGGCCGAACACTGGCCCATTCCTGCAAATTTACACTAATTTTCATATTGAATAGTTTTGTCTGTATTATAAAAGTATTCTAAAACGATGATTTTAATTTAATAAGGTTAAGTGCCAAAAGGTGATCAAATAAAATAAATCAAAATGTTATAGTGACACTTTATAATCAAAATAAATAACTCCGTAATATTGAACACACGCCTTCATATAATCTCTTGTTCACTAGGCAATCAGCCTACATAATATCAATAATTATGTTAATATCCATCTTATTTCATAAACAGGATGCCGACTACATACCTTTAAAGGTTGAGGTCATAACAACTTAGACCAGAACACAAAAATTTAAGTTACATTCTCATTAAGTTTAAGATGGCACAATGCCAGAGCCGAAGCAAATTTTCTACAATTTTAAATTACATTTTTTTTTCTTTTTGGATATTATTTTTAATGTCCAAAGTTTCAAAAGCCAAAACTGCTTGAATGCAGCCAACAGTCGCAAAAGTAGCGTCGGACTGCAGACCCAAGGTTGAAAGTTCAAATTAACTAGTAGGTTAGTGCAAACATGCTTAGTCTTAAGAAAAATATTTTTGCCCTGAAAGCAGCAGTAGGAAGTAGGAACATGCCCACAACCCTGGACGGTCCTCGGAAAGTAGCAGTATTATCGATCTATCGAGAATGCGAAGATGTACACCGAAAACAGGCTCGTCACATCTTAGGCCAAGTTAAAGATAGCCCCAACACGGAAACCGCTAAACAAAAATGGTAAATCACATAAAATAACAATGGCCTGCCAAAACTAAAAGGATAAACAATTGCTACGGAAAAAGTGCTACAAGCCACATTTACCAAAAGCGACGAAAGTTCAAAATTACCGAAGGATCATCACGATGGAGAAGAGTTCAGTTTTTAAATAATGTCACGCCATGCTTTTACGATGTAGAAGGAGGAAACGAGATTGGCGGAAATGGTCGTAGACCAGGTATCGATTCAGGCAGTTATGGTTACAATCGATATAACAAATTACGATAGTAAAGAAAATAGTCACGTGATTTAACTTTAAAGAACTGACAAAATTAGGATAAACAATTAGTAATAGTTTAACATAGTACAAAATCCTGAAAAAGTTATTTTACATAAAACGTGACGTTTTGTTGATATAGAATCTTTTCCGATACATAGATAATTAATAAAGTACACAATGTTTTACTAACATTGCAAGAAACTTTAAATTAAAAAAACTTTACCAAAATTCTGGCCAATAAAATAAATTTCTTCAAGACAAATTACAAACATGAAAAATTATTCTGAAATGCTGAATAACCAACATTTTGACACAAAAGTTGACGAACTAATAAATATAAAGGCCAGAATAACATACTTGGTCACAAGAACAGTGACTATCAAAGTTAACAGTGATTAACAAAATATATAAAGTTTTACGCACGAACGAGTCAAATTACTGAAATTCTATGTTGGAAAATAAAATTGAGTTTATCGAAATATCGCACGAAACGAACTTCACGAAAAAGGAAACTGGATGTCAAAATAGCTAAACAAGATTACACAACTTACATGGGATGCACCAAAACCACTGAAGCACACACTAACGAAACATAATTAGTACACAAGTCCCGATATGTGTCGCAACCAGCAAAATAACGACTAAAATAAATCGCAACACAGGGTAATACTGGGACCAGTTAAATACTTACTAAAACGACCAAATACTAGTTAATACTCAAGGATAGTATACTAAATAAGTTACGGAAAAGCAAGGGTAAAATTAACTCACTTATGAGGAAATAGCACAATCCCACAAACTGGAATGAAAACAACAAAGCTAAAGGTTAGAAAATTCGAAATTCTTAGTAATACTGACGGAAATTCTTTAAGGTGCCCCGAATAGGATAGTGTCGCTTTTCAATGCGGCACAGTCTATAAATAGGAACATGTGTTTTTCGCGAAAATATTTATGGGCATGCTAGTCTACAATATCCTACTTCCACAACCACAATTTCCTTTGGTTATTGTATACGTGTATACGTGATAAGACATGTTCTTATTTGACTGGACCAATCAGAACAAAGTACTCCAATACCGAACGTCCATGATTCGCGGACAGGCACTTGAGTTACACGACATTTAATATCATCCAACCACGAAAGTGCAAATGAACTAAAAGTGTTTTGGAGTACAATTGGTCTTGAAATATTTTAGCTAAATACACCTACCTCTACCTATAAATAAACACAGATTCACCGCCTTCAATTTTATTTCAAAGTGCGTATTCACGTCTAAGGAATGTCGTCAGAAAGCGTTGACTTAACCGTCCGTCTGTCGAAAGTTACAGTTTGGTAAATATTTGACGAATGGAACAAGAAGTTGCCCTGCGATTGGTTAAAGATCACGTGACCGCCGGACTGACGAAGGACTGACGGGAGCGACAGATTGTTGTGAGTCCTGCTTTATACTCAAAAAGAAAAGAATTGCTGATGAATTGCTCGTGCAAACTAAGCTGAAGAAAAAATACACCTATGGACAGCGCACCGAATTCGTGCGCACTCAGTAGAGCAGTTATTCTGCTCGCCTTCCACCAAGGCGATTCGAGTTAAATCACCCGCCGGGTCGGTCCGAATTTTCACACGTGGGAATCGTGCCGGACGGTGTCATTGGTCGGTGGGTTTTCTCGGGTATCTCCCGTTTCCCTCGCCCTTTCATTATGGCCCTGCTCCATACTCACCTTAATCACCCTCATCGACTCTCAAAACCTCGATGGTAAGAACCGTCCAAATTTCTTCACTGCACTTCACACTTCATACATGGGGTGATTTTCCCCAAGTTTGATTAAAAAAAGTGTGAAGAAACCCAGGATAGGGTACTATAGCTAGAGACCCGGAGATTTCGCGTATTCATTCGGCAACAAGGTAGACTCCACAATCCTTTGTGCATTCGAGCATCAGTTAATAGTTCATTGGTTGCTGCGCCAATGAAGCCCCAGACCAGGTAGCACGGGATACTGTTCTTATTTTCTTTGCAGGTTCCGACAAACAATAAACAATTGTAAGCACAAACACCTGTGCACGCGTGAATGCAGTTTAACTTGTCCTAAGATGAATCCGCGGAATTTCCGTGTCCCTAGCTATAGCTACCGCAGTCGTGCAGGAAGGTGGTGGCGCGGAGGCGGTGTACGGGCCGGCCTGCCCCACAACGCGGACCCCACGACGGACTGCGAAAGGGGCGGACAGGTGCGTGTGCGTGTGCGCGCTCGCCGCGGCACGTGATGCGGTCCCGACGACCTGGGGGCGACGTCGCGCACCTGCCCGTCCCGGCGGGCCTCTCTCTCCCCCTGTGGGCAGGTGGGGCGCTCTCCCCGACCACTGTGCCCGCCCTTCCCCTCGAGTACACTGGCCAGCGACCTCCGAGCCAGGCCCTCGTAACCGCAGGCTGAAGATGAGGTAGACCGCTCATTCGTCTTCTGCACAGGTACCCGACATTCACCTACCCTAATCATTAGGGACCTGCAACATTTGCAACCACAGTGGCATGCAATCCAGAAAATCCGATGATAACAAAATCGGGGGATACAGTTTGGCATTGCAGCTACGAATTTGTCTACAATCAAAATTATATTGCACCACTCGATTGCCCAAGGATCAAAGAATATGTTACGTTGAGTGAGGGCTGCGAAGCATCGCGCCGGACCGGGGGAGGGGACGCAATTTTAAGTTCGTTTCTCCGCGTCTCATAACTTCCGCGTGGTATAACTTTTGACTATGAGAAGCTACTACGCTCGTGTATGTTTCAATTAACAGCTCTTGTCAAAATCAATCGACTGCGCGTATAAAAATATTTGTGTGGCGTGGTTATTGTGAAATTGTATGAGTTTAACGTAAAAAATTTAAAAAACTTAACGCAATGTCAGCTTATACTCGTCAAAAAGGTAAGTCGAAATACAGAAATCGTATACGGTTTGAAAGAGCATCTCAAAATCAATCCAGTGATAGTCATAAAACCCCATATTATCGAGTGAAGCGGTGCCGGGAACGTAAAATAAATATCTAGGCGTCCGAGCGCGTCAACGTAGACGTATTCACGCAAAACAAACGGCCGTGTTCTCAACACGCACAAACCCCATTTTTTGTCATCAAGCTAAAATGCACAGTACTGTATAAACCCAAGCCGGCGTCGTTCCTCGATTGGCTTCTGCCGAGATAATAAGTCAAGCCCTTTCTGAGCGAACTGTATGTAATTGGAGCACACTATTGAAAAGTTTTCATTTATCAGCGCAGAAATACCTGGGGTAGTGTCAAATAAAGTATAGTCCAATGAAAAACGTGTTGCAAGAGTAAGAGTGTTTGAAGTTTAAACTGTCCTCAAATAACAAAGCCAATTTTGCTGGTTCTCTACCTATCAGACACAGCTGTCGAAGTCACGTGGTCAACAACGATGCAAGTGTATGTTTATATCTTAATTTTTGAATGACAAGCACTATTGTATGAATAAAATATTTTTACTGTCTTGAATATAATAAAATTGTATTGCAATTTAATAAGAGTAACTATACATATGTCTCTAAGCATTTGTTTACAAATCAGTTTTCTAACCCTAAAATACAAACCATGCCTTTTTCGCTACATGTGGTGGCAGGGGAGCAGTTCAATGTTGGGATACGAAGACTGACTGTGCGCAGCCAGCGAGATCGTTTTACATCATCTCCAGTCTCTGGTCCGCCACACACCCTCCTTTACAGGGCGGTGTTGCAAAATGTTGTAGTCTATTCACAGTTTATTCGCACTTTTTGAATCAAACCTTGGAAAAAATCTCCCCATGTATGACGTGTTTGGTTGTTTCCTAAAAATGTCGTGTATCACAAGTATTTACAAGACTCTTATTTTTTATTTAATTAAACTTTTACTTATATTCAGAGATGGGAAAAATTCGCGAGTTCAATGACCTGTAGGCTATACTTCTCAGTCATGTGTATACTCGAGCCTCAGATGTTTGTTCATTGGCTGCTGCCCCATATAGTAGCCAGTATTACTTCACACCTGGCAGTATGGGATTCGCTACTTGTTTCCCTGCATGTCTTCTATTGGCCCAGAGTCGTCCAGCGCATGTCTTAATAAATAGCGATTCAATTACAAAGTCAACTTCAGTGTACGCGTGTTTGACCTCTATCTTGTCCTGAAATGAAGTCGCGAGATAGTCCTATCCCTACTTATGTTTTGTCTATTAATTAAATTTTAACCACCTGTCCTTACTGATCATTAGGGACACCTGAATTTCGCGAAAAGATTTCCGCACATGCTAGATTTCAATGTCCTACGAGCGTACCAGCATTTTCATGTTGCTTATTGGCGGTGTGTGTCTGTGAAAAGACATTTTCTTAGTTGATTGACCAATCAGAATTAAGTTATTCCGATACTGTACGTCTCTAATTTTGTGGGCAGACACTAAAGACGCGTAACATCTAGATCGCCCAATCACAAAAGCGGATCAGAGTAAAAGTGTTATGGAATACAACTGGTCGTGAAATCTTTTCACGAAATGCGGGTGTCTCTGCTGATCATCCATGGACATTCCTACGCTTCCTCAGAGTTGGCCAACATATCTGAATGGTTGTCTAAAATGTTTTGTGTTTGGTTCCTGGTTAGGTCGAGGTATTTCCAGATACCGGCTGATGGCGTTGAGCGTTCCTTTCGGTCTCATAATGCGGAAGGCAATGTGAAACAACGACATAGTAATCGCGCTCTAGAGAACATTGGGCGCTTCGTTGCATTCATCAAGCGCGTTGCCCGGGGCCATCGTGCTCAGTAATGAGTAGTAAGACTTCATCATCATCAATCATCACCACCTGTATCCCTCACGGCATGTCTGATTCACACTAGAGCTGCGAACAACGTTCCTAGCAGTCGAGCGAGTGAGGGTGCTCGAGAAGAATCTCGGTGGCGCTTAACAGCTCAAGTATTCAGCGCCGACTTGGTGGACAAGCAGTGGTGGATTAACGCCTTAACGTACACACTGATTTTACTTTTAAGGTGTTGCAAAATAATATTTTTTTTTGGTGTGAACCGAACTTACGAGTTTCTAATAACAACTGAGACTTTGGAACCTGTGGGAAGGGTTTTAGTAGATCATGGGTACAGTATCTACAGCAAACAATAGCATTGCTCAGGGAAAGACGATGTCCATATTCGTGCTAAAGGCTGTTCACGATAAAGTGAGCACTTTTGTAATCAACCCGTACAAAATCTCACCATCGCTACCTGTGTGTGGTGGCATGCACCCAGTAAGGTTGGTAACGAAGGAAAGAAAATAGTTCCAAGTCTCAGCGTTAAATTAAAAGTGTTGGGTGAACATTTGTGAATAATTCAATGACATATGATTCTTTCTAATTTTTTTAATGCATGCGAGACGCCTTCCAACCCCCGAAGGGGGGAGGGGGGATGGTAAAAATGTGCCTCACTCCATCACCCAGACAACAACAATCCCCAACCGCTCCCCTGGATGAAGTTAGACGTCCTCAACATTAAACACCCATCTGAGCCATGCCCCGTCCACGATATTATATGAGCTGATAAATAAATTACTGGTAAAATACACCAAGCAGCGATAGAGGTCCATTTCAGTAATGAACGAAAGAATGTTTTCCAAGTTCAGACTTTTTGTGGCAACAAATTTATTTTTAAATTACAATCCATTAATTCACGTGGCATTAAAAATCTCTGGCCAACACATTTAAAATACTGCATAAAAATACTTTTACACCAGTTCGGAAAGTTCGTTCTCACTCTACATAATTTTCTGTAGTACAAATACACTTTTATACTAGTTCCAAAAATGTATAATTGCAAGCCACCGCAGAGAAGCCACTGAGTTCGTCCGCTGGCGAGTCTTAACCCCGGCGTTACTTGTCGCACTCCGATACGAAGAAATAGCAATATTATAATCACAGTACTTTGGCGGCAGCCCTACCATGGGCCTAACGATGTGAAGGAAACAGCCCGACCATTGCAGTTGTCGGGCCGTCTCTGCCCGCGACGTCGTCGTGTCGTACTTTTCAGCTCTCGGAATTCTGCTCATCTATTTCCGCCCCGCAGGCGCGGTCTTCATTTCCATCGGCACTACACTTACATGACGCCGCTCTTTCGCGATACACTCGCTCTCGTACTAAGTTTACCACGGCAACCATGACGGGGACGTACATATATGACAAGGTTTTTGGCTAGCGGAACAGTTAAGATTTTATCCCCGGCCAAAATTACTTCCATCATTCAAGCCCGACAATTATACCAGGTCGACTGTCCAGTAGCACAGGGCGCAGCTGCTAACACGTTCGTCGTTATCACAAAGACAGGGTCCACCTCGACACGTTTTACACACCAAAGTCCAGTAATTGTCTCAGTGACTTTCATTGTTAAAAAATAGAGCTACGGACATTTGGCGATCTACAACCGTCTCTAAATAGTGTTCAAAACCTCGGCACAAACTTTCATTAGCAGCAAATAATTCATCCCTTCCCAACTCCGTGCCCTCGATTACGTTATACAACCTGTCTATGTTACTAGTCAGTTTTGCACCCGTTTTCCGGGGAGGGTTGCGTCTCACGCAATACTAAACGTCAGCTTGTGTCTCGTACAGCGGAGCCCCATTTCACAATGTTACTTCCACGCCTCGCTCGGTCACGGGAATATTTCGTTGCCATCTGACAAGACACTGGCGGATCGCTATCGTATAGTACGGGCACAATCCAAATTCAAGTAAGACGACAGCCGTGGAAAAACTGTCGAAGTCCGACGTTACGTACACATCGTCAATTCTCTCTAACCCGACGCTGACTGGTAACACACATAATCGGGCCTCCGATGTGTTAGCACCTGCGACGACCAACAAACACTTTCCGGCCGTGTGATCATAATTAAGTTCCGCAATATTACACTGCCATCGCACACAACTGACTCTAGACCGCCTGCCGAAGTCACACTACCAGCTTACCGCTTACTACTCCTCCCCGCCTCACGCCCACGCCGCCGTCGAAGGCCCACCCCCGCGACGTCACGCGGGACACGCCAGATGCGACACCCGGCGCTGCTCTTTACATTAAGGCGACGGAATAAGGAACTACAAATGCCATAATCGACTCACAGACTATATCACAAACATTACCCAGCAATAACACATTGATATTTATCACAGAGTGAATAATTGTGACTACGATTAAATGCTATATATATATATATATATATATATATATATATATATATATATATATATATATATATATATATAGACACAGACACGCACACCAATTATTAAATGAAAGGAATAAATATATGACCGGTGATAGTACAATTGTTAACATACATACTAAAAACTTCCACTGCATTAATATCAACCGCTATAAAAATTACCCTAAAATATATACTAAAAATACTATCAAAAAAAGGGGTGATTACCAAATCGTCACACATGTAAGAATATGGATTATAAAACATGTAAAATATTTATTTTTGTAATAATTTTACCGTTTCCTTTTACGTAAGCATGAATAGAGTGATCAGGTCCACAACAATGTCGATTTTACATACAGTGGAAAGATACACAATGTGCCTACAAGTAGAACTTAAGTAGAGCTTTCAAAAGTGTTCACTTTATCGTGAATAACCCATAGCTTCTTGACTTACACACCACCGACCATGGTACTTTATATCTTCGAATCATTGGAAAACCCTTGATTCGCAGTAAAATTCAACTACTCTAATCAGTGAAAATAGCTCCACTTAGAATCAGTGGAAAACCACTGATTGTTGAAGCAAAATAATTCCACTGATTGAATTAGTGACGTGAAACTATTTCACTGATTAAATAAGTGACAACAGACAGTAGTGGGGAATTAAATATTGTTTTTAACAAATTTAGCCAAATAATTACATGGAATAAACATATTTACCACAGTTTACTATTTATATTTCGCAGTTTACCGCAATTTCAAAATGTAACAGTAGAGACAGCGGCGGGTTCCTGGCTCACTGCTAGAATGACATGTCGATGGAGCAGATAATAGATTGTTCGATTATTAGATTAATCGAAATGTGCATGCATTTAAGTTGTTCGAATAGTCGATTAGTAGCTGATTAATTAGATTAATTAATTAGATTAATTAATCACATTTATTAAATAAAATTTTGATATAATTTTTTAAATTTTATGTAAGTCTTTGATATCAAGTGATGATTATTAATTTATTCGTATCATGAAGGTGATATTGACGGAGCACCATCGATGTGTTCCATGTGATGTTCTGGAGTCGATTGACCAGAGGGATGGGTTATAATTGTTTATGTGTGTGTTAATGTTGGTGTAAGAGTGGTATAAGTAATATTTTTAATTGTGGATGGAGCGAGCCCACGCGGCGGGTTCCTGGCTCATTAGGCGAGTGCCACGAGGATGGAGCCAGAGCAAGCAGCAGGTTACTGGCTCACTTAGCGAGTGAGGTGTGGATGAGATGAGCCTGCACGGCGGGTTCCTAGCTCACTTAACTGGGAAAAGGCCTATATGTAGTCCCATAAGATTAACCTGGGGGAATTTCTGGCTCACTATGTAAATGAGGAGCAGATAATCGATTGTTCGATTCATCGATTATGAGCGAGGGCACATGTGTCACTTCTGGACCACTAAAATTTACATTAAATTAGCTAACTGAAATAAGTATGGATCATAAAAAAATTACTTTAATCACGGGATTACCACACGCAACATTAAATTGAATTAATATAGACACGAGATATTAAAAATACTTGTGATAACCACGAGGTAAAATTCATTAAAACAACTTACCCCAACTATGTCGCACAAAATTTATATTAATATCGTAACGAAATTATTTACCAATATTTCAAACACCTGAATAAATGTCACGAAACAAAGATAATCACACCAAACTAATTTCCCACGTTAAAAATTCGTAAAATTGTTAACAATTTGATTGAACACACAAAATCCTACATCAAATTATTTAAGTATGAACACATGAAAAAAATACATTTTACACTCACCCAGGAGAAAAATAACCGTAGCACACTAAACAACTCACTTATTGCCAACGAAGCCAGGTGTAATAATAAAAACACATGATTTTCAATCAAAATTAAAACTACAAGCCCAGACAAGCTAAAATCTCCCCCTGATTTAATGACCTCCCATGCAGCCCAAATCTCCAGGTGCCATAAAAATTTCCCCCTGGCAAAAATTCCCTGTAACATGGACATACACATACACAAAATGACACATACTTCATCCTCATCGGCTCTGAAAACACACATCAAAATGATAACCAAATGTTAATTAACACGTAAGTATAATCATTTCACAAATGCGTCTTTCGTTAGCTCATACGACAGTCACAATCAATCGCCTATTGAGAAAGCCTATTGCGAAAGCCTACTGCGAAAACCCGACGCACATACTTTATTGTATTACATGTTAATAAGCAGTACCGCTGCTCTTACAAAAGCATATGCCGGCGGATCGTCTCTGTCGCTCTGACGCTCGCGTAATACGAAAGCCCATCGCACGCATTTCCCATAAGTTAATAATAATAAAAATGTTTCAATTAAATAAAAACCTAATAATTATCCGAACATGCAAGAAAAAACTGTATGGGACGTGATCAATGCTCCAGGCAGCTCACATGTTCGGATAGAACTATCCTCTCCGAGGAGCAAGCAGTATACGAGACTCACCCTTACACTGAGCAAGTCACCTCTCCGACGTGGACTCCCGACAATGTCAAAGACGCCTCTCCAATATTTCACGCCTCAAGACAGTAGAAAGTTTCTGTAGAGGATTCCTCCGCTGTATTGGATTTCAGATATTTACATGATATATTTACACTAAGAGATATTGATCGAGGCGATGTTGTAGTTAAATCTAGCAGAGGCTTCCTACACCTTGAGAAAAATCTTTGAAAATCTATATCAGTATCTGTTTGATCGTTACATATCCTAGCATTTGTCAGTCTGCCTGCAAAAGTTGTGCTTAGTTTTTCATAATTGAGGTGTGGCAAAGCGGTAAGCGATTTACTTCCCAATCCGGAATTAAGGTATCGCCATTTTGGAGGAAATACAGTGGATAAAGCAGGAAATTTTAACCGTGGTGCTGACTGCGAAGTCAACTGCATTGCCAATTGCAGTGCTAATTGCGGTGCTCATTGTGGTGCTGATTGCTGTGCTAATTGCAGTGCTAATTGCGGTGCTCATTGTGGTGCTGATTGCTGTGCTAATTGCAGTGCTAATTGTGGTGCTCATTGTGGTGCTGATTGCTGTGCTAATTGCAGTGCCAATTGCGGTGCCACTAGCGGTGATAATTTTCAGTGCTGGTTGTGGATGTGGAAAACCAGTGTTGCAAACTTTACAATGTCTATTTAAAACATCACTCCGAGAAAACTGCTTCTGGCAGAAATCGCATTGAATCTGTTTGCTTCATGTCATCGTATGTTCCACAAAGTTGTAAAAGGTTTCCCGCAGAAGCGATACAGCAGCTGCAGTATTGCTTCCATACTCTTCCAAGTCTAGAAAGGATCTGAAAGGTTACAGCCTTTTATAGTTCGCGATGTGTAATTCGAGGAATTATAAATTCTAGGATTTGCAAAATGCGAGAAATAGTTAAATTGTATGATTTGTAAATACCTTTTAAGTATTAAATCGCGTTCAAACCTTTATTGTTAAATGTACGTAACATTCTGTTGTTAGAATATGGGAATATTAAATTAATGCATTCGTAAAGTCAGTAAATAACAAAAAAAGGAGTTTCAAACAATTTATTTCGCTACAAAGTATGTTTTCATAACAATAGATGTTTACAAAAACACACGCTCATTTACATCATTTCTTCCCTTTGACAATATTTGTAGTATTTCCATCTGTTTGATTGTATTGCAGTAGTATTATACATTCTGGCAAACGTGCCAATACATTTCTGCGATGTTGAATTGTATTCGGACTTGAAATATTTTATCAGATCTGGACAAGATACTAAATCATTACACTGGATATTTTTGAAATAAAACAAATAACGAAGAGTTTCCAGAGATGCAAATAGCGGTCGAGTGCAAAAAGAAAAAACTGTTAGTTTCCAAAACAATTTCAAAAAGGTTTACTCTAACGGTTAAATAATTTGGTAATAACAATTTCAAATTAATTTTTTTTGTAAAGAAAGCTAGATGTTATTCCGTAAGAAAGCGTAATTTCTCGGTTATAAACTAATAATCCTTTGGAAAATGTATGTTTATTATGATACTTTTCGAAAAGGTGTTTGGTATAAATATGAATTAAGTATCGAAATGTTTGAAGATTGTTTGGTGGATGGAAAACTGTTTATAATCGGCATGTCTTTATGTAATAATTGATTAACTGAATAGAAGTACTTTCATTTTCGGAGTGTGTAAGAGTTATATAGGTTTAGAAGTCTTCTGTTTTGTAGAATGTATTCAAAGAGTAGGTATCGATTCAGCCTTCGTTCTGTTATAGCTATTAGTTTCAACATTTCTTTGAAATGTGTTCTGTTTTTAAACGTATATATTTAATTACGAAATTTGTTTTCTCTGTAAAAAAATTTAATTTTGATACTGTCAGCTGTATAATTTATATAAGATATAACTACTTTGTCGGAAGTCGGAAATTAATGTCTTACATATATAGTGTTCGAATCGAAAATGTTTGCTGTTTTCCTTGAATTTTGCTTAAAATGTGTTTTTTTTTTTTGGGGAAAAAATTTGTTGAAATATAGTTCATTTTGTCATTTTACAAGTTCGATAGAAGTCATTTCAGGCTGTATATGTGGTATTTCGTTAATATTTTCTCGGAATGTAGTATTTTTAAATAAAATATTTTTATATTTACCCACATACACACATTTCTGATAAGTATGATGGTAAATGCGACAATCTTGGATGATATCATTTGTCAAAGGAATTTGTTAGAGATAGTCTTCATTTTTTCACGTGTTTGAAGACCGGTTTAAAACTCATAGTTTGCGTAAAGAAAACGTACTTTAGATAGTATACGTTCGTTTATTATAGCTCCCAAGATCCTATCGGGGTCGAAATGTTTAAAATATGGCTTTTTTCAAATATTGGAACTTTACAACTCCGATACAAATTCCTATCGGTTTAATTTTCGATGTAAACGTGATATTGACGCATATTTGCTCAAAGTTTGAATATGTACTTTTTTTTTTTACCAATATAAAACCTTTGACTTGTGTAATGGTATAATTTTAGTAAATCGAATGATGCGTATTTTAGAACAGCATTCTTTAAAAACATAACTTATATAAAAAGTCTTTAGATTCCGTAAGATTTATATATTCATAATATATCTTATGTGAAATTATTTGTAGTTGTTGTTTCCTGGAAATACTTTAAAGTTAAAATTTATTTTTTGCGGATTAAAATAAAAATTTCTTAAAATGGCTTATATTTTCATTGCATTTTTTTTTTTGATTAAAGATATTTGGAATGTAATTATTCGTGATTAGGAGGTAATTTTTCTTGTGGGACTTGTTAAATTTTTATTCGTTGGAAGCAAACGGTTAGACATTTGAAACGCGAGATGAGGGAATTTTTTCAAACATTCCTTGACAAAGGCTTGGGGCAGTTCATCACTCTCCGAGCTTGTAGGGGGACTCAGGAGGAATCGTGGCCAGGGGAGTGAAACGATACCTGACCCGCCCTCATGCACAGTCTAGTGGGCTTGTCTTAGCTCTGTGCTGTGTTAGTTTCTTTTATAAACGTCGATTAACGGGAATATTTTCGTGTGAAATACGTTTGTGAATCTGATCTACGAGAGTTTCTGAGATTTCAACTGTCGTTGCAAGAGATTGTGTTAAGAGCAATTCCGTGAGTACATAAACGTGTGTTTATTATTTTTTAATGTAATTTATTATAGATTTTAAATAATTTGATGGTTTTTTCTACAAGCAAGTATCTGGAGTTTTTTTAAATTCAAATCGTTCGGTTACATCGTGCTTATATTTTCTCACTAAGTATGTGCAATTTCCGTTTTTAAGTTAATCTTCGTCATAATTATACCGAGACGTCTTCTCGAGATAGGAAAATACGTGAAATACTATAAGTGAATTATTTATTTTTACCAGGGAAGTGAAATTTTGAATTAATAATAATTTAAAACGTGCCATTGAGGTAAGCTTTTAATATTTCGTGCAAAATGTTTCGTTGTATGTCTAATTCTTTTATTGCGATAGGTTATAGTGTGCAAAATTGTTTCCTTCATTTGGAAGTTTGTATACGTCTATAATTTTTTTAAATATTCCGTGAGTCATTCGGCTAAGATTTCCGAAGATAGTCTACGTGTATTCGCGACGAGATTTTAAACTTTCACTGCGATACGTTTTCGACGGAACTTGTGTGGAAATTAATTTCTAGGAGAATTTGGGGTATACGAAGAGTGGTTAAAAACTTAACAGTTTTGTAAAAGTCAAGACGCAAACCCGTAATTTAGAAAATATACCTATGTACATTTAAATAGTTTATAGAATTGTGTTAGATGTTACAATGTTTGGATAGCAAAAATGCTTAAAGAGTGGAAAAAGGATTTTCAAATACTTAGTTTATGTCTTTAGAGGCGATGAGTTTGGACCTTAAAGAAAGTAATATTTCCGTTGCAGTTGTAATTATCTTAAATCCATTCGTTTGCGGGATATTTCTTTGAAATTTGGGTACAAGTTTTGGAATGTATTTCAACATAAAAATATTTTTAAAGGAATAAACGTAGTTTAGTTGGAGATGTGTTGGGAAATACATTTCTAGGATTCGAAAGTCACTCGCCGAGTCAGACTTGTCTCGACAGGTGAGTTTGCTTCTCGCCCTTATCAACTACCCCAGCTGTCTTGTAGCGTTCCTACAGTTGCTCAGGAAACAGTCAAATACATAAGGAAGTTCCCAACTTTGTATAGTAGCGCTGGTAAACATACATATATCTGCTGGTTGATGTGTGGTATCATTACTATACAGTCTATAGGTTAAAAACTTCCATCACAGTTTAGGAAGTATACCATTAAATTTTTTACAGTGTGCTGCTTCCTGCTTATTGCTGGCTCACAGTTGAACGGGGCGTGTCTAAAGAACTGTCGTCCAATCACAACAGTAGGAGAAAAGAATAAGTGTTTGGAGTTTACACCGTGTCCGAATGAATTCGCGAAGTACTCGTGGATCTAGTTATGAAACGGGCCCCATATAGCGCACTGTGATTGAAAAATTCAGAGAAAGCCAAGCAATGTAGCTAATGGGTAGCTACCTATTTTGTTTTCTATCTGAGACGGAGAGATGGGACAGATTCCGAAGATTCAGTTTCCTGCAAGGTGAATTTCACAGTCTTCTGTTGTGACGATGCCTCGTCACGTAACTTGGCGCCTAGTGTTTTTTATAAGGTTGGCAACAGTTGGTTGCCGTGGCGTGAGTGTAGAGTGGTTTTATTCAGTGTTTTTTTTAAATTGGCTGGCCGATTATTAATTTGCTATTGTGTATATACACTGTAGTGGAATATTTAATATTTTTAGAATTTATTAATCTTATTTGCTTATAGTATTTTTATTTTATGCTCGTATATTTCAAATAGTAGGCTACTTGATTGTAACGTTCCCAGTTTAAATTGTTGTTAGGGCGATCGCCGCCAGGTGCGCTACGTGTCGCGTGCCGTGGCGCTGCACTGGCTAGGGCTTAGTCAGCTGACGCCCGTTGCATGGAACACGAGTAGTGAGCGATTTCACACGCGCCGCGCGACCGCTACAAAACTGTGGCAGACGATATATGAATAAAATCGGTCTCGGGTCAGAATGTTTTGCACGTAACGTAAAAGTATGAAGTTGCTAGCTTGGTGTAAAGACAGCACGTCTATTATTACGTTACGTAACTTAAAGCTACGCCCTTGCCACCGCAGAAGTGTGCCGGTCCTGTTGTAATGTTTTTTGTAAACTTGTTCCTGGACGAAAGTGCCGGGAGTGACAGATAATTGCGTGCAGCAACGTAACCGCAGCGTGGAATACTTTTAATCGTACGTGGCTGGTGTGTGCACAAATGCTACGAGCGTCGGGGCGCATTCAATGCGCCGGAGCTGCGGTCAGCTGTGCGACAAAGTCGTCCTGGCGGGCGCTGGGACCTGCGACAAGGCGCAACAACGAGGATTTTCCTGGGGCTCTGTGTTGTCCCGTGCTGCTACGTCACTGCTAAATTACCAGGTATGAGAGGAGCGAATCTTGGCGTGGCCAGTACTGTCCGGGCCGTATATTTCCTACAAGTTTTACGCTGTCAAAATGTTGTGAAAGTTTGCAATGAGGAGCACCTTGTCTGAGAGCGCCTTGTACTGCGACGCGTAATATTAACTGCATTTAAAGGCAAGAATAGTTTATTAACGCAACTTTTTAGTATAAAATGTTCACCACCATGGTATTGAATTTGGAAGCGTAAATGCTTGTCACGCATGATACGGAGTGTGGAAGCAAGTGAAAATAGCAGACTGTAAAATATTAGTAGATAAAATAACTTGTAATTTATACTGAAAATTAGTATGCGGTATAAGTTACTGTTTCAATACTCTGCCTGCATATTTGGCAGCTGCAAATATTAATATTGAACTTATGGCCTATTGTGTGAATAATGAGACTGCGCAACGTTTACACCGATATTCTAGTCAATAAACTTAACGAGTTTACTACCTGCTCTTCAGATTTGTTGCTTTTTGTATAAATGAGCGTCGAGGAAATCGAGAAAATCCGCCGACTAGCGGCATCATCCGTCGTCCGCCACGATTTCCACGTGCGGAAATTCGGGAGCGACGCCGCTTCTCAAATTGCGGGGGGTTAGTTGGGAGGGGGAGAGGGGGTTCATATTTGTATGAACGTCTGATATAATTTTTTTTTTTTAACTAGGGCTTACGTCTCGTTGAAAGCGTGTCATTATAAACGGAACCTAGGGTTGAATAAATAGGGGTGGGGAAAGAAGCACTTGCGGCCTATTAGGGAACCATCGTATGAAATGATCTCGGGAATCTATGGATGATCGAAATCATGATGGCCGGAACGGGGATCGAAAACGAGGTCCTCCCGAATACATGTCCAAGACCTTCACCATTGGTTACTTTCATCGTGTTGTTTTCTGAAATGAAATTACGGAATTCTTTTTCTCTCCCTTTTAAATAAGGGCGCCGTCTGGCTGGAGGAACTTTTTCGTGGTGGAGACCTGGAAGTGCGGTAACTCTAAGGATGACCCTGGTGAACGTTTCGAATGTCAGGTCACCTTTACGCGCACAGCACTGAACTGGCGTGCAGTCTTTCTCTCTCCGTCTCTCCTCATACAACTTTCATTACGGGACTTACCATTTTACGGCGTAATAATTAATACGAAGGTATGCTGAAAGTCCTAGAGGTAGAGGAACTCTCATGCCTAAAGATATTGTGAAACACTCGTATTAGTAATTCATAGACACCCGAGAATTTCGCGGGTTCATTTCTAGATAAGATGGAATTCACATACATGTACGTTCTACGTTTCTAATTGGTCGACGTGTTTTTGACACCACCTAGAGATAAATGAGCCAATAACAAACATGCAATAAATTGGGCGCCCAACCACCGCCTTTTACTACCGGAACAATCAACCAATAAACAGTTGATATCTGTATGGAAGTATATAAGACTGCGAAGTCTAGGCTAGAGGTAATTGAACTCGCGAATTTCTCGGGTCTCTAGTAATTTCTAAATTTTAAACTGTACGCTTTACAAACGGAAATAAAAACACACACTATTATTCGGGCGTGGAGATTTTCTTCAATTATATTCGTAAGCAGACTTTGCTCAAAAAGATTGAGCAGTTTTTAAATTAAATCTACACGACTGGAGCTCTACGCTGTGATTAAGGAAGAGTGACATAAATTAATTCCTATTACGTCAGTTGGAGTCCACGAGATTTTAGAAGGCAGCTTAGAAGAACTAATAAAAGGCAATACTAGATTAATATTTTCACTAACTCGGCAAGCACATGCATTGACATGCCAAGAGTCATAAATAGCCATATGTAGAGCCCCGAGTATTTAGCGAATTCGTTCTTTGGCGAGGTACACTTCAAACGCTTGTTTTTTTTCTCCTGCCACCGTGATTGGCCTACAGTTGTATATACACTTCTCTTTTTAATTGTGAGCTAGTGATAAGCAGGAATCGGTAGTGTGAGTGAGCTTTGTTCAGCGCTGTACGAAGGCCTCACTTAATCGCAGCAACCAATAAGTAGAGCCCTGAGTATTTCGCGAATTGAGTTGGCAGCAAGCTAGACTGGACAGTCCTCTATGCACTCGAGACATTATCGTTTGCTTATTGGTTGCTGTAATCAAGTGAGTCCTCTGTACAGCACTGTTAAACGCTCACTCACACTACTGCTTCCTGCCTATCACTGGCTCACAGTTAAAGGGGGCTTGTCTGAAGAATTGTTATCCAATGACAACAGTAGGAGAAAAGAACAAGAGTTTGGAGTCTACCGCACCTCTGAATGAATTCGCGAAATACTCGTGGCTCTGCCAGTAAGCAAACGATAGTTTCTCGAATGTATAGAGGACTGTAAAGCTCAGCCTGCTGTAACATCGATACGCGAAATACTCGGGGCTGTAGCCAAGTGTAAAGGCAATAGTTGGTAGCACCACCGTACCGTTACGTCTTGGAATTACCAGTGTGCTCTGACATCGCTTGAGTGAGTATGTGCTGGTCGTGGCATTTAGTTGCAACCAACCTTCCATGGACATCACGTGCCCCCACAACGTTTTGTGGGATATTCCAGCAGGATTATGCATCGTATCCTCGGCCCAAGTTGTTCAGAATTGGTCGGAAGAGCATTGCGGAGAGTTTAAGCTACTGCTGTCGCTACCTCGTTAGGCCGATCGACCATTTGTGGGTAGAGACCTTAAGAATTCGCGTATTCATTTTGAGACAAGCTAGAATTCAAGACACGTGTGTTTATATAACTTTAGCCACTGGTCCGTACGGCGTTTGAAACCCCCTAAAGAACGCTTGTCCAATCGTCGCTTTCCACTGTGACAGCAGACAGCCAATGTTTAGTTAACATCGGCATATTTGTACATAAGCCTGTAGATTATAGCCTGTCGGTCATTGAACTCGCGAAATTTCCAGGACGTTATTCATGGGACGTGGTAGGACGGTCCACTCGCAACAAACGATCCTGCACATACAAATATCAAAGATCTGTGGGTAATGGCTGTTCACGATAAAATGAGCACTTTAGAAATCGACCTCAGAAAAATGTCACTGCCCTAACCTGCATATATTTTAATGGGCGCACTGAGTGACATTCACCCAGTAAAGTTGGCAACGATGGATGGAAAGTAGTTCTATATCCTAACGTCAAATAAAAAGTGTTTTGTAAACGTTTGTGATAACTTAAAAATATTTCTTTCACTTTCGGTATTTTTTAATGCATAGAATTGTGAAAATAAGCAGATTTTTAAAAATATTTCCTTTTCTAATAATTTTAGTTACAACTTGACCGACGCCCGAATGAAATTATGATACTCATGGCAATGTTGATTTTACATAATGCGGAGGAATACACAACGTGCATACAAGTATATCTTAAAGGGCTTTTAAAAGTGCTAATTTTACCGTGAACAGCCTATAGTTATTTAGACGACGTGGGTCAACATCTCCCCGGAGGTGTTTCGTCCACTCGTGATATCTATGCCACGACGAGTAACTACACTTCGCCGGGCTATAGGAGAGCCTACGTGATACTAGACCCGTAATCCCAGAATTCCTGCGGCATGCCAGTGTATTTTGCCATGTAGATCCAGTTATTTTGTATTATGCGTTGCACCGTAATGACATGTAAAATTTCCCCACTGAAGTAGTAGCTAAGCAGAAACACATCGCTTTGGTGAAATGTTTTCTCACAAAGCTAGTATTAAAACAATTGCGAATGGGGTGTCCTTTCTTCGTTTTTCTGTATTTAGCCTCCATAAAATTGTAAATGCAATTTACCTCTACGGCATTAGTGCACGCACGGCGCGCTCGTTACCCGTTGAACTTGCGAACTTCCACATTCCTCGACACTACCTAGAAGGCAATTGCAAAGCTTGTGTTGCTTTTGGACACCCCTGGATCCGCGTGTTGCCAAAAGTGCTGCTGGCTACGCCCTAATTGCCCCCGTCACGTGCCTGGCGGTGGCAGAGGCGATTGTGCGTCGCCAACATCGGGGGAACAAGAGGTGCTTGTGTCGATGACAGATGCCCCCCATCCTGCCCCAGGGGGCAAACTGAAAAATTCCTGTCATAGTGGGCGAGCACCGATCTCCAGGAGTGCCTTTGTCGAGTGTAGCCTACGTGTTGTCAGCTACCTTGTCATCCCCTGTACCAATCTATCGTCACGGTTTCGCTTCCTCGCTGAATTTTTATTTTTTGGCGTGAAGTGTCCTTCTGCTCATGAGATTACAACCTGCACTGATTTTGTAGGGACACCTGCTTTTAGCACAAATATTCCACGACCATTTGTTCCCGTAGCATATTGAAGTGTAGCCAGAGAGGAAATATTTCCGCGGAAATTATATTTACCTGTACGTGCGGACCAGGAATTTTAGCAAATCCATTCGAGGACAAGATAGACTTCGCAATCGTGTGCATTGTAGTGACATTTGCAGTTGGATTAAAGTTACATGAATATGCAAAGGAAGAAGTTCCGAATCGTATGTAGCAAACTGGCTACTCAGAGGACAGCAAACAGTGACCAAACATCAGAGGGTTGAGTATACATATGATTGTGGAGTCTAACCTGAATTTCACTGAAGTCGTAATTTTTTTCCCTGCCTTCAGCTATATATGTGTGAATTCCGAAGGTTTTTTTGACAACAAATAAATGGCAGAGTCTATCATTAGATGTTTTCGATGCTGCAAAGACACCCGAAATTGGTTAGGAACGGCTGTTCACGGTAAACTAAGCACTTTTGAAAAAGCGCTCTTTAAGATCTACTTGTATGCACATTGTGTATTCTTTCACCTTATTTAAAATTAACATTGTCATGTGCCTCATCACTTTATTCATGCGTCGGTCAAGTGAAACTGCGAAATTATTATACAAGTAAATACTTATCTAATGTGCTCATTTTTACACTTTTATGTCTTAAAAATAGAGAAATCAAAATAAATAATTTAATATATCACAAATGGTTACCTAACACTTTTTATTTGATGTTGAGGTATGGAACTACTTTCTAACGATAGAGACCTGCAAAATTCGCTTTATTATTAAGGACAGGCTGAACTCCAAGTTACTGTGCGTTTGCCGACTACAGAAATTGGGCGGAAATATGCCTGTCACGCTTCGGAGAACTCTTGAGCCAATAAGATAATATCAGCGGTGAAGTGGCCAATCTCTTTAAAGGAGATCAAGCAGGTAGGTGACGTAGATTAAAGTGCAGCGGCCAATGAAGAAAAGGAATGTGCACGCATGTTTATAAGGCAGTGAAGTCTAGTCTGTCACCGAAAGATAACGCGAATTTTGCAGTTCTCTATCTATCGATCGTTACCAACTTTACTGGGAGAATGTCACTCAGAGTGCCCATTAAAATACATGGATGCAGGGTTAGTGACTTTTTTCTAAGGTTGATTTCAAAAGTGCTCACTTTATCGTGAACAGCCTTTACACGTGCGTAGATTTGGCGAATTCTTGTAGTCCAAGGCTAGACTGGAGACGCTTGTGCTTTTGTGTGAATTGTTTTCGCTGAGCCGCGAAGCAGGCCGCTGTGGTGTAGTGGTCAACCCACTCGCCTACCAACACGGCGAACCGTGCTCGAGTCCAGGCGGAGATAAACGTGAAATTTTGCATTTGGTAAGGACGTACTTTGCTTGTGGTCGGTGGGCTTTATCCCAAAATTTCATTCCATTGGCACCCCTTCCTCACCTCGCCTCACCGACAATAACAAATAACCTTGACTAGATGGAAATTATTGGACATTTGCCATTGCGATGTAGATGTCTGTCATGGAGAAATAAGACAGAGCACGAAAAAATACTTAAAAAGACAAGTAACCTATGGATAAGAATAGGAACATTTCGCGAGTTCATTTCAGGATAAGATAGAAGTCAAACACGTGTACACTAAAGTTGACTTTGCAATTGGGTCGCAGTTTATTACACACGCCCTGGACGACTCTGATCCAATAGTAGACTTGCAAGGGAACAATTAGCGAGTGCTATACTGCAAGGTGTGAAGTAACACTGGCTACTCTATGGGGCAGCAGCCAATGAACAAACATCTTAGGATAGAGTATACACATGACCGTGTAGTCTAGCCTACAGGTCATTGAACTCGCGAATTTTTCCCATCCCTACATATGGAGAAGAAAACTAATAAATGTATACAACACTGCAAAATTCCAAGAGGGAATAGAGTAAAAAAAAAAAAAAAACGGCACAGCATTTAGTTATGAAAAATATATGTATACAGTACGGCTCAAAAGTTCCAAGACCATGGTGTAAAAGAATAGAATGTCTCATAGAACCTAAACTTTTGCCACAAGAGCTATGTCAATTTATTTATGGTACCTCGCATATATGAACAAACTTCCGGAAGCTTAATTGGGCTAGGCTATGCATTTTAGAAGTAATTAATTTGTAATACAGGCTTATTACAAATTATTTATCGGGTTTTAAAAATCTGTAATTCACAAAATACTTGTCAGAAAATAATGAGTAATACACGAGAACAACCAGAAATTCTCCATTTTTTTCCCACAAATTTCTACAAATGTTCAATGTGAGATCCTTTCGTCGCACGACACGCATCCACTCGGTAGTCGGATTCACCCCATACGCATTGCAGCATGTCCCTGTCGATAGCCATGACAGCTGTGGTAATGCGGTTTCGGAGCTCATGCAGTGCTGTTGGCGATGTTGGCACGTAAACAGTGCCTTTCACATACCCCCAATAAAAGAAATCACACGGTGTAAGGTCGGGAGACCGGGGCGGCCATCTGAACAGCGTAAAGTCATTCCGACCACAGCGTCCAATCCAGCGGCGTGGGCGTTCATTGTTGAGGTGGCGACGCATTTCTGTGTGGCAATGAGGTGGGGCCCCAACCTGCTGGAATACGAAGTTGGCGGAATCCTCTCTGATTTGTGGAAATAACCACAACTCCATCATGTCGAGATAGGACAGACCGTCACAGTGTTTTCAAGGAAAAGAAAAGGCCCGTACACCTTCGTCTGGGAGATTGCGCAGAACACATTAAGTTTTGGCGAGTCCCGTACGTGTTGCACAGAAGCATGGGGATTTTCAATGCCCCATATCCGAACATTGTGACAGTTCACCTTTCCAATCAAGTGAAACGTCGCTTCGTCACTGAACACCAGACGTGTGGCAAATTCATCTTGCTGCTTAGCTTCCTGCATATGCTCACAAGATTCAACTCTGATAGCGTAATCTTCTGGATGCAAGTGTTGCAAACAACTGCAAGCGGTACGGTTGAAGCTGTACCCTTCATCGCAAAATCTTCCTCCGAACAGTCGGCTGAGGAATCCCAAGCTCCCGACTTGCTCGGTTAGTTGATTTTCGTGGGCTACGCATATAACTTGTCCTCACTCTCTCCTCTGTTTCGTTAGAAACACCTGGCTGCCCTGTGCTCTCACCTTTACACAAGCATCCCGTGTCCTGGAACTGACGATAACACTGCAGAATGCTCTGGTGACCTGGCGGTTCTGTGTGGTAATGCCCTCGGAACACACTCTGCACGGTAACAACCGATAAACATCTTGCATATTCCAAACACAAAACGCTTTCTGTTGATTTGCCGCCAATTTGTGAACTGAGCTAGTGCTGTCACCTGGTGTGATAAAAAGGAAGTTTAGACTCGCATAAAAAATTTTTGTGAGTTTTTTTTTGTTTGGTGGTTAGAGCGAACCTTTAAGATAAATAATTTATGAATTACAGATTTTTAAAACCCGATGTATCATTTGTAATAACTCCGTATTATAAGGCAGCGCCAAAATACTAATACTTTTAAACATAAAAACTGTTTTGTGTTCCAAAGTCTTTCAAGTTATACCACCAATGCTTTTTTTGTAAATGTAGCAATAGCAGTGAGTCATTGTGGAACAAAAATTAATATTCAGAAAAATTCTTTCACGATTTGACTGTACATCGCTTTATTTCGTTAAATCCGTGACAAAAAAAAATTGATTTTCCGAAATTTTTCCTACACTGCGAAGTGATAATTGGAGCCGGTCTTATCCCTAAGGGTAGTTCTAAGTTTGCTGTGCATATTGCGTACAAGACCGGCTCCGAATCTCACCCGACAGTCTAGGAAAAATTCGGGTATACAATTAAATGTATCCCTATTTTCACGGATTTGATGAACAAATGCGATATGTAATCAAATCGTCAATTTTTTTTTTTTCCAGAATCTTTATTTTTGTTCCACAGTCACTCACTTCTATTGCTACCATAAAAAAAATATGCGACGTTCCATTATTTTACACTGTGGTCTTAAACTTTTGATAACAAATAGAAAACAACAAAGGCTAGACCCCTGTTTGAAAGAAATTAGAACCACACTTACAAAATATGTAGGAAAAAAATGGGACAACGCAACCAATAAACGAACTGAAACACAGCAGTTTTACCAGACACGACACAATGCAAGTCAGGTATGCTGTAGTCAAGAATATACAGAATGTCCCAGACCTATTGTACCAGCCCTTTTTTGTCCGAGCTATTTCGGGTAAAATGCTTTGTAGGAAAACCTTAACGGCTGAATTGAATGATGAACCCTACGCTGCCTAGAATCTGCGGTAAACTGGACGAAACGAAGGTAACTTCAGAATTTCAAATGGGAAGGTGGTACAAAATTAGTATCGTTCGGTAGCGCTCTCCAGACTGAACACTTATGTCTGGAAAGTCATTTGGTATGTGCTGCCGATTCTATAGTTTCAAAAAAATCTCCGGCGCTGAACGGATGATGTATGTAAAAATACCTTTTCAATGTTGTTGGCTTAGTGAGGAAACACACTTTAGCTTACACTTCCGGTTTAAATCAACGCAATTTGTGCAATTTAAGAGTACAAAAGTGCATGATTTTTAATTTAGAAAAAATATTTTTTTGTTTAGGCATTATTACAAAAGAACACATTCACTTGTTTTCTGTTCACTGTAATATGCATTCGAAATGTTCGCCACCCTGTTCTAAGCACATTAGTGTCCATCTTCGTGCACTTTGGGTACCCCGAAGTATCTCTGCAGCTGGAGCCACCAGCATGCTACTCTAATTCGGTCTTTCGTTTCGTCTCTCATTGTAGGACACTGTTGATACACAGCGTCTTTAATGCGTTCCAAAAAAAAATCATAATCAAGGGCAGTTAAGTCTGGCGATCGTGGTGGCCAAGCCACTGGCCTCCTCTTCCAATCCATCGACAAGGGAAACTCGGATCTAAAGTACTCCTGGCCACCAAAGAAAAAATGGGTCGGACATCCATCTCGTTGCAGCCACATTAACAACCGTGTTGCTAATGAAACATCTTATACCATATCATGCAGTGCGTGTTGCAGAAGTGCGGAGCACCGCTCACCACTTAATTGTTCATCAAAATAATATGGTGCAATTATTGATCATGGGTGAGTCCACACCTGGTGTTTAGGTTCCAAATGTGCTGGTTGTCTTGCTGACACAACCAATGAGGGTTTTCTGTTTACAAATAATGAACATTGTGGATATTTATGTACCCATTAGATTTAAAGGTGCCATCATCAGATCACAGTATATTAGTAGGGAATTCCAAATTTCGATTTGCAAACCATTTGCAGAAGGAGATTCTTGTCTGGAAATCGTCTTACTTAATGCCTAATGGACATGGATGTGGTAGGGATGTAAAGCACCGTGGTGTAGGATTCTCCAGATGGTACTTGTGATCACCCCGGAATCCCGTGCTATTCTTCGAGTAGGAAGATGTGTGTCCAGGATATATGCACGTATATCATCTCTAACACGTCTTCAGACTTGATTGTTACGATAGCGGCTCGGTTCCACGTGGCCACTATTGTAAATCCACGCCTCCGATCGCTGAAAAACGTGTAGTCACCGGCGTGGACGATCTTGATACCTTCCTGCATGAACGCGCTCTGCTTGTCGGTAATTCTGGCGACCTTCGCCGAGCACCATAAGCATGTCAAATGCCTATTCCCTTCGATACAGCTTTACTGCACGAATAACAGGAAAGAAAAGTAAAAACCTTGCTAGAAACCTTTCACAGTGCACGCACCGCCAAAATGCCTCTTATTCGACACGAGGAATAGCACAAACAGACGGGAAATGCAAGTACTGCTATCTAGCGTCAACAGTTCCCGCTCGCCTCGTTTGGGCTGGCATAGTGTGGTGCGATGCAACATCGGCTGTTGCAGACAGAGAGTATTTCGATATATTCAAAACGGCGAAAAATACCAAAAAAAACTTTCCCGGCAAAAAAATGATTTTTTTTTTTTTTTTTTTTTTTTTTGCGAGCTCTATTCAACGACAGTAATTTTATACCATCTTCGCATTTGAAATTTTGAAGTTACAGAATGCGACATTTCGGGAACTTGGCCTACTATCTGTTCCCGGCATTTTAAGATTTCAGTACTTGGAACGATAATTTTTTTCCTCGTTGCCAACTTTACAGGGAGCATACCATTTCGAAAGTGATCACTTTACCATGAATAGGCTATAATCTAAGGAATTACATTAAAAAAAAAAGGCTGTAAACGCTTTTACAAGGCAACAAATATTTTTTAATCGTCGTCTGTACGTCACACGAAGGAAGTGTTAAGAATCCCGCCTACCTTGTACTTCACCTGCATTGCAGAGTGTTTGAGTGAGTGAACGAGTGAAGAGATTTGGACGGCTCTTAACAGCGAGGTCTTGAGAGCCGATGAGGGTGATTGAAGTGAATATGGAGAGGCGCCGGAATGAGGGGGCGGGGGAAACGGGAGAAACCCGAGAAAGTCCGCCGACCAACGACATCGTCTGGCACGATTCCCACTTGCGAAAATCAGGTGACCCTGCAGGGGAATTGAGCCCGGTTCGCCGTGGTGGGAGGCGAGCGTGCTAATCGCTCAGCCACCGTGGGCCTCAGAGTGTTTCAAATACGCTTTTCCCCACGAAACTATTAAACGTGAGTACAATGTGCGGATCTACGAAAAGAGCACATACTTCAGTCGAGGGCTGTTGAGTACTTTCAATATGTCACGCACGTTAGAAAAACCATTTCGGAGTGCTTCAAAACAGCCATAAACTCTTTTTCAAAGTGCTGTAGATCAAAATATACCTACGCGCCCGATAGGCATACATACAAAATTACTTAAAGGCGCTGCAGTGAGCGTCTATACAGACTTCCAAACAATGAAACAATAGGGTTACTGCTTAAATTCTTATAGATAGGGATAGAAAAATTTCGCGAGTTCAATGACATGTAGGCTAGACTCCGCAGTCCTGTGTACACTCGAGTCTCAGATGTGTGTTCATTGGCTGCGGCTCCAGAGAGTAGCCAGTGTAACTCCACGCCTAGCAGTATGGGATTCGCCACATATGTTTCCTTGCAACTCTGCTATTGGCTCAGAGGTCTCCCCGGCTGGTCTAATAAACTGTGATCCGATTGGAAATGTATCTTCACTGTACATGTGTTTGACTTCTACCTTGTGCCAAAATGAATTCGCGAAATTTTGTATCCCTATCCATAGATAAATGCTGTTCGCGGTAAAATGAGCACTTTTGGAAGCCCTGCTTACGATCTACTTGTATGCACGCCATGTACTTTTCCACCTTATTAAAAAAAATTAACATTGGCATATGATTCATCACTTTATTCATGCGCTGGTAAAGAGGAACTGTGTAATTATTAGTAAAGGTTACAAATCATCTCATTGTTACACTTCGATGCATTACAAAAAAAAACAGAAAGCGAAAGAAATAATTTAAGTTGTCACAAATGGTTACCTATCACTTTTTATTCGACGTTAGATATGGAACTAGCATCCATCCATCGTTGGCAACTTTGGTGGGCGAATGTCACTTGGTGCGCCCATTAAAATATATGCATGAAGTGTCAGTGAATTTTTCTAAGGTTCTTTTCAAAAGTGCTCACTTTATCGTGAATAGCCTTTACACGCGGTGCACGTCACGCCAGTTGAGAGGCTTGCGCTTAGAGGCGATGTGCACTTGATGTGCGTGGTATTGTCGCCCTTGTCTCTCCCGGGTTTCTCGGTTTCGAACGCGGGATGAAAAGTGTCGGACGGTGAGCCAGTTATAGCTTCACCTAGATCGTGATCGGCAGCCCCGGGGAGCAGCAGAGCACAGCAGGGCGCCGCCAGGTGGCGGCGGAGCGGAGAGGCCGCCATTTTTACAGAGCGCGTCCCGGCGCGGCGGCGGGAGATGACACGGGAGGTTCTGTGCGCATCGCGTCCGCCAGGTGCACCCCTCCCCCTACACCCCAACACCCCCCTGGCGGCCGGAGACGTTCACAGCTCGGGCACCTCACAACGACACTTTCTTCCCGAGCGACGCTCTAATGAGGTGCCGGGCCGCCGCAGCGCCTCGCGAGAAGAGTCCCGTCCTTGTTTCGTCACTTCGCTCCCGACGAGCGGCTGCGCGCGACGAGCAACACCGCACCAAGTGCTCGCCCACTGCTCTGCTACCGCTCAGGGGGCCGCGGTGGCCTGGTGGTTAGACTACTAGGCCTCCTCAGCGGCGGAGTCGCTCCGCGGAGTTTCGTGCCGGACGATGACGCCAGTCGGTCGGGTTTTCTCGGGGATCTCCAGTTTCCCCTGCCCTTATATTCCGGCGACGCTCCATGCTCACCTTACTTCACCCACATCGGCTGTAAGTAGAGACTCTTAGTAGGCATTACCAGCACACGTATTTTCTCTGTTTTATTAATATTAACTGGAGATTATATAGTATAATTGACAGATAAAATGTAAATAAAGTTTCGCTTTTACCAAAAATAAGATACTTTCATGTCAACAGAAGTATGAAACGCTTGTGCTACATGGAATACTTAGGAAAGAACCAGACACGTCAGAAATGGGGTAATTTTTCAAAAATTTTTATACAAAAAGTGTAAAGATGCCGGGAATAGACTATACTCACGGAGCAACAACAGCGAGTGTATCAATATCTGAGAAGCATAGCGTGCAGGTTACTGGACTCTAAGAATTTTTCTGTCTCTGAACACCTGATATCCAATCATTTCACGATGTAAACTCCAACGTGCTAGGCATCATAAAGTTAAATTGTGTCTGCGTGTGTATAATTGTGCCTTCGCTTATCCCAACGCTACCTTCAGTAATCCGAACCAATTGCAATATTTACGCCTTGGTTTCATTTCATATGGCTGTGCAGAACAGGAGAATAAGTCCTGACTCTTGTGGCCCATGATAAAGTATGTTCAGAATGATCAAGTGTAGCACAATTACAGAGACAGTTAAACATTTTTTTTAAATTTTATAGTTGAAACTTATTATCATGAAATGTATGTACATAACTTACATATTTGGTCAGGGAAATGTCGAGAATTCAGTTGCCTGTAGGCTGTGCTCCATAGTTCTATAGGCTGTTTACGGTAAAATGAGCACTTTTGAAAGCCCTGCTTAAGTTCTACTTGTATGCACGTTGTGTATTCTTCCGCCTTATGAAAAATACTTTGCCATGGGCATCGCTTTATTCATGCATCAGTCAAATGAAACTGTGAAATTATTAGAAAATAAAATATTGAACTAATATGCTCATTTTTTTCATTTTCACTTTGATGCACAAAAAAACAGGAAGAAATAATTTAAGTTGTCACAATTGGTAACCTAACACTTTTTATTCGACGTTAAGATATGGAACTACTTTCCATCCATCGTTACCAACTTTACGGTATGCATGTTACTCAGTGCGCCCTTAGAATATGTGCAGGCGGGAGGAGTAACTTATTTCTAAGGTTGATTTCAAAAGTGCTCACTTTATTGTGAACAGCCTTTAATACCAATGGCCAGCGAACATCGCTGTGAACAGTGCCAGCTGCCAGTTTTTTGTGACTTTCATGTGCAACAAGTATACGCAATCGTGGACACAGCGAGTGGAAAGGACTAATCCATTTAGAGCCAGTGTGCAACACAGTGTACATGTTTTACAGGAATGTTATATTTGGCTGGTATTGTGTACTGCAAGACTTAGTGTCCAGTGATCTTCTCTGCGGGCAACTGATTCGTAGAACGTTGTACTATTCTAGGTTATGACTGGTTTATGGCACTACCGCCGAAGACAGAGTTGTGATAACGAAACAAGTAATATGTCAGTTTAACTGCAGTACATATCGAAACAATTTTTTTTGCAAAGTTTTAAACTATAAGTTAACCCGTTTTATCAGGCTTTCATTTACGAGCTCAAGTGTTACAGTCACGTTCCAATATCTGCGTAAACTTATGTGTCCCAGTCGCCGCAGTTCCTCAAACTACCCAACTTGCCTATCTATCTAAAGTCAAAGGAATCAGGACAGGAAGGGTTAACTGAAACGTGTCAGCAAAATATGGAGTATTTGTTGATGGTATAGCTGTCGACCAAGTTCACACACTTTTTTTTTTTCTGGAGAGGAGAAAACTACTGCTACCATACAGACCTTAGAATTCCTATTAAATAACATTTATTTGAACTCCAAATATAGCACAATGTTGTTCTCCTCCTGTATTTGCCAATAACACAATTTCCCTTTACAAACACCTTTAAAACTCCGTAAAAAATGCCCTTCCAATACCTTGGATCTTGCTTTCCTCAAAAGCTTTAGAAAATTCTACAAACACATTAAAAAAGCAAAACTCCACTTAAAATACGATCGACCTGCCTGAAAAACTGCAAATTTCAAAACCATGATTTTTAAACCCTCTTGAATCCAGCTTAAAACCAGTTAAAAAAACATCCAACAGTACATAAATATCTAAAAAGATGCGCACCTGAAGTGCGCTGACACCAACATATATTTTACAATGGCTATACACTTGTAAACACTCCAAAACCATTTACTTTTACCGGAAACTGCCTCTGTCAGAAGTTCTCCCAATGTAACTTCATTTAGGGTAACTACGAGCACCATTTGATGACCCCTTTGCAAGTCTCTCTCAGCCTTTACTACCATTTAAAAACAACTTTAAAACCTTTCCTCTCGGATACTCCTACAAGTCCACATGACTGTTACCCTGAGTGATACGCTTAAAATCTTTCCCTTTAAATAAATTCACTCTTACACTTGCATGCCTCACCACGCAGGGTGATTACACAACAATTTTCCAATAAAAACAACTCCTTTAAAGCAAAATGGGAAAAGACCCCAGCTTTTTACAATAGTTTCGCCCCTAAAAATACTCAGGAACAAACCCATGAAATTTCCCACTAAATACTCCACAACACTCTCCACAATTACCTCCACCTAATTCCTCAGGCTGGGGATACTCCCCCACCGTACACTTGCGTGTCGGCTTGCCCGTGAACCCACACCAACACACCCACCATGCAACCAAAGCAGGCCGAGGATATTGTCCCCACTGACAATTTCATGAAGGCTGCCCACTTTGACCCAAACTACTCCATTCACAACACCAAATAAAGCTAGGGATATAGTCGTCAACAACACTTTCGTGAAGGCTGCCCGCTTCAGTACTAACTACTCTCCACTCACGTCATCCATCAGCCATTCACTACTCTCCCTCCCCAAAATGTCCAGGTTTTTCATTTATAATATCTCACCACTGAGAATAATACTTCCAACGTTTCCAATTATTCAGCCCAAGTTTCTTCTTAAAAGCCACAACGAGAAACTTGTTACAAAGTGCAATGATGGTCATGCAGCTAACCTTCAGCACACACATAACTTCGGGAAGTACACGGGGAAACACACACAATAATGTTTAGTCAAATTAATAGCCTTTTTCTGGGGCTAAACTCCAACATGGCCGCTCCTCATACGCCCGACGCAGGGAATCTAAAATAAACAAAGTTCATATGCGATCTCAAAATTTACTAAGTTTTTTACTCTTTCTCGTCGTAGAAAACCAATAAAGTCCCACACAGGACATAGAAAAAAACAGTCTTTATCTCACAAGCCACGGAAAAAACACTAAGTCCAGAGGCGCCTTCCTCCATAATCAAAGTCATTAAGCACTCCTCCCAGGAAGAATTCTATCACCAACTCCTAAAGACAAAAAAAAAAAAAATTAGTCCGAACCATTTCCCTTCGAGAAAAAATCTAAGTCCCGATCTCAGCTGGTCAAAAACTATCACCCCTCGTAGTCTCCTCGCAGAAATATTCTATGTTACCACATCGAGAATATTTTCTAAGTCACAAGATTCCATTAGTACTTAGCTCGTCGTTCGCAGGCTCCTCCTCTCGTAGATACTCTGAGCGGACACCACTCACCACAGAGTATCAGCACGCCGGCTGAGTCTCGTAGATACTCTGGGCGGACACCACTCACCACACAGTACCAGCACGCCTGTTGGGTCTTGTAGATACTCTGGGTGGACACCACTCACCACAGAGTACCAGCACGCCGGCTGAGTCTCTTAGATACTCTGGGTGGGCACCACTCACCACAGAGTACCAGCACGCCGGCTGAGTCGCGTAGATACTCTGGGTGGACACCACTCACCACAGAGTACCAGCACGCCGGCTGAGTCTCGTAGATACTCTGGGTGGACACCACTCACCACAGAGTATCAGCACGCCGGCTGAGTCTCGTAGATACTCTGGGCGGACACCACTCACCACACAGTACCAGCACGCCTGTTGGGTCTTGTAGATACTCTGGGTGGACACCACTCACCACAGAGTACCAGCACGCCGGCTGAGTCTCTTAGATACTCTGGGTGGGCACCACTCACCACAGAGTACCAGCACGCCGGTTGGGTCTTGTAGATACTCTGGGCGGACATCACTCACCCAAGAGCACCAGTACACAGGCTGGGGAATTTAAACAACGCCCTCTTTATTGCCAATATATTCTGAGTGACGCGAAATTCATACAGCCAATGATTTCTAAGGGCGCGCTTCCAAAGGGAGCGCCTGTACGCCCGCCACTTGCTTCCCAGGACAGCTGTGCTGGTCGTCGCTCATTCCTCCGTAGGTGTTCACACTTTTTCCATGCACGAAACACTTGTGACGGGAATTTCGCTCGTCGTAACTAGTGTTGTACGTGCTCTGTACTAGGTTATATCGACGTCAACAACTAACCCATTCGCTCTCCGTGTCACAGAGTAGATACGAAAACAGAGGTGGAACCGCACACGTCAGCGAAATGGTTTCTCAGACATGCAACGTGCCCGAACGCTGTTTTTCGCGGAAATATTTCAAGACCAGTTGTACTCTAAAACACTTTTGTTCACATGCACTTTCGTGTTTGAATGATTTAAAATGTCCCATGCCTCAAGTGCCTGACCACGAATCATGGACGTTCAGTGTCGGAGTACTTTTTTACGATTGGCCCAGTCAAATAATAACATGTCTTCTCACGTAGACACGCGGCCAATAACTAGAGACCTGAAGACCTCGCGGATATATTCTGAGATGAGCTAGAATTCAAGACATATGTGTTTATATAACTTTAGCCATTGGGCCATAGGGTGTTTGACACCTCATAGAGAACGCTGGTACAATCGTCGCCTTCCACTGTGATAGCAGACCACCAATGTGCATTTAATATCGACATATTTGTACATAAGACTGCACAATCTAACTTGCCGGTCATTGAACTCGCGAATTTTTCAGGACTCTGCCAATAACCAAAGGAAGTTGTGGGTGTGAACTTAGAATATACAAGTCTAGCATGGCCATAAATATTTTCGCGAAATACACCTGCCCCTACCAAATCAGTGCTTGGTACCGCACTCGCCGGCCAGCAACTCGGGCAATAGTGAACATTTCGTGAAACTCAGCAGCCAGTCAGACACAAGGCGCGATCCCACAACTGTGGAAGCCAATCAACGAATGGGTACGCCCATAGCAAAGCAACTGCCGCGCCATTTTTCTCTGTCTACTTACATATTCTGTGGCAGTACGTCGATCTCTGGTTGCAAGAAGCACGCATGGCGTAAGTACAGCACACATCGAAACAAATTAAAGGATTACGACATTTGAGCTGGTAAATTAATTCAGAACTGAACGGTTTGATGTATCAGGAATGATTTCAGACTTCAGTTGATTTTTTTTTTTTTTACCTTTGGTTGTTCATAAGAAAACACGTTGGTATTTAAATGACCAATCATAATTAGTTTACTGCGGCATTGAACGTCCGTGATTCGATGGCAGGCACCTAATACGCGTAATAATTAAAATATCCCAGTCCCGGAAATGTAGTTTAGCTAAATTGTTTGGAAATGCTATTACACAGGAGCTCTTTTCGCGAAAATTAGGTTTCCCTTAGTGTAGACATAAATTTCGAAATATAACAAAATCTCTGAGTAAATATGACAGAGAAATAAACAATGAGTTTCTATGAGAGAAATATTTATATATAACGCATAATTTCAGGTTAGGAATTAAATATACTGTAATAATTATAACGAAAATTAAGCAGCGCTAAAAGCTATAATTCCCTTGTTCGTTTCACTTGTATCAGAAAAAGGAAGAAATTGTTAAGAGAATGAAAACACAAGCTGTTCAGATCTATGCTTGCGAGCTACTTTCCTGGATTCCATTGTTTTACTATTTTATTTTCGCTTAGCTTCATTGCTGGGGCAGATTACCTCATATGTAAGAGATGCGCACGCTTAAAGAAAAATACTCGAGTGTTATAATCAAATAATGCTATACAGATGCAATACAGATACAGGCTCTAACATAATACATTAATTTACAAAGAATACTTAAGCCTAACTCAGCATGTAGATCTATGTTAATGCTAATAAACTTCCGTTCAGATTAAGCTCTTACGTTTCCAAGGAAAAGAAAAATTACTTTTCGTACGTTTGTAAATTGCGAACTATCAGATAAATAACTGATTTTGACCACTACATCAAAACATTTTTTTGGCAGAAGAACAATAACATAACAATAATAATAAAAATAATAATAATGTGTTTGTGTTGAATCATTTATTGATAGAGTCACGTGTATTTCGAGAATTCATTCGGAGACGAGGTAGACTCTAAACACTTGTTCTTTCCTCCTACTGTTCTGATTCGACGACAGTTCTTTAGACACGCCCTGTTCATCTGTGAGCCAGTAATAAGCAGGCAGCAGTAGTGTCAGTGAGTGTTTAACAGTCCTGTACAGAGGCCTCACTTGATCACAGCAACCAATAAGCAAACGATAATGTCTCGAGTGTATGGAGGACTGTTCAGGCTAGATGCTGTCAACTCAATCCGCGAAATACTCAGGGTTCTATTTATTGAGACGTAAACTGGTACTTTCATTGTCCTTATTGAATTCCAAAAACCTATTAAATTAAATCAATATATTTTGCGCCCGCTTCAAAGTAACTGCTTAATGATGTTGGATATCGTTTATTTGCTGATACCTCGTCTCCTATAAATCTGTTTACTCGACAACACGTCGTCTGTGAAAGACATTCAGAATGATTCAATAGGTTTCTTTTAATACACTGAAATAAGAGTACTTGCAAATTTTTTCCACATCTTTACGCAGCGATGACGTACACATTTACATCTACGTAAGATAACCATGAATGTCGCTTACTCCGTCCATTATAGGAGTAACTGTCATATGTCGTATTCCGTATTTCCACTTACGCTACCAACAGCCTATTTTCTAGACAAAAAGGACGCTCTAACTTTCAGCTATGAAGTGATCAGTTGACTGAGTCTAAATGAAAGTGTCCTTCGATTAGAGACCTGAAAAATTCGCGAGTTCAATGACCTGGAGACTAGACTCTACAGATTTATGAACAAATATGTCGATATCAAGAACACATTGGTTGTCTACTACCACAGTGGAAGGCTATAATTGGGCTAGCGTTCTCCAGGAGGTGTCAAACACCGTGTGGACCAATGGCTAAAGTAATATAAACCTACGTGATATGAATTGTAGTTTTTCCCAAAATGAATCCGCTGATTCTTCGGGTCTTTAACTGTGATATTTAACAAGATGTGCAATCCATCATTTTCATCTGCGTAACTAAACTGCACTTCTGATAACTGTAGTGTTATAACGACATAAAGAATAGGGATGTAGCAGATCCATATTCTAGGGCAAAGACATTTTCTAAGACGCACGTTCACAAGTGATAAACGTGGCGGACGTTGATGCTGTTTTCGGGCGGGTTTTCTCGGGACACTCCTGTTTCCCTCCATTCCGCCGTTCCTAGACCTTCACCTCATTTCACTTTCACCGGCGCTCAAGACATCTTTGTTACGCGCCTACCAAATAGTCTATACTCAACGAAGACGCGTGGCCCCGGATACACTTGGGTATTGTCCTGAATAAGTTAATTAAAACACGGGATGAGTAGAGTCTTATAAGTATAGTCCATTCAAGGATAGTCCCAACTTTTCTGAAGCCCTGCTAAGGCCCTACTTCCACGATATTCCTCAGCGTTATGTAAAAAAAAAAGTTAGCGAAGTCAAGAAATTTACACCGATGGGATAACGCACCGCATTCATGCGCGCTCGGTTTAATAACATTTTGCATAAGAACTATTACTTAATAAAGGCTGTTCACGGTAAAATGAGTACTCTTGAAACCATGCTTAAGATCTACTTGTATTCACGCTGTGTATTATCCTGCCTTATGTAAAATCAACACTTTCATGGGCCTCATCACTTTATTCGTGCGTCGGTCAAGTGAAACTTTGAAATTATTGGAAAAGTAAATATTTCACAAGTACGTTCTTTTTTCACTTCGGGACATTAAACGCATTACAAAACGAAATAGATATTATATGTAATTACAAATGGTTACCTAACACTTTTAATCAGGCGTTAACATAGGGAACTATTTTCCACCCGTCGTTACCAATTTTACTGGGCGAATGTCATTCAGTGCGGCCTTTGAAATACATGCAGGCGGGGGCAGTAACATTTTTCTAATGTTGAGTTCAATAATGCTCGCTGTATCGTGAACAGCCTTTAGGCTTTATTACCAGTACAGTGTTTCATCATGTTTTTATGCGTATTAATTATCAATGGAATATTATCAATACATATAGAATATAAATAGAAACTCAAATTAACGAAGAATATGATACTTTCATGTCAACAGTAGTACAGGACGCTTGTGATAAATGGTATATTTGAGAAACAACCAAACACGTTATGTCTACATGCGGTGATTTTTAAAAGGTTAGATTGAAAAAGTTTGAAGTAAACGTGAATAGACAACATGTGCCGGGCTTGAAAAGGTGCAGCCGTTTCTCCCGTGAAGTCCCGCAGACTATTTCCAAGCGGCAGCCCGTTCCGCGGAGTAGTACACTCCCTCGCGGCGTTTCGGTAGCCGGCCGACTTGAACCTTTCTTTCACGGCCTCTCGCTTGTCGTTGCTATTTGTCATCGACAGCGACCTACCACGCCTAGTCTGCTATCAGCTTCACACGCGGCTACGACAAAAAAAAATAGTCCTTTGTTTTCTCACCTCCTCCCCTTCCCCAGCGCCCGCCACCGTCATTTACATTTCCGTGCCCCCGAGACTGGTGTCTGCTCCTCGGAATACTTCCTACAATTTTTTCTCCTTTGACTGTCGTGCCGTGAACGTGACTGAGTGTTAAACGGGGCCAAGTGTAGCGACTCTTGTCAACGTAGGTAAGGTTAAACCTACTTAGACAAGGCAGCTCAATGCTGTATGCTATCCACAGTAAAATGAGAACATTTAAAAGCCCCGCTTAAGATATGCTTGTATGCACAGAGCGTATCCTTCCGCCATATGTAAAATTAACATTACCATGGGCCTCATCAGTTGATTCATTTTTCAGTCTAGTAGAACCGTGAAATTATTATTACAGTAATTTTTTAAAATAAATCTGCTCATTTCTACACTTAGGCGCGTGTTAAAAAAAAAAAAAAAGTAAACGAAAGAAATAATTTAAGTTTTCTCAAATGGTTACCTAACACTTTTTATTCGACTTTGAGATATGGAACTACTTTCCCTCCATCGTTACCAACTTTACTGGGAGCATGACGCCTATTGCGCCCGTTAAAATATGGAGATAGGAGCAGTGACTTTTTTCTAAGGTTCATTTCAGAAGTGCTCACTTTATCGTGAACAGCCTTAAATAGTGGTCTTTGACAACTAGAAATTTTCGCGGCTAGGTCCCACTGGTTTTGCATGTGTGCTGGATTTTCTTCGTTAGTGGCAAACTTTCATAAGATAAATCAATTTATATACATACTTTTTAAATCTTCCAGTTTGCACTGTTTTAAATCACAAGTAAATAACAAACTTTGTTATTAGCACTTGAGTGGGGAATTCACGAAATACAGCTTCATGTTATGGTCATATTAGGCCTAGGTTAAGAAAATTTGATTTAGCAAATAGTTGTATTACACAATTACTTTAATTAAATTCGATAGCAGGAAAAAAATTCCTTTTAATAAGAGGTATATTTATTTCGCTTTTAAGTCCGAAATATTTTTCGCTAAAATAAGCAACTTTACGATAGCGCAATACTGGAAAGAAATATATTTTCACTGTGTTCACTTGTAAAGAGCGTAGGGCGAGAATAATTGTTATAAAATAAAGTCATTACTTAACATTTTGACTGTGGCAAATATATTTCACAATTATGCTGAAAAAGAAACTCTTACACAAAAGAAATATATATGATTCCTTTATTTGCCGCAATCTTAAAAACGATCTCTTTGGAACACCATCACACCTTGCGGCGAAAATTTGTCCTCGTGCCAAACTCTCTATAGTTTTGTTTCTAACCTGAGTAGAGTAAACCTTCTCGTCGGGTAGCTGAAAATAAGTGATTTTATATCCACGCCGTGTTCACGATCAAGTGAGCACTATTGAAATGAAGACTTTGAAAATTATGGCTGTACGTAAACGCAAGTACTTTATATTAAAGGCAACTGGAAGATACCCAGCAGTGTTAGCAGCGAAATAAACAATAAGATATTCCGTAACTTAATATCTCGATAAAAGCTGTTCACGATAAAGTGAGCACCTTAGAAATGAACCTTTGAGAAATGTCACTGGCCCTGCATGCATATATTGTATTTTAATGAACACACTGAGTGATATTCGCCCAGTAAAGTAGGTAACGATGGATGGAAAGAAGCTCCATACCTTAACTTCGAATAAAATGTGTTAGGTAAACATTTGTGATAATTAAAAATTATTTCTTTCGCTTTATGTTTTTGTTAATGCATCAAAGTGTAACAATGTTAATTTTACATAAGGCGGAAGAATAAACAACGTGTATACAAGTAGATCTTAGGCAGGGCTTTCAAAAGTGCTCATTTTACCGTGAACTACCTATGAAAGTGTATTTAATGACTGAAATGGCAGGCACTAAAATCAGTTTCAGTACTGTTTGTTTTATACATACAATACCACGAATTAACATAGATATAACATATTTATGCTTATCAATATTTGACAGTACATGCAGTTTGACGCGTGGATATAATGTTCTTTGGTGAAACTCATGATTTCATGTTAGGTAGTAAATTATATATGACGGGCAGGACAAAAATTAATGTTTTTTTTTTTTTCGGAAGGGTTTAGTTGACCATGAAATAAATGCAAAATTTAAGTGGACTTGTAACATTTGATTGGCAAGTCAGTTGTTATTATTTTGAAGTGGACAAGACTTACCATTTTTATTACTATAGAAACATTTAATGCGTGAGTTCAAGACCGCCACTTTGCAGAGTAGCGTTTAAGAATTAAAGAACGATAAAAAAAAAATCAAATATTTCTGGAGTTGGAGGTGATTTATAAAGTTTTCAATTCTACTTAATGTTTGGAACCCTGCCGCTGTGGATGAGCAAGTCACGCTGTTGTAAAGTGCTTTGGCAGAATTGTTTCAAAAGCAAAATTACAAGTGGCAAAAATTGAATTTATAAAGTGAGATTTTAAGGTTTTCGTCCCTATGTAAATCACAACAAATAACATTTTATTAACAAAAAAATATATATGTAATTGAGCTTGTTTGCTGTCATATAAGATTTTTTATTTTACTCAAATAATGTACAATCCACAAATTTACTTTCTAGAATTGCGTATTCACTTCATTCATACTTATTTTTAGTTCCTGAGTTAAGTGCACGTTAGATCCCAACTCCATTCGCCCATATCACGTCAATTTTAATTTGTCACAAAATGAGGTTACTATACTATAGGTTATTGAACCTTTATAAACTGGTTTTAAATGGTTGACTTAGGTAACGAAAATTTGAAATATGACTTTGGAAATACTTTCAGAACCATTTAATAAATGTAAAATTCTGTTTATAACTGCAACCGGTCTGCTCTATTAGCAGCACACGCATTTTCGGCTGGGTTCGAGTAGACGAGTCTTCGCCGTCCAAATACGCGGAGCACTGTGTTGCGATCAGAGACTTTAATTCGAAAATTTTCCTCATTGAAACAGACTGTATTATTTCGCGGGAATTCAAGAGCAGCTAGATTTCATCTTGTCTTCGTTGTTTGAGTTCACCACCTGCCATGTAAAAAAAAAAAAAATCAATAAATGGTAGAATGTATGGCTCAACCTGCCGACTTCCCTGTGACAAAGTCAAACAGGTGAGACGGGAACATGATTTTATTTCGTCTAGCGTTTCAGCAAATTAATGATAGACGCCCACAAATTTTTCTAGCCATTGGCCCAAGACAAGAACTGCCACAATTGCACATTTATGTGACTTTTGTCGTAGGACAGTATTTAATCCTACGTGTCCTGTAGTACTCTGCGTAAACAATATAAGGATGGGAATAAACCGACCGACTGAAAATGAAAAACGCAGTAAAAAATAAAAAATCCCACTGTAGCATCAACCACTCGACCGTCGTAAAATTCTAAAGTGTCTTAGAGGACTGAGGAGTTAGGCCTATCACCAAAATGAATTTACGAAATTAATTGCTCTCTAATCAACCAAACAAGTTGAACTAACACATAATTATTAACATTTGACGTCTTACAAAATCAGTAAAGGATGTTCACGATAAAGTGAGCACTTTCGGAATCAACCTTAGAAAGAAGTCACTGCCCATGCCTGCATATACTTAAACGGGCGCAATGAGTGACATGCACCCGGTAAAGTTGGCAATGATAGCTAACAAGTAGTTCTATATATTACCGTCGAATAAAAAGTGTCAGGTAACAATTTGTGATAATTTAAAATATTTATTTCGCCTTCTGTTTTTTTTTTTTTTTAATGTGTCAGTGTGTGAAAATTAGCAGATTTTTAAAATGTTTACTTTTCTAATAATTTCACCGTTTCGCTTGACCGACGCATGAATAAAGTGATGAGGCCGACGGCAATGTTAATTTTACATAAGGCGGAAGAATACACAATATTCATACAAGTAGATCTTAAGTAAGGCTTTCAAAAGTGCTCATTATAACGTGAATAGCTTATAACAAGAATTGCGGTTCCTCCAGCGAATTGAACACAAGTACAGCGCATACCAAAAGTACACGATCGCAATGCTCGAGCTGGAGTTAATGTGCACCCGAACGGGTTAACCCGGAACAGCGTGTACAATACAGCGCAGACACGAGCATTGCGTCGCAACAGTTCTCCGCCCGCGACGCGGCCAGAAAGTACCCCGCTCGAGCTCGCAGGGAGACGACGCCGAGAGGAAGGCGTCGTCGGTTGAGCGGCTGTTGCGCGGTGGGCGCTCGTCTTATTTCTGCCGCGGCGCGTCTAATGACGTCGCCCCTCATTGCCGCCGCCGTAATTGGCCGCGTGGCAGCGCCACCGTCGCTGCCCCCGGGTCGAAGTGTCTCTGTCCCTCCCGCCGCCAGTTTAACCTCCGGCTGTAGAGAATGCGCCCGGATCTTCTTCCCCCTTTGCGCTGCTGCTTCCTGCCTCTCCCCGGATGTACTTTTCTCTTAATCCTTGCAGCCATACACACGCATATATATATATATATATATATATATATATATATATATATATATATATATATATATATATATATATATATATATATATATATATATATATATATATATAACTCTCTGACATATATCGGGACCAATGAAAATGTGAATGGATTGGTGTTATTGGCACCAGCTTTTTGTAAAAATACGGAATATAGTTACCATAAATTATATGTGTCGAAAGGAAGGTACTTCGGTTATTCGACCACTCCCGGATATTCGCACGTAGGAATCGTGCCGGACAATGACGCTGGTTGACGGGGTTTTCTCGGTGATCTCCGTTTTCCCCGCCCTTTCATTCCAACGCTTCTCCATGGCTACCTCAATCACCCTCATCGGCTCTAAAGACCTCGCTGTTAAGAGCCGCCCGCCCAAATCTCTTCACTCACTTTACTCACGCTTATTCGACGCCGTTTTCTGTCCTGTACAATTTATATCATCAAACCAACTTCGTGTGCAACCTCCCATAAAATGCACCTATAGGATAATGCGGATGAAATGAGTGAGTGGGTGAGTGAAGAGATTTGGGCAGCTGCTCTTAACACCGAGGTCTTGAGAGCCGATGAGGGTGAAGCAAGGTGAGTATGGAGCAGCGCTGGAATGAAAGGATGGGGGAAACAGAAGATCCCCGACAAAACTCGCCGATCTACTGAGGCCCAGCAAGTAATTACAGAGGCAATTGCACTAGATATCTTAGCCGAAGAAAGAGGCTCACAGCTGGAAGAAAGAATGGCAGTTCAGCATCTTTAGCAAGAAAGAGGGAGAAGAGAGAACCATCCCTAGAAATCTGGCAGGAGAGATGGGATAGGTCTGAGAAAGGGATGGTCACTTACAGCATCTTTCCAGAACTATGGAAAGATATCGTCACAATTTGATCACAACTGATTATTATCGTAGTCAGATGATAACAGGACACAGGAACTTTAAAGCCAAATTACGTGGATTAAACTAAATGGACTCTCCTTTTTGTACTACCTTTAGAGTTGATGACACTCTCTAGCATGCCCAAAGATTGAAGATATTAGAATAGAGTTACGTAGAACACTACACATAGAGGAACAGCTAAACATAAGAAGTATTTTATTTTATAAGGAGATAGAGAAATATTTTGGAAAATTTGCAAAGAACTTCATCAATACATTAGAGGAATTTGATGTGTGGCTATCGATGAATCCTCCAGGAGAGAAAACAGAGAATTCTCCATAAAGTATCTTATCCTTGGAATTGAGAGTGCAAGTAAACCTACTATATAACTTCAAAAACGTGTCCCACCTTTGTTTGGCTAGGTCAAAAAATAAGTCAACAAGACACGAGGCTCATTCCCAGAACCTCGCACAGCAAATCGGAGAATGAATACGCTGACACTAAATGAGCCGCAATGTCTTTTAATCTCTGTGTAACTATATACTGTGTGGTGCAATGTTGTATTGGAGGGTTGGACAAATAAATGTTGAACATCGCGTAGGCAAGGTTCAGGCCCGATACGTCGAACTACAGAACATTAATACAGGTTCAGCAGAAGAAGTGTAGCACCCGAACCTGCCGCAACATCTTCATGAATTCTGGCATTTGTGTGGCCTACGCTACAAAGTCGGCGCCCCAGAGGACTGTCCACCGTCGACTGAACGAGGGTTAACGACAATCGCGGCGTCCTACGCGCTGACTGTCTTTGACTCCACACCATAGAGCGGCATATTTGCAGTGGCGGACAGAACCTTGGGTAGGGTGTGGGTGCAGTAATGGCATCGCGTTTTCTTTTACCAACGAATCACGCTACATGCTGGGTGTTGACGATGGTCGTATCCGAAGCTAGGGCCACCGAACTGATCATCCGGTGTAGATTCATGTGCCTGCTAACTGCAAAAAAAAAAAAAAAAAACAGTATTCCAGTGTAAAAACATTTCTTGTTTTAAATATGCTTTTGAATACATCTTATATACGTGTTTATAAAAGGTGGAACTGGGTATTTTACCCAGATAACGAAAACTCAAGAACAAGTGTTGTATTGGTGATTGACGCACTTCCCGATCACCAATCGCTTACCGGGGTCGTAAGTCCCCATTTTCTACTATTCGTACGGCGTACTGTGTATTGCTCTCATGAATGTTGAAGAGCCATTTATTTCCCTTTATTTCCATGACATTATGGTTTCTTGATATGTCGATGGTTAATTTCATTGAAATAGGAAATAATATAAAAATTACATTCATAATGGTTAAACCATAACATTTAACATTTTAATTTAAACTACTTATTTGTAAAAATTAAATATATATATATAACACGAAGTTTGGTTTTAGATAAAGTACCCATGGAAGTCATAAAAATTGTAATTGCAAATTATTTGAAATCAGGCTGTATTGACTTTGAATTTTATGTTAAAAGCCAATATTGAAATACCGACGAATCACACGACAAATTTCCAAGAAATGTTTTTCCTGGCATTCCAGCAAGATAAGTAATGTTTTAAGCAGTTTCTTAGAGTATTAATAATGTTCTATTTTGAAATGTGTACAAAATTGTTTGATATCACAACGACAAATGATGAAATTCGCTAAACACAGGCTGTAGAAAATATCCCGTAACTAGGTACCTTGACCTGCAAGATCACCAGATCTGTAGCCCATGCCTGCTCAAACTTCTGAAGAGCTGTCGGCACCTGAAGAAAGAATGGTGGAATATACTGTTGGACAGTGTCCATATTCTACATGGTTCTATACCACTTCGACTGCCCGCTTGGATTACTTTCAGATGATGACACACACCATAGTAAATATAGCAATATACGCCATCACAACATTGCTGTGGACTCACTTGTTGACGGAATTTACTCCAATGTTTGTCTTTGCTTAACCCTTTCAGACTCGCATTGACTCGTGGTTTAAGATATTGCAAACATGAAGATTGTGTGATGCGAGCCGTACTTAAAACGTTACAACACTTCTATAGGTTGCCACAGCTAACAAGCTACAGTAATGTTAACCATTCATAACTTATGGGTCTATACCAGTGACATTGCTTACGAATCTCAGTTTCATGCTAATATGATTAGCCGTTGGGCCTCGCAGTGTACAACGCCGGCTAAAGGTAACCTTTGTTTCCGTTCTTTACACAGATGTGTACAATGTGTGCGAGTGGATTAATGGCGATGTACTAGTGCGTGACTGATTCCATGACGCTTCGACATCCTCCTTTGACGTTTCTCGATTTCTCTGCACTGCTGTGTAACTTGGTTATATACATCTCCCTGTCCGATCACAACAATTTCCACGAGAATAGTTTTTCGTTCTCATTCCATGCGAATGCCAGTGAAGATATAAACCATAAAATGTGCTTATTTACTAACAAACCTTCGTGACTAATGTCCTGACTTAACCATTTAGTTACACTTTCGACACTATACAGGATTATGTAACCATTACATCGCTCCAAACATGCAAAATGTGAGGTGTTTATGACCTGTGAACTTTGCTTTCGCCGTATATCTATTCAGTGTTTTTAACACTGAACTCATTTAATTTACCGAAGAATGTTGGTCAGTGGTCACTGTGATCGTTGATATCATCATTTTCACTTGCGTCTACAAAAACATCGAAAGAAACGCTGGGAAATTGTGCAAAAATTATGAACTAACGTATCTTCGACAACAATCTGACTAGTTTATCCTTTTTAAATGGATGATCAAGATTTTGACTCACTAAAGTTCTTTGCAGGCCAATCACAAGCGTTCTGCTTTAAAGTATTCGAGTCCTCACTGGTCCAATAGCCGTACACGTGTGCCAGCCAATAAGGAAAGAATACTTTTAGACGTGAGTAAAGTATGGTGAATCCTAGAATAGAGTCTATGATAGAAGTATTTTATTTTTGGTTGAATTGAACTCTTGTTTGAATTTTATTTATAAATTATAATATTTCTTCTAAAATTAATATAAATAAAAACAGGTAAAAATAGGAATGCTGGTTATACCTAATAAGAAATAGTTTTTATGGAAAATATTATTACACTGATGCTCACGAACTCAGTGCGTAGTCCCTTTCGTGTAACTTTCTAGGCATAGCTAAGATTTGTTTGCATAAGGCGGAGGAATATCTTTGAAGCAGAACTTAAGAAGGGTTTCGGAAAGGTTGAAAGTAATTGTGAATGAACTATACAGTAAAATTTAAGCAGAGCAAAGTTTATTGATAAGCATCGCTGCAGCAAATAAATAAGAACAGGGAAATTTTGCGAATAAATTTCAGGGCAAACTAGATTGAAAAATTTTACGCTCAGATTCTTTTACATGTGGATAACTTTTTTTTAGACCTAACCTTTGAAAATTTTGGGTCGGTAGGAAACTTTCAATGAAACAAGGACCGATCTACCTCGTCTGGGGTGAAGCTGGCTTCAGGCCGGCGCAACAGCCAATGAACAATAAACTGAAACTCGAGTATAATCTCCAGGATCTTCAGGTCCCTGAAGGGGCCGTGGTGGCGTAATGGTTAGTGTGCTCACCTCCCATCAAGGCAAATCGGGTTCGATTCTCGGCGTTGTAATCGTGCCGGACGATGCCACCGGCCGGCAGGTTTTCTCGAGGTCTTTCGTCCCCCCACCCCGCATTTGCATTCCGGCGCTGCTCCATATTCACCTCACCCATATCGGCTCTCAAGACCCCGTTGTTAAGAGGCGTTCGCTCCACTCCAGGTCACTGAACCTGCAAAATTCCCCTGATCCTATGAATAAACGAATAAAGACATCACACCGCTGTATGTACCGCTGACATATTTGACTGGAGAAAGCCGGGAACACAAGAAAAAACCAATATAATGTCCGTTATTTGAAAGTAGTAATTTCTGTACTCGACAGTAACACTTGGTCTTATGATAACCCTTGAGACGAGAGAGTGATCCAACGCGCTGCCGGAGGGAGAACCGACTGTAAGATAGAGTTCGTTCGCGCAGTCTGGACACGTAGTGTGGCACCCGGTCATCTGCAATTCCACACGCGCTCTGTAACATGTTATTGTTCACGCTCGGATTATTTATAAATTCGTAGCGAGGGTTAATATTATATCTTTGTAACTATGGTGATGTTTGCCGTAGTCGAGAAACATATATTTATTGTATTGTGCGTTCCTATCTCCCAGGCAACATAATTGAATAAAACTTCGAACTTACGAGTATTTGCAATGGCATTAAAGTTTCTGCGGGATTGCTCGGTACTGTAACAGAAGCGCCAAATTCATTTTTCTTATTTGTAGACGAACTCCAAATTGTATACGGATGCCGTGGAGAACTTCTGCATTCAAGTCAGATTGGACTGTAATGAAAATATGCCACAGTCAACCACACTTCAGCCAGGACCGTGTTTGGTCGTGCATTCATCATTCTTGGCTCGTATTCCAAAGGTCGCTAGATAATTTGTAATCAGCTACACTTGGGAATCAAGCGGAATTTCATTCCGTACCAGAAGAACACAGCGTATTACTTTAACTGTGCTTCGCCCCTCCGCAGTTTACGAATTCTATGGGCCACTATCAGTTAAAGGTAATAAATAGCATTAACAGCAAAGACCCGGATATGTAGTGTTTTGACTCGGTCAATGGGTAGACTGGAAGCACTAATACTATGTGTTATTTTAGCAATTAAATTAGAGCTGTTTTGTATAATTTCGGATGACTTCGTCTTAGCCAGTGTTGAACCGCCATAGAAAAATTGTGACCTAGCCGTGTGCACTCAGATGAGTAAATAAGTTACATAATTCATTCTGAAACTTGTGCTTTTTGTCAGTTGGGGTCAAACCCAGGAACCTATATACCAGTTGACTTTGCCTTCGCATATGTTTGAATGATGACTTAATCAAATTAGATTGTGACTCCACAGCGCGAGCGCCATCGGCAGTTTTGCATAAAAGAAATCTCGTGTGGGGAGTGAACCTAGAGCGAGGCAATACTCACCGAGTGACTGACGTTCCAGCTGGGACCCGTAGGTGCCCGTCATCCTCAGACATGACATGAAATGAGGCCCTAGGATGGAGCGGCGCTGGAATGCAAGGGCGAGGGAAACGGGAGTACCCCGAGAAAACCCACCGGCAAGCGACATCGTCCAATACGATTCCCACATGCAAAAAAAGCTGGGAGTGAACCCGCTGAGTATCGAGCCCAGATCGTCGTGGTGGGAGGCGAGCGCCCTAGCCACTGCGCCACCGCTGCCCCCAGTTTTATATTTAAGCATAACATTAAAATAATACCATTACGGTCTCTTTGATGGAATTCGTCAATTTGACTGACTGGCTGTGTAATGAACTCTAAGTAGGACTTTCATCAGCTTCTCAAAGTCGTTTTGTAGAAGGTTAATTAAGAATATGGCAAAAATCTCATAAGTTCTCAGAACTCGTCGCGTCGGCTACAGGAGTAATAATCAAAATGCACATGTTTCAGCTAAGACTCGTACTCGCCAGCGCCTCGTTGTCACTGCAGTTCAAGAGATCTTCCCTAGTTGCACTGACTCGCTCGGAACGCTTTTACATTCTGAACGTCACCGAGACACTTAATTACATAACATGCTCTCTGTCCACACGTCGGCTACAGGAGTAATAATCAAAATGCACATGTTTCAGCTAAGACTCGTACTCGCCAGAGCCTCACTGTCACTGCAGTTCAAGAGATCTTCCCTAGTTGCACTGACTCGCTCGGAACGCTTTTACATTCTGAACGTCACCGAGACACCTAATTACATAACATGCTCTCTGTCCACACGTCGGCTACAGGAGTAATAATCAAAATGCACATGTTTCAGCTAAGACTCGTACTCGCCAGAGCCTCACTGTCACTGCAGTTCAAGAGATCTTCCCTAGTTGCACTGACTCGCTCGGAACGCTTTTACATTCTGAACGTCACCGAGACACCTAATTACATAACATGCTCTCTGTCCACACGTCGGCTACAGGAGTAATAATCAAAATGCACATGTTTCAGCTAAGACTCGTACTCGCCAGAGCCTCACTGTCACTGCAGTTCAAGAGATCTTCCCTAGTTGCACTGACTCGCTCGGAACGCTTTTACATTCTGAACGTCACCGAGACACCTAATTACATAACATGCTCTCTGTCCACACACGGGGACTTACATTTCCTTGTGAAAAATCGCCATTTGTGAACATGCATGGATCTACAGTAGTAGTACGTATACTTACTACATATAGAAAACTACATATAAAGGAAAATACATTTTTTGTTTAATGTCAAATTAAAATATTTTAATTAATTTTTATTTAAACTATCTTGCATTTATCTGATTTGCTATACCATGTACCATTTACGTTGAGAAAAACTCTTTAAAATAAAACACAAAATGAGATTTATGTCGGTTTATTCGTTTCCCGTGATGAGTAAACGTATTTACATGCGTAGAGACAGACACAAGATAATAAACTTTGACTTCACAGATGTAAACAGTGTTTTAGAAATTTACGTCAGGTTTAATGAAGTATTCTTGTGACACAGAATAGCAGTTAAGTAATTACGCTAATGTTTAGTGTTCTATGAAAAAATCTATAAATATTTAGATAGCAATGCGAAAATATTAAAAATAGTTTTCATGTAAACAAGCACAAATATTTCCAGTGATTTATAACAAACATTTACTCGCTTCGATTAATATATTATTTTAATACGAAAATAATACGGATTGTAATGTTATCCTTATTGTATAACTACGTTCACATTGCATTTCGCATAATATTTCTTTGAGCTGAACCATAGATTTTAGTAACGAAAGTGGTTACGAATTTATTATAATTGTCATTATTATTATTATTATTATTTTAACTTTTCATCTCTGATAATGTTATCATAGATGCGGCTAATTCATATTTATAAATTGAGAAAATTCCATTTTTACACAAAAGCCCTATTAATAGTGATGAGCCGTTAGTCGGTTTTGTGAATTTCCTGGTCAACAAAAGAGTCAGTTTTCATGTTGGGAGAATAGCAGACTGCCAGACCTCTACTTCTAAGATAACGATTAAAAGCAAGCAAGTGGCATCGTTGGTAGTCATACTGGGTTCATATCTGGCGGGCCAGTTAACTAACAAATCCTGATACAATAAGTAAAATAGCTCAGACATATTTATAATATTTATTTATTTATTTTTGACTACTCGCCAGCAAGCGCGTTGAAATGCGATTAACTTTATACAATATATACTTTAAAATATCGTGGTGACGTTTTAAGTCACTGATGTGCTCAGTGATCAGTAGTGACGTAGAGTACAAAAGCCTCCACAAAAGCAATACAGATTGTATTCGTTTAGTTAAATAGAGGATTGCTGTTAAGACAGACAGGCCGTCAGATTCAACTTGGAAAAAAAAAAAAAAAAAAAAAAAAAAAAAAAAAAACACTAAATAAGAACACTAAAAAATGAGTGAATGAAGGATTTTGGCGGCTCTGAACAGCGAGGTCTTGAGAGCCGATGAGGGTGATTGAGGTTTGTTTGTTTGTTTGTTTTATTGCGCCCGTAAGATATTTTTACAATATATAGCTGTACAAAGATATTGGAGAAATCAAATTACAGTTTACAAAGTTTATACGCTGGACATAGTAAACACGCACATAAATATGTCAGATTGCACGTACACATATCATATCTTTTCTGTATAATGTGACTAATCTTCTTCTAACATGCTGTAGGGGGTCATCGTTTTACTGAAACAGAAGAAAAAGGTAACGAGAAAAACCGGAACAAGAAATGCGTACAATGAAATATTATAGAGTAATTTCTTAATTTTTGAAGTTTTGATAACTATCTGCGTGAACTATGCGAGTATAGAGCAGCGCAGGAATGAAGGGGCGCGGGAAACGGAGATCCCATAGAAGACCCGCCGAGTAACGGCATCGTCCGGCATGATTCCTACGAAGGTCTGGGAGTGACCCGGCCGCAGATTGTACCCAGTTCGCCTTGGCGGGAGGCGAGCAGGCTAACCGTTCAGCCACCACGGCCCCCGCGTCAGCTTGTGTTATTGTACTTTCCTTATAACTGCTAAGGAAGTTAAAAAAAAAAATCTGCAAACAAGAGTTCCTCGAATGATACAGTTTGTACACAGTTCAATACAAACAAGTAATATCTTGCAAAATATATTTTAATTAAATTTTAGTTTTTTTTTTTTTCCGATTTAAAAAAAAAGTATCAAATTGTTCCTTAACCCCTGGTTAGTTCAGTCATTCGGTAGAATTTATAGGATTTCTCAATAACGTCATCATTTCTTTAAACTAAAATTTAGATAATTACAAAAAATATTTTAAAATTCTCTCGATCTCGACGCTATTCAAGACCCCACATCGCGAGCATGAAGACGTACAGGGCTGTATATCCAAAGGATGATACAACCTTCGTATTCTAATTCATCCTACATAGTCCAGTGTCCCTTAAGAAGCAATTTTTTTAAAATCTGAACTGTGCTCAAAAAGAAGGAATAATCAACTGTAGGAAGTCTCTTATAGGCCATGCTACAATTACTATGTCCCCTATTCTCGGATGTCCTCGGTCCTCTGTCCTCGCTGACGTCACGAGACTCGCACACAATTTGCTGCTATAATAGAAGTCCTATGCTGCCCCAACAAGTAGGTTTTGAAAACTGCTACAAGTTAGCAGTACATGCTTTGTGCCATTTTGTTATATATTTTTTGTGTAAGATTCACGAGTATTTGGCTGGTATAAATCTGAGGTATTGATTTGAAGGTAATTTTGATCATTAAAGTAATTCGACTATTTTGTTGATCTGTTATTTGAACACATCTTCTTTATATTCACACTGTGTTTTAATCCAAAATTAAATTCCTTCATAGGAATAAATTTTCTCTCGATTTTGCATTTCTGAAATTCCTGTTTTTATTGGATAATTCAGGCCGTAACTGCAAGGCGCATATTTATTATTTACAATATTAGTCCCGCTCGGCACTTGCACACTCCACATTCGCTTCGATGCTATGTTTACAACTATTTTTGTTTACTATTATCTATTACTAGGGATAGGAAAATTTCCAGAATTCATTTCGGGACAAGACATACGTCAAAAATATATATAGTGAAGTCACCTTCGCAATTGGATCACAGTTTATTAGACTCACCCTGCACACCTCTGAGCCAATAGCAGACTTGCAAGGAAACACCTTGCGAATCCCATAACTGCCCAGGTGTGGGGCGGGGCAACAGCCAATGAACACACAGTTGAGGCTCCAGTAGGACTAAGGAGTCTAGCCTACAGGTCATTGAACTCGCGAAATTTTCCTATCCCTAACTATTACCTATTACGCGCGTATTTTGCCGGTAAATTTTTCTTCTTATTCTTTCATGAAAGACTCGAGGACAGGGTACAAACGGGGACAAAAAATTAGAAATTGGCAAATCTGCCGAGGACCGGGGACAGAGTACATGCGATGACAAGTGGGGACATGGCTCATGACATCAGATGATCACGTGGGCCAATCAGTGCTCGATACGTCAGAGAGGACCGAGGACAGTAGCCATGACAATTGTAGCAGGGCCATTATATACGAACAGGAGTAATTACTGTTGAAGTCGTTACTTACGTCCGTCGAGTACAACGTGCTCTATAACTTGGTTCTGAGAAACATGCCGAATATTTCCACACGTAAAATTATATCATTGCAACAACTAAAATTATAATTTTACCTATACCTAGAAAATTTTAATAGCCCCTCTGATTGGCTCCGCAGTAGTAAAAACTGAATACTTTCTATTACTTAGGTCTTGGATCGATTATCAAAATGTATTACGATTGGCAGAAGTAATAACTGCTGAAGATACATTTATAGACTAACAAATATTTTACTTCTATATTATAATACGTAATTATATGCTTTTAAGTTAAGTAAATTACGACATCAAAATACGGAAAGTTGATTTGACGGTATTGTAAATAAAAGTAGCTCCACAATCCTTTACACAGCATATTTCCGCGACATTGCCATAAGCAATAAACCAAAGCGAAAAGCAAAAATTTCGGTCACATGCTAATTTTCCATCCATTAAACCTCCCGATAGACTTCTTGTCATTAATCTACATTCTCAAATAATTAACACTCTGATTGGTACATACTAGAGTAATCAATGCCACAACATTAATTGAGGGAGAGGGATTGAATCGTTTAAAATAGTCTAGACAGCACGATTCACTTTTAGGCAAACACAAACGGGAAATATAAGAACGCTCCACTCTTCAGAGGTCTGCGAAGTTTAGTCTAATACCAAATGAATTTTCGGAATTTAGTGACTAATGTCATATGTATTGGTTCTACTATTACTATTTAAATAGAAGTTTGGTACTTCAGACTTGTAACTCCTTACGAAGAGAGAAACGAGAGTAATTCTTTGAACACTGATGTTAGCAAACAAACTTACTGCAACACTGATCCGAGCGTTAATGGCTGTGAGGTTACAATATGTAACTTGCATTAATGAGATCGTGTGTTCTACGACGACATCCAACAGCGGTAAGCACAGTGTCTTCCCACGCGAGTCACTCTCCGCTGTCGTCTCAAACTATAGGATTTACCTACGTGAAATTTCCGTGTTGCCACAATGCTTGGGAAAAAAAAAATTAATTCTTAAGCTCAATTTAGATTGATCGAGCACGTTTAAAAATAAGTCCTTCTCGTAGTTCTACATGCGTCAACCAAAACCGACCGAAACTATTTGGTGGCGAGTTAGGAAGATAAGTTCATATTAAAGTTTTTGAGTGAGAGGAAACTTAATTCAGGATTTTATGTATAAATTAGAGTAACAGATGATATAAGCGTAACATATACGTTTCTCAAGCAATTTGTTCTTGGTACTGATGCATGGATATCGACCACTAGGTTTAAATGTTAGTTCTGACACGTGACCATTGATGAATACTCCAAGCGTGCGGGACAGAAAGTAAGAAATGTTTTTTACAAGTGCTCAGCTAACTGTAAAAGCATTCATATTTCTAGCAGGCCACCATTTCTGCCATATTTGAAGATTTATGAACAACAACGAAAATTGTTAATTTGCCGTCGGCGTTACATTAATGTCGCGTGACCACGTGTTCTCATTAGTGAACCTACCATGTCGCGTTATTATTCCAAGACAGATTAGGCTTCATTAAATTATATGTCAGTTTCACTTATGTAGTCGGACTACTGCTCTTCGAACATTCGCTGCTATCGGCTCTCGAGACCTTGATGTAAAGAGCCTCCCAAATCACTACACTATATTCCATTAACTGCTGATCTCTGAATAGAACGTAAACATTTTACATTTTACTCTCGGGTCACTTCATTGTATGTAGCCGAGTCAATAAAGGGAATGAGCAAATAAATTGTAAATACTCGAAAGTATTTTGAGACAAGATAACTTCGATAACATTCTAACTGGTTGCGTGATCAAGTTTTTTAAACGGCAAAATTCGCTACAGTCCAATCACAAATCCTCACTGACCCAGTGAAATGTGGTAGTAGCTTCATACGTGCACGACATCCAATAACGAAAGAAAACTGTTTGATATATCTACAGTACTTTGAATCCTACGAAACAGTCATATTTCCCCGCATGGGTTCTGCAAGACGCGGCAGGCATAAAAAAAAAAGACCTCTTCTCGAGTATATTTAAGATTGTCAGTTTTAGGATACGGCATTTAAAAAAAACCTAGTGGTAGGATCACTAACGCTAACCCGTTGGTCCAGATACTAAAGAACCAAGCACAGAAATACGATGGGGACGCGGTGGTGTAGCGGTTAGAGTGCTCACCTTCTCCCTAGGCGAACGGGTTTGACTCGCGGCGGGGTCGCTCTCGGATTTCCGCATATAGGAACCGTGCCGGACGATGGCCTGGGTGGTGGGTTTTCTCGGGTATCTCCTGTTTATTCCCATCCCTACACTCCGTCGCTGCTCCATACTCGCCTCGTTTCATCCTCATCGGCTCTCAAGACCTCGATGTTAAAAGCCACCTAAAATCTCTCCGCTCCACAGAAACACGATGGTTACTAGTGTTTCCAAAGCGGTTGAAGCATCACAGAGTAGACGTAATCATTTACATTCATCAGTGTCGAGTACAACATGGGCTATTTCTTGGTTCTGAGAAACACGCCGAATATTTCCACAAGTAAAATTATTTCATTCAAACAACTAAAATTATAATTTTACCTATATCTAGAAAAGTTTAATAGCCCCTGTGATTGGCTCCATAGAAGTAAAAACTTAATATTTTCTATTGCTTAGAACTTGAATCGATTATCAAAATGTATTACGATTATCAGAAGTAATAACTACAGAGGATACATTTGTAGCCTATCAAATAATTTTCTTCTATATTATAATACGTATTTATATGGTTTTTAGTTAAGTAAATCACGGCATCAAAATACAGAAGGTTTATGTGACGGTATTGTAAATAAAAGTAGCTTCAAATCCTTTACACAGCATCTCCGCGGCATTGCTACCAGCAATAAACCAAATGGCGTAACGGTTGCGTCAAGCTCTGGGAATGAGCGTTGTGTTTGATAGGCTACTGCGTGCTGCGAAAAGTTCCCTATTGGCTGGGCTGCCGGCTGGAGATTAGTTTAGGTTACCAGGTGCCGATTGACGAACGGCGTTCCGACATGTATCTGGGTACCGACACCATTTTGCGGGCGTGTGCGGCTAGAGTTCGCGGCATAAGCGGTATTCTAAAGTACTCCGTGGTCGCGTCGAGCCCCGAGGGACGAAGACAAGCGAGAACCTGTGCTCGAGTGGAAACGGGATACAAGTGCGTGTCGAAACGAGAGCACCCCGAGGAGTAAACACCAAAGCCAACGACATCGTTCACCACGCTTCCCTCATGCGCGACGACCCTGGGTCGATTCGGGCAGGAAATCGATTTCCCCGGCGGATGCACAATTCTATGCAATGCCATGGCTTATTGATAGAGACCTGAAAAGAAAATCGCGTTATTTTGTGACTGCAGGCTAAACTCCAAGATGCTGTGTGCTCGTTTCTCTTCAGCTATTGGCCGACAACTTGTGTGGCACGTCTCAAGAAACGCTTTTAACCAATAGCTAAAGCTGAACTGCTGAGCAACCAATCAACCCTGAAGTGGCCATAGACATTAATGACGCTGTATAGTTTCCCGTAGCCAATGGAAGCATGAATCGCACTCAGACAGTCCAGCATGGTACCAAACAATAATGCGAATTTTGCTGGTCTCTACTTATTGGCTAGATACCACGGAAATTCACGGGTTCGAGAAGTGCTAGGATAAACGTCAACCATCTGTACATCCTTTGTTACGTTTGTGATTGAGTCACACGTTTCTTGGCACTCCCTGCAGGACTACGAACGAGTTATACGCATATAGAAAGAGAAGGAGCGTATCACGTACGAGCTATAATTAGGGGTAGTGAAATTTCTAGAAAATAATTCAAGACAAGTTATATTTAAAAACATTGTAGGATCCTTTACCGCTTATGAGTGGCTGAATCACTTTTTACACGTGTTAATTGTCTGCACACGAATTAAATAGGAGAAATAACGATGCTGTCGAATTCTCAGTGGCCAGGTAAAATATGAAAACGCCTTCTTAAGCAGGCAGAAACAAATTTCCAATAGACAAAATGCTGTTTGGTGCTTATAGTATTGAAGCCTACAGTGTACTCAGATTTTTTTTCGCGAAAAATCACTAGCTCTAGGTATAATACACACGCTAAAGTGCTATTACGCCGAAACTGTAAAATCACTGGAAAACATAATATTTCTAATTTTCAGACGTATAGGCATCAAAATAACAAAAAGAAAAATTAATAATTTTAGTATTTACAAATTATTACCTAACACCCCCGTTAACCCGTCCAGACCCAGTGTACACAATTGTGTACATTACGCACGTGTAGGTAATTTCTGGTATGTACTGCACACTGCGAATTTGGATGACCAATGATCTTACCTGTGGGTAAATGATTCGCAAACGGTCTTACTGGCCTAGGTCATAATTGGATCATATTACTGTAGGCGAACATATATCATACAGCTCATTGGCTGTGACAACGAAACAGTCTTAGTGTCGACTTGAGTATCATAAAGTTTTCGTTTGCCACACTTGAAAATAAATTAAGTTGGGTCTGAAAGGCAAGGGCAGTGGCATTAATCAAAGGTTGATTTCAAAAGTGCTCACTTTACCTTGAATAGCCTATAAAGTTGCACATTCAAAGGGGAAGAAACGCAAGGGATGCGGAAAATGAGAGATGAATACCTCCTTCCTCCACATACCCAATTAACTAGATCTATCCCTAGATATGGGATTGCTGATAATAGATTTGTAATTACTGTTGCACCTCAGAAAGGTATTTGTCTCCAGGGTAATACATACCCGATAAACGCTTTTATTATAACTAATAGAAGAGTAATTACACCTGTTGATCATGTTTCTAAATATTTGTAAGATAGATAACATAATCCTCGACTTACATGTAAGTATATGCAAACAAAAAATTCTGATGCTTCTTTTGCATGAATTGTTCATAGAAGTCATCCATTATTTACAGCGAATATATCCGGTAGACACCTAGTCGACATCGGTGAGATGCGAGCGGTCTAGCTGCTACACCACCGCGGCCCCCGACCACATCAAGAAGGGAAGGACGAACGTCTCGACGGAAACTGTGATGGGGCTGTTAAGACGTCGTCACGTGGGCGCTGACACCGCAGCAGACGGCGGTTGTCGTGCGAAGAAGTGAGGATACGAGGGCAAGGACTCGACGACCCGTCACGCACGCCTTCAAGAACTCGGGTTGTACCGCGTGGTGCACGCAACTTCCCGGAAGTCAGATGGCTGCGATAGTCGCGTGATGCACATGCCACTGTCGGTTTCGGGAGCGTTTACTTGAATTTTTTATCACTTCCCCAGCCTTACCCGACCCCTTCACTACCGCCGCTCAGTCATGTCGTGGGTTGGACGCGATGTTTGCGTTGTCGGAGGCTTGTAAGGGTGATAAGGGTGGGCGTGACCACAAATTCCTCTAGGCTATATGTATATATGTATATATATATATATATATATATATATATATATATATATATATATATATATATATATAATTAGTTTGTGTGTGTATGCAGACTGTTCATGGTAAAGTAACCACTTTTGAAATCCTACTCTGGAAAAAAAAATCACTGCCCGCAATTTGCATTAATTGCGTAACTCCTCACACACTACCATGCAGGATCCCAGTTAAGTCGGCAGAGAATTGAATAAAATAGTTCTAAGTATTAATGTTATATTGAAAACGTTATGCTTAAATGTATGGCAAATTAGCTTGGTGCTGTTGTTATTGATGTGTATCACGTTAAGACCTGAGATATTAGTAGTAAAACATTTAAGGTTCTTGACAGTTATATGTTTTCACCTTAATGACGCATGATAGACTCGATAGGCTTACGGCAATGCAAACTTCACCTATGGAGGAAGGACATAAACTAAGGAAAAGTAGATATTAAGTAGGGCTTTCAAAAGTGCTCAGTTACGATATATTTTTTTATGTACACTCTAAATCTGAACCAGTGAGAATTTCACTGTTTCAATCAATCAACAGTACCTGACTGATTAAACAGTCCCTGCAGTGAATTTCACTGATGAATCAGTGAGAAAATATCAGATCCCCTTCACTTATTGATTCAGTGACATTTTCCGCTAACTCATTAGTAATTTTTTTCACTGTTTTTTAGTGATTTATTTTTTTGACTGGTAGATAAGTTAAACATCGTGTAAAAAAGACCATCAAAAAACCTTAAAAATTACTGTAAACAACGTGCATCAAGTGAAATAACAACGTATAAACTAATAAAACCAATACAAAATACTTTCTAAAATGTGTTTCGTCTTTCAAAGCACCATTTTACGGGGTAACATGTTCTTACGTCTTTTATTTCGTTTTCATGTAATCATAACAGCGAGCTGTATGAAGGTTTAAACTGCATATAATGTGGTGAAGAGAGTGCACTCATGTGTACTATTCGTTTTAACAAACCTAACGGTACCAATCAAACCAAATACGAAAAGTATGGGCATACTTATAAACTACAAGCTTTCGATTATTTCCTCTTTCTTTTCAACTTTACTTCGTAGCTTAGATGGCATGGTAACGGTTTTACAGCGAATTGGTAAGGATGTGTGATGTCAATCCCGGCCACCTGCCAAATTTTTTTTTTTTTACTTTTTAAATTATGTAAAATTGCGCAATATAAATACTAAACTTTGATAAATATGTTTATTTCTCGTAATTATGGGGATACATTCAATGAAAACCATATTTAATTCACCGCTGCTGTTGGCCGTCACCTATTCAATCAGTGTAAATTTTTCACTGAAACATTCAGTGGTTTTCCACTGATTCTATAAGAGAGTCATTTTAACTGATTCGAGTAGTTGAAATCAACTGCGAATCAGTGGCCATACACTGATTCGCATTTAGAGTGTATGGTTACCCGTGAATCCTTTCTGTTTATTTGACCAACCTACGCTTCGAGCGTTGTTGACGTATTACTTTGCAGAGAACTTTGTGAAAACTGCTGGCGTGGTAATATTTCTTCGCGCAGGTCTTCAAAGAATGCGGATGTCGTAATATTACGACAACCCAGTTACATTCAAGCGACGTAATATTACGTTGGCAGTATTCGAAGTGTTAAAAGGCATGTTTACAGTGAGAGTCGTTCTCCTTACAACTGGTTACATTAAGGGAATCTTAAACCTTAAATAGTGTTCAGCGAATATCAATACCAGAATTACTTATACCGCAGAATATACGTAGGCTATATATGTATAATTTTAGTAATATACAGTATCTGAGATGATATGTTGAGGTAGAAAACACACGCCCTTGAACACTGGGTATTAGAATAATTTATTTGGAAATGTCAGAAACTACTTAATATTAAACATCAACTACGTGAGCAGCAGCATTAGCATATATTGATATTTGCCATTGTAAACATCTGGAGGGTAAATTTTTGTGCTCGTGTATGTAACGTACACATTATTTTCATTAAGTCGTAACAAAGCACTTACAAGTAACACACTTTTGTTACTCGAATGTATAGAAAACAAAGCAGAGCCAGCTACATTCGCCACCAATATAGTAATTATTTCCTCAACAAAATACGGAGAATTTTCTATTTTTAAATCCGTTTTCAACATTACACCCCTCACTCCGGTCAGTGTTTACATTTAAGAATGTTCATGTGATTCTCTTTTGTGTAGTGGTTTATTTCAAATGTTTTTCATAATCAACGGTATCCTGCGGCCCTAATCCGCAGACAAGCCATCGTGGGCAAGTCAGGAGCAGGTTCGATTCCTGGAAGCTCACGTCTGGATTTCGGCATGTGGGAAACGTCACGGACATTGTCATTTGCGAGAAAGTTTATTCAGCGGCGCTCCCATTTTCCTCTTTCACTCCATCCCATCGCTGCTCGACCTTCACCTCGTTTCGCCGCCATAGACGCTGAATACCTACTTCCACTGTTAGGCTCGGCGGTCTCGTACGCTATCTTCAATTAACGGTTTCTAACTGATTCCACTTGTTTCCTGATTTCTGTTGTTTCGGGGCTCTTGGATACTTTGAAATCACTGCTGCAGAACAAACATGAATTCCGAACTCTAGTCAAGTAATTATGACGTAATTCCTGCAGCATAGTTGTTATATTATGAACATATCATTGCCGTGTCACAATTGCCAGATAACGCGTGGGTAAAATTTGTCGACTACATTCGATGGCATTTGTAAAATTTCAACATACTGGAAGAAAAAAAAACTTCAGTTATTTCATTCCATATGAAGTAATGTCACATAAATACAAACTTCAATAAGCCGGACGAGAACTCCGTTGTGCTGCTCATAAACTGCATATGTAGTAGATTTCCTCTTCTGCGTATGTAGCCGCCATTGACCTATCACACGCCAATACAACCGTCAAAATGACATGGTCAATTGTGACGAACGTGTTTGTTTGTATCTTAACTTTCAATAGACAAGCACTTTTATTTGGATAAAATACTTTTACAAAATTTAATTTGCTCGGATTGAATTTAAACTGCTTAAAGGCTGTTCACGATAACGTGACCACTTTTGAAATTAACCTTAGGAAAAAGTCATTGCCTCTGACTGCATATATTTTTATGGACGCACCGAATGACATTCACCCAGTAAAGTTGGTAACGATGGATGGGAAGTAGTTCCATATCTTAACGTCGAATAAAAAGGTGTTAGGTAGTCATTTGTGATAACGTAAATTCTCCTTGGCTTTCTGTTTTTTTTTTTAATGTATCGAAGTGTAAAAATGAGCAGATTTGTACAATATTTACTTTTCTAATAATTCCACAGTTTAATTTGACTGACGCATGAATAAAGTGATGAGCTACAAGGCAAAGTTAATTTTACATAAGGTAGAAGAATACACAACGTTCGTACAAGTAAATCTTGAGCAGGGTTTTCAAAAGTGCTCATTTTACCTTGAACAGCCTTAGAGTAAGTATACAAATATCTCAAAACACTTAGTTACACAAACTGTGTTCATACCTGAAACCCTCTCCACTTCGTTTATGATAGTCGCACTGGGAGAAAAGCATTCCGATTTTAATACACGGAGAGAAGCTACTGTGCACCTAAATCGCGCACTCTACGGGTATTTTCTCTCTGCGATGCCGCCCACGTGTCTCCCTGAGGACGGTGAGGTGGCAGGCGGCGCGTCACGCCACTATTTTTACGGTGGTCATCGGGCAACAAATTTGCCTGCCGGCGTGTTGGGGAGAGGGTAAGGGTGTCGTTACAGGCGGCCATCCGTCAAACCGACCCTCGGACAGGGTACATCGCCACCCGGGTATCAGAGCCGGCGGAGCGCGTCCGCTATCCATCACGATTCTCACACATAGCGCCGCCTTAATGTGCCGCCCACAGGACGTATTTACTGCTTCCGAGGCCTAGAAGCAGGGCAGCGCTGACGACGATCCAAGTATGAGCGTGACGTGCCTCAGGGGCCGAGTTGGCTGCGCGATTAGCACGCTCGCATCCCACCAAGGCGAACCGTGCTCAATCTCCGGCCGGGTCACCGGACTCTCGCAAGTGGGAATCGTGCCAGACGATGCCGTTGGTCAGCGGGCCCTCTCGGCGAATCTCCCGTTTCCCCGCCCATTCATTCCTACGCCGCTTCATATTCAATGCAATCACCCTCATCGGCTCTCAAGACCTCGCTGTTAAGAGCCGCCCAAATCTCTTCACTCACTCACACATCACATGTCTCATCGTAGCCTCTATGTGCAAGTCACCGTACTGGCAATTACACTGAGAGAAAATCGAACAAAATATTTGTTTGTATAGGACCAAATATATATTTAGTTGCCCTACCAAAATGTATTGTTGAGCAAACAAAATTTGAAAAGCAACAATAATACTTTGTTTCGTCTAGTAAAATATATGTTTGAATAATCTAAATCTTTGTGTTGGGCCAAAAAAATCACACTGTCAACTAAATATTTTGTTGAATCATTTGTATATATTTGTTTGGTCATTCATTTGACTGCCTCCGTTCGAAAATACAGCTCGAGAGTTTGTTTGTATTTTTTTGTGACAATTAGAATAGTATAATCGTGTTTGTTAGTGAATCTATTGATGCTTAACAATCGTATAAACACACCAAGGAAACAATACAACAAGAAACTGACAAGTAGAGCTGCAAAACTTGAAATATTTGTCTGCACACGTCGCCCAATATTTGCAGTATATCTACTTAAAAGCTTTCCAATGTTATTAGTTGTCATATTAGATGTGATTCCCAAGGTGTAGCGCTCGGATGCAGGTGGTCTAGTTTCGAAACTCGGTCGAACTTGTTAAATATTTTTATATCGGTCCAAAATGTTTAATGTACGTTTAGCCAAACAAATCTTTAGTTGCAACAACCATATCTAACAGTTTGGGGCAACCAAATGAGAACAACAAAATAATTTGGTTTCAGCAACAAAATATTTTATTTTCCCTATACAAACAAATAATTTGGTTGCACCAAACAAATCTTGTTTGATTCAACAAAACCTCTCACTCAGTGTATCCTCTTTGGGGCTGTACACGAAGCAGCACATGTGGCAATATAAATGTTGCTGCAGTTATCTTACTACGGATGAAACTTCCGCTCTACTGGTAGACATTAGTAGCGCCGATATGTTAAATAGGTATGTTAAATATTTGTATCAGCAGCGCTTGAATAAAATTGTATAAAATATAATATTTAAAAAGGCACGGAAATACTTTCGTTCTGCGAAGTAGCACAGCCTGAGTCAGGTTTGTGCAGATTCCTCAAAGTGTTTATGCCGTCGCCAAGTAAGAGGTATGTTGGTGTGTGAGGAGAAAACATATATGAAGCGCTATGGGTGACGCCAGGTCGATACATGTATAGACTGTTCATGATAAAGTGAGTACTTTTCAGGCCGTGGTAAATAATTCCTTTCAGCCAATTTCTATCTTGCTATAATTTTTTAATATAAAAATTGGTATGTAGCTAATAAACACAGTGTATACATTACAACACTCAAATATTAACGCCTGAGACTGCAATAAAATATATTTATTACTGGTTGATACCCGTTTGACGAGCCTTAAAAAGTGTTCACTTCACCGTGAATAGCCTTCAAAGCGATATCGCCTCTTCGCGCATAGTGGTTCAACTCGCGTGCAATGTTCCCGCCGTATCTTGGATGTGCGGAACTTTCAGCGGCGACCCTACCATTTTATTGTACGCGACGTTGTGGCAAAGTCCAATGCACTCCTATATCGTGGTTTCTCATGAATCACGTTAGTATATTATGAGAAACAGCAGTCCAAATAAAGCTCTACTCGGCCATGTTGGGGGGCTTTTAGATAGTGTGGTGTCCAGTGCGCACACTGGACACCACACTATTTAAATGCAAGTACCAAACGCGATTAGTCTCACGTGTGTTTTGTTTTCGTAGATAAGCATTTTTGACGCATGTTTACCTGCTTCCTTTAAAATAAATTGGGACTTTGAAGTTTAAGCACCTGATGACAGCCGCCTTAAGAGGCCATACACACTCTAGGGACACACCACGCAACCTGCAATAAATTGATTTAATTCAAGGGTAATTTTGTTACGCTTATAGCAACAAAAGTGATACATTAGTAGAAGTTAATTTTAATTTGAACATAAGTGCAGTTGCTACAACTTTGAAATGCGTTCTCCGAACTCAGAAATTAACTAATGCTTTCATCGCAGTATTTTGGAGTAAGGGCAATTATAAATATTTTGATAAAATAATTTTTACGCCCGGACTATCACAGCGTATTTCAAACAAGACAGGCAGCATCTTTAACATTCTACAAAGATAAAATCCAACTTCTTATTCCATCTATTGCTTGAACCGTTAACAAATTAGCGTTTAAGTAAACTGGATTATCGCGGGTGAGCCTGGAATGCTTGAACTGCCTCTTAGGGATGAAAAATCAAACACATAAATGTATTGGTCCAGGAGGACGTCACGTGACGGGGTAAATCAGAGCCGGTGCGGATGGTCGCCCGCGGAACCATCTGGCGACACTGTTGCTTCTAAGTGACGCAACTACAATCACGTGACTTGCCGCCGCCCAATGCCCTGGCGCCAAACACAGTCGTGGAGTGAGTTCCCCAGGGACCTGGTGACTTTTATCAGCTCCTCTCTCACAGCCTCTTCGCCTAGCTTCATTCACGTCTACTCTCTCTCTCTCTCTCTCTCTCTCTCTCTCTCTCTCTCTCTCTCTCTCTCTCCGGCCCCTTTCTGTAAACTCCGGAGGCATCATGAGTGTTAGCTCCGGCTACAGGAAAAAATAAATACACGTTCTACGTGGCTTCTGAAAGACGTCAACAATCAGCCGTCCAAGACGAGTAATTAAGAACGACGTATCCCACCTTTGCTTGTCGCTCGAGGGAAGACGTTTTTCTGCATCTCGCTGGGCTAGTTCTGATGCTCCTGTTCCGAAAACCTTGAAATACGCCGCCTGAAGTAAAGTGCACCGTCCAATCATGAAGTGAACAGTGAGTGAACACATTTGAGCGGCTCTTAACATCGAGGTCTTAAGAGCCGATTAAAGTGAAACGAGGTGAGTATGGAGGAGCACCGGAATGCAAGGGTGGAGGAAATGGGAGATCTCCGAGGAAACCCACCGACCAGTGGCAGCGTTCGTCATGATTCCAACTTGCTAAAACTGGAGGGGGGATGACGGGAATCTAACCCGGTTAGCCTTGGGGGGGGGGGCGAGTAATCTAACCACTACACCACCACGGCACTTCCATACATTTAAATATCCCAAATAAAATTGTGGCATGGTAAGGGTTCTTAAACTTGCACAGCATATTTTGGTCGACTCGTGGATGCCAGTAATTAGCAGAGACAGTGTAAAATCGCAAAAGTCTTTAGTGCCGAAATACTTTCCAAAACACTGAATATTCTTTGCTACATTCATCGTTAAGTAGTTTTTTTTCTTTTTTATCTTCTACCAAATATATGTTAAACTTCCCATATTAGAGAACTAGTTTTCTTACTGGCTAGGCAAAATAGTGAAACACCTCCCCATCCACCCTCCCCCTCCACACACACAGATAGATTATAAATAGGGAAGGGGAAAATTCGCGAGTTCAATTACTTATAGACCAGACTCCTCAGTCATGTGTATATTCGAGTCTCAGATGGTTGTTCTTTGACTGCTGCCCCATATAGTAGCCAATGTTACTTCACACCTGGCAGTATGGCACTCGCTCCTTGTTTCCTTGCAAGTCTGCTATTGGTTCAGAGTCGTCGAGGGCGTGTTTTAATAAACTGCGATCCAATAACAAAGTCAACTTCAGTATACACGTGTTTGACCTCTATCTTGTCCCGAAATGAACTCGCGAAATGTTCATATCCCTACTTATGAAGTAAGAGAGACAGTCAGTAAGTACACAGAGTATACACTGGGAACTAGCAGATAGTCAACCGTTACCTCCATGCATCACTGAGTGTAGTTACTAGGTCAGCATGGAAGGAAACAATATGGGGTTTTCAAAAGTGCTGTTAGATTCGTGCCAAATATTTTTTCGATTTGTTATACTTCGAGAGCACGTGAGTTTGTTTCAGTTTCATCCTTGGATCACAGTTTGAATGGAACGGTTTAGAGAAATACGGATAAGGAAATAAACCCAATTCCTAAACCGACTCATGGAGTGCAGTCTGGTCAGAGATGCAGCAGGTAGCAATTTTCTGACCCGAATATACACGAAGTTCAGGCTGTTATAAGCTGTTCACGGTAAAATGAACACTTTCGAAGCCTTCTTAAGATCTACTTGTATGCACGTTGTGTGTTCTTCCGCCTTATGTAAAATTAACATTGCCGTGGGCCGCATCACTTTATTCATGCTTCTGTCAAGTGAAACTGTGAAATTATTAGAAAAGTAAATATAGTACAAATATGCTCATTTTTACACTTCGATGTATTGAAAAATACAGAAAGCGAGAGAAGTAATTTAAGTTATCACAAGTGGTTACCTAGCAATTTTTGGTTCTACGTTAATATAAGGAAATACTTTCTCCTCCATCGTTACCAACTTTACAGGACACGTGCCACTCATTGCGCCCATTTCTAAGGTTGATTTCAAAATGACTCACTTTACCATGAACAGCCTTTATACCAGGAGATACAGTAAATTTCGCAGGTGTCTTGTCGTACGTTGTTTCTGACCGTCTTTGACCTAGTCCACAATAACTAGTCCACGGACCACGATCTGCGCATGATTGGTGCGCATGACTCTCTGACATCATAGCTCGCCGTCCCAATATCTCTAAGGTCCGGTGTCCCAAGATCATTCGCCAACTTCAACTTTCGTCCGCGTACCGTGGTCCCCTTCTTCTTTGCAAATTGTTTTTGTTTACATTTTATCGCGCGCAAACGGTAAAAGTAATTTGCGGGTGTGTTAGTAATTATTATTAAAACTCGCTATTTGTTCAAAGTAATAACCTTCAATCTCATAACCGCGAAAACGAAACTTTAATACATAAAAATACAAAAATCCTCTGACTAAAGAAAAAAAAACAGTATCCAAATGAAATTGAATAAAGCAAAATAAAAACGTACTTATTCGCATATCTCGAATTAGAAAAAAAAAAAGCTATAAAGATCAATATTTACGAGTCATCGCATACAATTTGTTGAGGCGCCGATTAGGGTGCACTCTAGAAACAGTGTCTGAAAGCTTAACTTTGGACGGCGTCGAATTCAGTTCACTCTGGTGCCAGTGTTGGAAAGCTTAGCTTCGGACATCTTTATTGTAGACACGCACTTTGGGACATGCTTCCGCGGACGAAGTAGGTCCGTGGACGAGCTATTTGGAACTATAGGCCGTTCACGATAAAGTGAGCACTTTGGAAGCCCTAGTAACTTTTTTCTTTCACCCAATTTATATCCTTCCCCAACTTGTTAATGTAAACCCAGCTATGCGAGTAATAAACACAGTGTATACATTCACCATACCCAAAACCAAAAGTCCGGGGCCACAATGAAATGTATTTATTAGTTATCATGTCTGATGAAACAGCTTCAAAAAGTGCTCACTTTACCGTGAACGGCCTATACGTCTTTCTCGCCCTTGTCGTTTCCGTATATTCGTCGTCACCGCCGCAGAACGCAATCGTTCCGATTCCAGACTTCACAGATCTGCTTCTTCTCCCCCCCCCCCCTCCCCAGCAGCTCGTGGGGTTTCTCGCTTTGCGTGCAGCTGAGTAGACGTGTCGTGGTTCTCTTTCCTGGAAAGAACGATACCTTGAGCCGCGACCGGGAGCACGCGATCTTCTAGGAAAACTATCCCGTGCCGGATAGCACCTCCTCCCCGCGTCGACACGTACGCGCGACCGAGGCCTCAACATCCTACTGCAACTCACACGCCACTCATTTAGTCACCTCGACGCGAAACCGAAACTGCACACGAAATGGCCTCGTGGTTCCTTTAATCCCTTAACGTACACATTAACCCAGTCAGACCCAGTGTACACAAGTTCCACATCTTAACGTCAAATAAAAAGTGTACGTAACCATTTGTGATAACTTAAAAAATTTTCTTTTCTTTTCTGTGGTTTCTTTTAATGCATTGAAATGTAATAATGAGGAAATTTGTAAAGTACTTACTTTCTTAATAATTTCACAGTTTCACTTGACCAACGCATGAATAAAGTGACAAGGCTCATGACAATGTTAATTTTACATAAGGCGGAAGAACACACAACGTGTATACCTATAGGTAATTTTTGGTCCGTACTGCACATTACGAAACCCTATGACCAATGATCTTACCTGTGGGTAAATTATTCGCAAACCGTCTTACTGGTCTAGGTCATAATTGGTTCATATTACTGTAGGCGAACATATATCCTACAGCTCATTGGCTGTAGCAACGAAACAAGCTTAGTGTCGACTTAAGTATCATAAAGATTTCATTTGCAACACTTGAAACCGTAAATTAATTTCGGTCTGAAAGGGTTAATTGTTCATTTAAGGAGGTGCAAAATAGGAATTTTATGGTGTGAAAAGTGCTCACTAATTTCTTACAACTGACATGAGCGTAGCCAGAATTTATGAAGAAAGAAGGGGGAGGGGGGGTGATAAGGTTTGTGAATGGGATAGGAGCTTTTGCTTACGCACTCATCGTGATGCTTTATAGTAGATTAAGAACAAAATGTCTCAAAAATAGTCTTGAATTTCTGTACTTTAACTTAAATTGCTCAAAAATCTGCCAAAATGTAAGTAACATATCAAATATAAAATAAGATGCCGTTATGTTATCACAGGTATAAAACGCCTGCGATACATGACTATTTCAGAAATAACCAAATACGTCGTGTACGGGGTGATGTTTCAAAGGGTTGATTCGAAAAAGTGCAGTCAGCTTAAGATTGTTTGGGCACACCACATTTTCCTGATAGTCGATTTCAAACGTGATGAGGAGCTGTATCGCCCGGCCCGGTGGATGTGATCACGTTCAGAGAATATTACCGACGTTGCCATCCCGGGTAACGCTTACACGCGACGGTCGACTCGAACGCTGCTGGCCGTGTCGGGAGCACCTGGCGGCCCCATGAGAACAGTGCACCGCCTCACGCCCCGTCAACACGCCCCGTCGCTTTATTTTCCTGTGTGAGCTTCTTCTGACGACGGCTGGAAGACGTCTAATGTGTGTGTGTGTGTGTGTGTGCACGCGTGCGCACGCGGGAATGCGCTAATGAGAACTTGGCCCCGCGCACTGTCGTCGCCTGCCAAACGTGAGCCAACCAACCATCCCCCTTCTCTTCGGCGAACACAGCGCCCTGGACTCCTGGTTTCACCGGACAGGCGAGGACAAGAGCCCGTAATTTTTTTCCGCAACGTTATCTGACTGCTGATCTCACTCTTATAGATAGGGGCACCACCTGTCTTTCGCGAAAATATTTACGCGGAGACTCGACTGCAATCAGTAGGGGTAGTGAAATTTCGCGAAAATATTCCAAGACAAGTTATATTTTAAAACACTGCAGAGTCGTTTACCTATCTTGATTGGCTGACTTCCTTTTTTACACATGTTAACTGTCTGCGTACGAATCAGGTAGGAGCCGTGCCGATGTTGCTGAATTCTAAGTAGCCCGGTAAAATATGAGAACGCCTTCTCAAGCGGACAGCAACCAATGGAAATAGACAAAACTATTATTGGGTGTTTATAGTATTGAAGTCTACCGTGTACTTACTTTTTTTTCGCGAAAAATTACTAGCTCTGTCAATATCCTATGTGCAGCCACGGTGGCTGAGCGATTAGCACGCTCGCCTCCCACCAAGGCGAACCGGGTTCAATCCCCGGCCGGGTCACCGGATTTTCGCAAGTGGGAATCGTGCCGGACAATGCCGTTGGTCGGCGGTTTTCTCGGGGATCTCCTGTTTCCCCCTCTTTTAATTCCGGCGCTGCTCCATATTCAGTTCAGTCACCCTCATCGGCTCTCAAGACCGCGGTGTACACTAGCAGTCTTCATGTGACTAATGGTCACTTGTCTTTGAGTGAAGACAGTCTGTTACATTAGCGAACCGATCAGAGTTAAGTTTCTCCAATACTGACCGTCCGTGATTCGCGGGCAGACAGATAAGACGAGTAACAAATTATCCAATCACGAAAGTGGTTCTGGACTAAAGTGTGTTTGAAGACAAGCTGTCCTGAAATATTTTCGCGATAAACATGTGCTCTTACTTATAGCTAAAGACCTGCAAAATTCGCGTTATTGTTCAGGGACATGTTGATCTTAAAACACAATTACCTCTCCACTACGTTTGTCATTGGGCCAAACTTTATTTGACACGCCCTGGGTAAATCCGCGCAAATAAATTAACTCTCCACAATTGTATGTCTCAAACACGTGTAGTTTAGTCAGATAGGGCGTGAATTCACAGCTATGCTGCAGCCAATGGAGAAACGATGCCAGCTGGAATATATACACTAGTGTGAAGGTTAGTCTAATGCCAAATAATAATGCGAATTTTACAGCTTATATGGGCTCTTGTTTTTGGGCTGGTGAAAACTGATGGCGTCACACCAGTGAGTATAACTCTACCATTTCGCGTTATAAGAAGGCGCCAGACTAGATAGACTCCACGGTCCTATACACACTCGAGCAGAAATCACTTGTACATGGCTGTTACCACATTCTCGAGCAGAACATAGCCACACGAAATGAAGCTACCAGAGTAATGAGTATTTACTATTGGTTCTGAGGGGCATGTTGGATGAACGAACGTCCAATGAAACACCTGAAACGAACGGACTTTTGTACGCCGTCTATGTTGTTATTGCGCGAAATGATATAATCATTATGTTGGTAGGGCCTACTACATAGATTATAACGCGAAATTATAAGGTTTCCACCAACCAGGAAGCGTTCTATTGTTACGTATTAACTGCTAGCTAGCCCCAAATTTTTGTCTGTAATTAATAGAGCCACGAGTATTTAGCGAATTCATTCGAAGGCGTGGTAGACTCCAAACACTTTATCTTTTCTCCTGCTGTTGTGATTGGACAGCAGGTCTTTAGACACGTCTCGTTCAACTGCGAGCCAGTAGTAAGCAGGAAGCAGTAGTGTGAGTGAGTTTTTAACAGTCCTGTACAGAGGCCTTGTTTGTTCACAGCAACCAATAAGCTAACGATAATGTCTCGCGTGTATAGAGGTGGTCCATCCTAGCGTGCTGCCAACTCAATCCGCGAAACACTCGGGGCTCTAGTAATAATTAATAAATGAATAACAGATAGTTTTCAAGTGATGTTAACCACTTTTCCCGTCATCTTCAACAATATCATTTATATTTGCTTATTGTCACGTCTCGAGACATTGCAGATGCATTGGAGGAACCGGAACGATAGTCGATGCACAGTACCTTCACACATCTTGAACCAAACATTTGAAAATCTCCCCGTGTATGATGTGTTTGATTGTTTCCCAGATATGTCGTGTTTCACGAGTGTTTTACACTTCTTTTAACATGAAAGTATCTTATTTTTTTTTATTAAATTGATATTTTATGTGTATTTTATCTACAAATTACAATATATCTTATATAGCTAACACAAATAAAAACAGATATAAAAAAACCGTGTTGGCAAGGCCTTGAAAGAAATAGTTCCCATGCAAAATATAATTAAACTGAGAGCGCACGAATGCTATGCCTTGTCCCTTTGGTGCAATTATTGAACCTGAGTTAAACTTCGTTTGTATGCGGCAGAAGAATAGCCTGAAGGCAGAACTTTAGCAGAGCTTCAACAAAGTTGGAAGTAATAAGGAATAGACTACAGGCAAGCTGTCGAGGGTCCTTAAAGTTTGGAATGATATAGCGTAGTCTCCACATATTGCCCGACCTCCAACAGTTTCTTTAATACAAGCTAAGAGAGTATTTTAATGTATACAGCAGAAGACAGGCAATGCCGAAGCTTGGACAAACGCATCTGGCACGAGGATCCAGCATCCGTCCTCCATCTTGTAAGGAGCGGTCTGCGGCCATGTTGATCAGTGCCGTCTGCCATATTGGTAGGCGTCACAGCCAGGGCTCGGTGCCATGTTGGATGTTCGTCCCTTCATCATCCCTAAAAACCGATTTAATAAAAAAAAATACAAAGTATCGGCCCGCCGCCTTGGGCTTCTAATAATAATTATATCGGTTTAGAACGTCGCCGCGGATCATAATTCCATAAAATAAAAAAATATACGTTATAAAAATTTCATAAATAATTTTAGGCTGCCACTTCGGGGACTTAATGATCTCCCTTCTTCCTTTATAAACTAAAATTATTTTTAAAAATATTTCTTTTAATTTATATATTATTATTTATGATTCAAAATCTCAAAGTGTGTATTGAGTATTATGTATTTTCGTACTCGTATTTTCAAGGTGCATGCGATCGTAATATCATATCGATTATGTAACATACTGTCAGAACCACCAAATTGGATTTAAGTGGCATGCCCCTACCCCAGCCCCCCCTCAATCAAAACTCAGCATCATTACCCACCTTACCAATACCCCTCCTCCAATACATAAACCTATAACCATACAATTAGTAAAAGTTATCACACACCAAAACCCAACCCCTCACCCACCCCTCACCTCGAGGAGCAACATCTCTTTCCAAGAAGACATATTCATCTATGGTTCCTGCTCCTTCCAACGTGTCGACAGCCGGACCATCTGGGACCGCTAGTGTATCATCTACGGAACTCTCAGTGGCATATCGGTGTCGCTTCTTTTGCAAGGACTTTGCCTTCTAGCTTACTGCATGGTGACACGAAGTTCACGAGTGCCCGACAAGTTGGTTTCGTATTTAACGAATTAGATTATGTTTATATAGATGCAAATAAACATGAATATTTCTGTAGTAATAATTTTTAATAAACTAAAAAAAAAAGTAATATTTTTATTGCCCCTATGTCGTAACCAGTCTGTTATAAACTGGTTTTGATAAAAAAAAAAAGCACTATGCTGCAAATATTATTTTAAAGTTAGCTAATCACTATGTCTATAAACTGTCGTAGGGCTTTCCTGGAGCTGGCAATGGTGCTTGCAAACTGAATTTTCACACACCTGGCTCTAAAAAATCTCAAATTACAATCGAATATGCTAATATTCGCTTGCTTGCAACCTGACTTGCGAAAATGTGGTAGTACTTGATTTAAGATACAGAATTAAGTAAAAAAATTATACGAGCTCTATGATACATCGCTTACCTTTAAATGTATTGTGTGATGGGCTGGTGAGGGGGCTGGGTGGAATTTTAGGGGTAGGTGAGGGGGTGAGGGGAGGGGAGTTATAGATTGGTGGGGGAGGGTGAGATGTTGAGGGGTTGGCTAGTTTGTGGGGGGGCGAAGGGGGGTGAGGGTGTTACGGGGTGGAGTGAGAGGGGTGAGTGATTGCGTGTGAGGTTGGTGAGGGGGGTGAGGGTTGGGTGGTGTAGAAGGTTTGTTGGGGGGAGGGGTTGGGGTTTTTTTTTTTTTGTTTACAGGTTTTTGTGATGGAGGAGGAGTGTTGGTAAGATGGGTGATGATGCTGAGTTTTGATTATTGGAGAATAGGGGCATACCACTTAAATTCAATGTGGTGGTCCTGACAGTGGGTTAAATAATCGATATGATATTACGATCGTATGCGCCTTGGAAATATGATAGGTAACACGTATTACAAACACTTTAAATTTCTTAATAATTAAAACATATTGGGATTTAAATTTAAGAAAAATAATTTTTTAAATCTTTTTGTTTTATGAGGGAGGAAGGGGAATCAATGCGACCCGAAATGGCATGCCGTAATTATTTATGACATTTTTATAACATATTATTTTTATTTAATGGAGTTCTGATCTGCGTTGACACTATAAACCGATATAATTATTAAAAGTCCAAGGCGGGGGGGGGGGGGGGGGGATAATTTTTATTTTTTTATTAAAATATTTTTAATGAAATAGTTTCTAGCAAAATTTTCCAAAACAGCTTCATGTTTTGCTGTTAAAGCATAATTACAACATTTTAAATATGTTTTCATATTGAAGTTAAATAAATAAAATTTAGTTTCACTTGCGGACCCCTGACTTTTTAGCTCAAGTACTCTCAGGTTGCAACGGCCCACAGTTTAGTAACTGTGGCTCGTAATACATAGCCTACTGCATTCGCATGGCGATTTCTACCGTTAAGTGCGTATGAAAAGTATAAGAAACGACCATGCGGTTCAAAGTAAAATACTGCGAGCCAATTATAGGACCCAGGTAACAGCTGAGAGTTTGATAAACACAAATTAATAAAGAAGAAAGTTCCCATGTACCACAAAGAGGGAGAGGTGCGCTACCTAAGCTAATTAAATTACTGCACGCAATATTTAGATAAAAATAAATCAAACCGTTTATTTAAGCTAATAAGTAAACTGTGATACGGAAGATCCTAATAGGTACGATGGTCTGAGACATCACAGGTCACCGACTCACGCCAAAATCACAGAGTAGGTAACTACACGTTGGCAAAATGGCGTTGCAGTTCCTTTGATACACGCGTGTTAGTTCTCTGAACGGATGCATGAAGAACTAGGAATGGGTCTTGTGTCTGATTGGCTACTGCGTCCCGCGAAACGTTCCCTCTCAGCTGGGCTGCCGGCTGGCGACCATAGAATACAGACAAGGTAGACCGATCTCGCTGGCTACGCAAAGCCAATCTCGGTGTCCCAACATTGAACTGCTTTTCTACCAATAGCTGACCTCCCACTGCGCAGTCGGTTGATGCGTCACCGATCTGGGTTGCGGGAAGCTCTGGTTTCGAATACCGGGTAAGGCATGGGTTCCTCTAACCAATTTGTAATGCCTTTTGATTAAATTCAAACTGGTACAGCATTTCATTAATATAATAGTGCTTGTCATATAAAAATTAAGATATAAACAAACACTTTCATCAGTATTGACCTTGTGACTGACAATTGTGTATGACTGGGGTAGGTCAATGTTGGGTACATGCGCAGAAGACGAATAAGCGATTTACCTCATCTTTAGTCTGTGCGGGCGGGTAGGTTAGCAGGCGCTGATTGGCGAACGGCGTTCAGACACGTTGCCGACTAGCGGCGCCATTTTGCTACGGTGTGCAACTGGAGTTCGCGAAACAAGCGACTATTTCACCTCTGTATTCTGAAGTGTTCTGTGCGTCGAACTGCACATGCGTTGTTCACAAACATGTCAACTTAAATAACAGGTTGCATAGTTATCAGGCGTTAACCACACCCTTCCAAGCATTGTGCATTTTATCAATATTAGTTCGCCTGAGAAAGTCGCATCAAGGCAACCGTGTTTGTCCAATTTAAACTGATTGTTAATAGGGACACCCGAATTTCGAGAAAAGATTTTCGCACATGCTAGAAATAGTAGGAGCGTGATGGTTCTACCCCACTTTTGATTAATCGGATTATCCCTTTGATATCAATATAATAATTGAAAGGGTTACTAAAAAGGGTTAAATTGTAATACGATTTTAATCCGATAAAAAATTCTTAAACTGATCTTAATCCGATTAACAATTGCTTAATCCGATCACATTTTTTTAAATTTTGTGTATGGGTACATTTTTTTTGTCTCTCTTTCTTTTTTTTTTGGGGGGGGGGAGGGGGTAGCAGGAGCTCTGTACGATGTTGAGACTGTGATGAGCTAGAGGCGATTAACCAGAGTGGTGGGTTGCAATGTCTTATATAGGTATAGAGTTTAGTGTAAGAGTGGGCTAAGGGTAATGTTTTTTCTAATTTTTCCAATTTTGAGGTGTTTGTAGGGATGTTGGTGGTAGATAGGCGATTTTTACGAATATATTTAACACACAAAATAATTTCAGAGTGTTTAAACGATCTCTAAGAGTGACATAAATGAAAATTTTATGTTTTTTTTTTGTGGGATATTGCTCGTAGACGGTGGTCGGAGATAGGCGACTTTGAAACATGTGCCTTACGTGTTAGTAATGACAAACGATCTGTTTCCGAATGCAATTAAATGCTAGAGAAATTCAGAGAGTTCTACATATGAATAAATTACATGCATCGAATCGCAAATTTCAAACGACCACGTGAATAATAAGTGCAATTACGTGAGTCTTAAACTTAATGCGAGTCTCGAGCATAGAAGTATAATTAATATGGGAGAGAATCTTAACTAGGTGAATATCATCTAATGTCGACAAGTCCAAGCTCACTAAACGAAATCCAGCTAGTCAGTATGAATAAATAACACACTAACATTTTCAAATTACACGATTCAGCCTGGTGAATAATATCTTATGGCAAAAAAACTCTGAATACGATTTAAACCAGACACAATAGCATGTGTCTGTTCTGAGAAGTAAAATATATAATGATAGAAAATCTTACCCCAAATAATTTGTTTCGAAATAACCCACTTGCGGAGAGCTTAATCCCACATCACTTTATATATGTAACAGAAAAATTGACAAACATCCTCAAAGAGAAAATTATTTTTAAAATAATTGACATACTACAAAGTTCCATAAATAGAGCACACTTCTTAACACAATCTGTATTTTCGTAGACCAATTGAAAATCTTATAGCAATATTAGCTTAACACATTAAAATTTATATTTTCCTGATAAAATACTTTTATATTAAAATACGTACATTATAAAACGTTAATCGCGGCTATCACTAGAGATGGTCGCCTGTCTGTAGTGGAGGTAACCCCGATCGTAAGATCGTCGGCTGCCTAGTTTCTAGAGGTACGGTGAAGATGAGAGAGCTGTACACACCTGTCTCCACCAAGTGTTCATGCACAACTTAAGATGGCGGCGACTAGGTAGGTGAGGTCACTTCGCTCCACAGCTCCATAAACCCCCTCCCACCACCTGCCAGAGTGGGTTCCCAGGCTGCCTGTGATTGCCAATTTTTCGGCACTAAGGCAAGATGGTGTCAACTGCCTAGTTGTGTTCCGATCAGGAGGACACTGTCTACCCCCCTCCCAACCCAACCTACCTTCCCTTCCCCTGCACCGCTCACCTGAGCCACATGCCCTGTGGTCATTCACCCACCTGCCCTCGATTGTCATTTTTAGCACTAAGCAAGATGGCAACAACTGCCAACTTGCACTCAGATACGAGGAGCAGCCACCCCTCCCACCCCTACCCACCACCCATTGTCCAGAGGATCTTACCCCCTGTCCAAGCACCCCTCCCACCACTACTCCAGAAACTGTCTTTGTGCGAAAAGCAAGTTCGTCTCCCGGATATGCAACCCTCCCCATTACAGTATTCAGAAAGGGTTTTTTCTAGTGTTGCTTTCCCTGCTTCGGCTCGCTGGCCCTTCATCTCCAAACATCGACTATGTACAAAGCTTGCTTCAAGGCCAAAGCGATGGTTTCTCAACTGGAGGCAGCAGTGGATTTTGAACAGACCTGGACTATTTCCCCTCTCCGTTACCAACTGTTATTTTTGCTTGGACACTGAATCTTCCTCCTATTTTTTTTCGAGATGTAAGAGGTTGGTGCATTCCAACTTAAATACAATTTCACAATTACCACCGATAAAATGTTATTTTCCTCATCACTAAGAAATACGCTCCAAAAGTTTTTAATACACAATAAATTCGATTAAAAATATAAACTGTTTTCCACCAAACTTTTTTTCCCTCCGATTACCAGCAAACTTTATTCCCATTTCCAACAATCTTACAAGACATTTTAAAGTTTATTTCTGTTTTCCAACAACTTTTAAATAATCACTGGTTAATTTTCATGCCAATTGAAAGAACACCATTTTTAAAAAACACATATTTTTATTCAAGTTTTAACTATTACGATGAAAGCAAATACTCAAGTCAAAATTTATTTTCAACAATTAAAAATGTACATTTAAGAAACATGTTTGAAAAGTTGTTTTAGTTCCAATTCAACGTATATATATTCTCCTAGCAGACAAAAAAAGGTATTTCACATATGGTTTTTCCTAGCCCAGAATTTTTAGAGAGTACTATCATATAGGGAAATATTATATAATCTCTCTAAAGTTTATTTGGGAAAGATAGTTGACTATGGCAACATGTTTTTACAAAATATACGGGGATGAGTCAATGTAAAACATGGCGTACAAAGCAGCTAATGGATAGTCGAGAATTGAGTGTATGTGGGCGAAATTTAGGTCTCGAGAGCAGATGAGGGGAAACGAGGTGACTATGGAGCAGCATTGGGTCGGGCCGTGCGCGTTGTTGGAGCAGTGTAAGACACAGGCGGGTTGGAGCGGGTCGTGTGTGGGTGGGTGATATGGATAGCATGAAGGGAGTGACAGAATGAGAGAATGCTTCATTAAAATGATGCTGTCCGTGTCGTGCGCCACTGTCGCTACCCGCACACTTCCATCCACCAATCAACGTTTCCTTCTCGCACAGAGACTGATGTTCGCCGTTGGTGCCTATACAATAGGACTAGGAGGTAGAACTTCCCCAGTCCCTCTGCCGTATCCACAAACTTCACTCCAGGATGCGTGTTGCCATGTCTGCAGTTTACATCCACTTTACACAACAATTTTCCTTGACCTGCTCGCTTCACCTCGTCTACCTTCCACAACTGTTTGGAGCGTGCGGACTGCGACTAGCAAAAAATATTTGTTTTACAAAGACGGCATTGCACTTCATTTAATCCCAGTATTAAAACTTTAAAATTAAAATACACATTTAAAAAGAACCATGAGTTACTCAACACAATCAACAATTACGTCATAGGGCATGCCATCAAAAAGTTTTTAGCGCGAGGAATAGTATTTTACTCTCTTAAAACTTACCAAATTCCAAGAACTGTATTGATACAAGAAAAGAAATAGAACCTACCTCAAACAATTATGAAATCCAGAAAAGTATTCCGATAAACTAACAATGAATTATGTCATAATTATATAAAAGTAGAACATGAAAAACCATAGAAATCTAATTTGAGAAACGAATATCCGGAAACATTATCCAAATTCCAAGAAATATTTCATGTTATCAATATATTATAAATAACATTAAAATGGAATCGCATCCCAAAGGCCTTTAAGTTGAAAAATTCTGCAAAAAATATTTCAATTCCAGAATTAATCAAATCACATCTTAAATGTCTTTGAGCTGTAAAATTCCATGAATGTTATCCTGATTCCAAGAAATGTAACATAAAAAAAAAGTCAATATGTCGCATTTAAAAGGAATCTAATGCAATGTATTGCCACCCAAACACAATGAATTACTATATGTAGCAAATACACTCAATTAACATCTAAATACGAATTTCCAATTAAACGAATCTATCACAGTTACCAATTGAGTTACATGCCAAATGTAATAGATTGTAACCTAAGTGTGAATGACATCGCAATTAGAAGGATTTAATCACACTGGATTATCGCTCCAACATTAATTCAATGAAATGATAATCCAATAAAAAGGGGATCGATTACACAATAAATTATACATACAATCCCCATCCAGAGGTTTATTAAATGAAAAAACACATCAAATATAATTAAAAATCTTTTATTTAGCATCATAAATTTTACAATTATTGTATTACAACCTTTTAAGATCTTGATTCTTAATCCCGGAGTCGTGTGCTTTTGAGAATCCTCTCCATCGAACCAAGGTCATAATTTTCTTCCTTTTAATGATTTTATCAACCAAATATTCATTTGGAGAACTGACTTTTTGCAAGTCATGTTCGTGAAATTCACCTTTTATTGGTTCTCCATCATATGTGTCTATGTAATACATTTTGGGATGTGTTTGTCTAATTGAAATAATTTTAAATATTTCAAAAGACCAATTCACCATAATTTTTTTTTTCGAAAACCCTTTCTGCCTCGAGACACATTTAAATTCCCCAACTTTGAACTTTGGTTTTCTTTAGTCGATGATTTTAACATTATTGTAAATAGTTTTCATTAAATTATTATCCGTAACTTCCTTGGGAGCCATTTTGATAGTTCTATGATATCTAGAATTATGAAATTGAACTTTTTCAGGCAAAAAGTTAACCCATTTGTAAGTACCTCTCGATGTGAAATGTTTATATATTAATTGCTTAATAGATTTGTCGTAGTGTTCCACAACACTCGCTTTAAGCTCCGAATACTTTGCATAGTGATTAATGCCATATTCGGTAATTAGTTTCCAAAACGGTGCAGAAAAAGTATGGTTACCCTGTCGGTTAGCAGCAAATTGCGTGTTCTCTCTTTCAAAACGATCTCCATTGCATCAGTAACATGTTTCCAGTTCTGTTTTTCAAAGGTATACCCCAACCATATTTCGAATAAACATCTATTACAGTTAAAATATACTTGTATCTCTTATTGTATTTTGAAAGTAATGTCATTTCACACAAATTGGCTTGAAGAAGATCGTTTAAAGTGAGTTATAACTCTTCTTCTAGGATATCTTATCCTTGCAGGAGGATGAGGCTCTTGAGCAATCTTACTAAACTTCATTTGTAATATATCCATATTCGGTTAACTTTTCAATAATAGAAAAATGTTTTCTATTATTCACATACGAACATTTCGTTCGCATGTGAATTATTCCCTGACTCTCTCTCTGAAACAATGGGAAGTTTTAATTTAGCAACCAATTCATTAGGAGTGTTCCAATTTACAGGTGGAAAGCTGTTGTCAATATCATCTTTATATATTCCACTTCCTACTATAACTTCTACTAAATGTATTTTCGGATGTTTTTTTATCTCCTGAACGAATATTAGCATTTATTCGACGAATAAGTTCTTTATATTTCTGCAAACTGGTGTCAGAATATCCAATTGGTAAGTTTTTAAACAATAATTCAAATAATCCGTCGTGGACATCAGTTAGGTATTCACCTATTTCAGTTTTATTCTTAGGCAAAAATGTAACTAACGAATCTTCCAGGAATCTGCTGTTTTCATGTCGATAAACACCAAATCTCACATTACACATATACGTAGATAATTTTAAAGCCAAATAATAATGTTGTGTTAATTGAGAAAAAGTCAGCTTTTTCTTTGTTAAAGATTCTTCTTCCGTTTTAATTCCCAAAGCTTTTCTTTAGATTTATTCAACACAGAATGGAAAGTATTCATTCTTCTCATAACAGGTTTAAATATTTCTTCATTTAAACATCCTTTTTCATATGGGCTCGTTTGAAATGTAAATATTTCTCTTTCATAGCAGATATAACGTTATGCAATTCCGAAGCAAAGGCAGACTTGTTTTTATTATATTACATAAAATTCGAACTATTTGTGTATGAATTAAGTCGTTGGTTTTGTAACTGATTTAGTAGGTCGATTACTGTGAGCTTATTCAATCTTATCGACTTTACTTAAAACTACATCTAATTTTGTTAGTGTTTAAGATTTCAAATCATTGATAAAATAGTTCATTCGTGTTTCTAAATCATTACTTTATTTTCTCAAATCGGTTTGTGTAACGAAACCAAATCTTTGATTAATAAATTCATCTCTTATATAATGCGTCATTTTTCCATTCATGTTTCAAGTTGTTTTGCAATAGTACCATTTAAGACTTCATTAATTAGAACTCTAAAATTTTCTGGCATATTTGTAAGTTGTATTGTAAAAACTATGTTTGTCATATCGGTAAAATCTTTACTAAATCCATTTAAACATTCTTATATTCCAAATTCATTACTCTGCAAATCAGTGCTAATATTGCTTAAAATGTTTGAAATTACAGTCGTGTTTTATAAACATTCAAATTAACTAACTTTATTAATTTATCTTGAATATCGTTTGATTGTAATTTAAATACGTTTAACATAATATTGTTTAAGTCTTCCACATACCATTTATTTACCATCACTACCTTTCACAGCCATACCCATATTACATGATATATGCCCATTCAAATTACAATTCCCATTACGATTTTTGGTTAAACAGCTTTTGTAATGATTGCATTTTATACTGCTATGTCCAAAATTTGAAATACTCATTGTTCTTCACCTGGAAGTAAAAAACTGTCAAAACCAGACTGATATCTGCCTTTATATAAGGGAAGTGTTTGTATAATCACTAAAAAAAACATATTTTTTGTTCCAACAGTAAAATAAAATATCTTAAATCTTTGTAAACGTCATATCGCAAATGATCATTGTAAATATTTTGCAGATTAAAATTTATCCATTTTAAAACAATTACCATATTTGCATTATCCCATAAATTGTGTTTTGGTATGTGTGTGTAAATTTGCGATAGATAAAAACAATCAAAGTTTGAATGTCGACCAAAACTGAAATATTGTTGTATTTCACCCTAAGGTTCACACTAAACATCGTCAAATATAGATATGGAATTGGGTATTGCTTTATTAGGAGCCACTATATCTTCTCTATTTATAAAAGGGAAATATCGCATTCCTTCTATTAAAGACAAAATGGTCGCTAATCATTGATATTTCTATTGTTATCATGTTTTAGAAAACACACATTCGTTTCTCAAATTTAAGTCCATTTGGATGTCCAACAACACCATAACAACACAGTTTTTTCCCCATTAAGAAGGACAGCGTATTACATAACATATATTTTTGATGGTAAAAGAATACCATGTTTCTATTCAATTAATTTTTCTTTTGTACTTAAATTACCAGCAGATGCACATTTTGTTTTATAACCTTTATTTCTACACAATTACACAGTATTTCGTAAAGTGCTAATGTAAAACTATAAATGCAGGTCTATATATAGGTTCATGTTCATTTGAAAACAATGGCTCATAATAAATGTATCAAAAATGACACTGTGAATTTAATACATTGATTAATAAATTAACATTTGAATTACATCTACTGAAATACAATTATTGCAGACCAGGTACAAAACTTGCAAAACATTTAGCATGGAACGATCAAGGAATAACCCCTTTGGATAATGTGTGTAAAGAACACAATATAGTTTACGATCGAACAAACAATTTGAATCAAAGACATATAGCTGATACGATTCTAGCCAATAAAGCTGCAAATATAAGGAAGAATCCATCGACATCCATGGGTGAAAAGCTTGGAGCTTGGGTTGTTGATAAAATTATGCACGAAAAGGTGAAGAGATGCACGGCCCTGAAACATAAACTAAAATAATTACATAGAAAGGATGAATCATTCTGTTCATATTTCCAACATTAACAGCTCTTGGATCAATCCTCAGATGGGTTTCGCCAATATTAGAGCAGTTATATCAAAAGGTAAAGGAATGTATTTGAAATGCTATAAAGTTGGACAAGGACAAAAAAGCTCCAAACGTGGGGGAAAAATGCAGAAAATCATAAATATTCTTCTAAAGCATGCATTAACAAACAAAGATATTAATGTATGTGTAAAGAAACTGGATGTTCCCTATTTCCAAGGTGCGAGTGACGATTTACCAAAGAAACCAAATCTTCTTGAATATATGATTGTTAATTTAAATTCGAAACACAGTGAAGGAACATATTCGGTTGCATTAATTAAGTATGTAAATCAATCATTGTATTACGACAGTTTCGGAAATTTACATCCTCCAGTTGAAATACGTAATTATTTTTAAAACATGCAATTAATATATGATTACAAAACCGAGAAATTACCAAATACAATCAATTGTGGACATTTATGTTTATGTTTTTTTGCTATAAATAGGCTATATAAGTAATTGTAATTGAAAACATATCAGTAATATGTCGATTACGATGATATTAAGTGGAAATTCGTCGCAATTGTATGTGGCATATTTCACTGCATTGGAGTTAGATGGAGAAAGCAAATAAGTCTAATAGAATTGGTTACTTATAACAGCATACCAAACATTGATATGCATAACCAATTATTTATGGCTAATATTGGTAAAAAAAAACTACAATATTGTGATACCAGTAGGATCTTATGAGATGGATGACCTTGAAACATTCATTAAAGCGGCATTACGTGAAGATGTACATTTCCGATTACATGGAAATCCAAATATGTTAACTAGTGCAATGTATAGTAACATTGATATGATTGATCAGAAGACAATTCAATAGAAAATATGTTGTGTTATGAATGGAGAGTATATCCAGTTAATCAATTACACAAATCACCAAATCAAGTTAATATATTGTCGGTAAATGTATGTTGTATAAATGTTAATATTGTAGGCTGTTCATATTTAAATGGAAAACTGACAAATACAATATATGAATTAATGTGGGCTGTAGCTCCAGGATATAGAATAATTGAAAAACACAATACATTGATATATCTTCTACATGAAATAGTGAATAATGTTGATGAAATAGTTTTTACAATTGTCGATCAAGATGGTAAACTTATCAATTTTAGAAACAAGGAAATTACCATTCGTTTACATTAAATAAAGCTATATTAACAGTAGCATTCCATTGCACATTACAATCATAATGGGTATTGTATACAATATTAAATTCGGGCTTAATTGGCAGTTCTTTTAAGAACTATCTCACTAAGGAATGTATTTTAATGAAAGGAAGTAGAAAAAGCCATAAATGTCAACATAAAATGATCACTTCAAATAAGATACCCTTGAAGTTAACCCAAGGCAACAAATCGTATTTAAAAGAATAAGGATATAGTGTTATTAGAAATGGAAGACATACTTAATGTTGAACAACCGATCAATGATGAAAATGCAATCACCAATACAGAAATACGTGTGTATGAACCATTCCAAGCAGGCCCATACACGTATCCTATGGAAATACGGATTTAAATACAAAATATTGATATTTACATGTTACAGTCGAAATCAAGTTCAAGATTTAGAGGAACAGTTAAAAAGACAGCCGATGCAAGTAATCCAGCAACTACAAAATAGTAAGAAATGAAATACTTAATTTAATCGACAGAATTGCATATCTGCTAAATGAAATGGAAATCGATCAAACACGAGATATTGGAATTACTTCCACGATAAAGAACTATCTCTCAGGAACTGTAAACGATATTTATACAGGGCTTATGGCTGTGTGGAACAATTCTAGTGATTACCCACTACAAATAAATCCAGGTGGAAAATACAAAGTTTTTATTCCATTAAGTATAGTTTTGGGCTTTGCTGAAGACTACAAATATGTAATATTAAATGCTAAACAAGAATTATGTAGTCTATTCTGCAATACACATTTGAATGCTATATAGGATACAGGTAATAACAAGGAAGGTGTAACATTTGAATCAAGAAGTGTGGAATGGTTGATTTTGTGTATTGAAATTATAAAATGTGAAAGCAAAAAGTTTTTAAAATTTATCGAATAATAGAAGAATAAAGACATTCCATTCAGATAGTGGGCTTTAGAGGTTTTTTTCCATCACTGCCAAATCTATAAAAAGTCATTTGGAATGTGAAATCAAGTTTTTCGTCGGAAAAATCGAGATATTTTGTCATTTGTTTTCAAACAAATCGACAAAACAATTTAAAAGCTGATAGATCAATATTCGATGATTGTGATATGAAAAACATTAAACTATATCTAAACAGTCGAACTTACCTCTATGCGGATTTAAATATGAACTTTGCCAATGAAGAATACCTTATTTCTATATGTACTCAAAGTTTCATGATACATATTAAAACAAAATCAGTTTAAATCAATTTAAAACCAGAGGAACGTTATTTGTGTTTGATATAAGCAAACAGGATGACAGAATTACCAATGGTGAATTTGATTCACGAATTTAAATTATTGCAAATATACCATTTCCAGCAATTACACAAGCTTAAGCTATTATAATTCACGATATATTAGAGAGTTACAATGTAAGAGATAAGCTGGTGAAAATAATGAATTGAGTCAGTAGATGCCGAACCACGGTTATGACGAGATGTTTTGCAATGGGCAAGGATTTTAGTCTGCAGAAAAATATTGCATCAAAGAGTTAGCTATCACTGATATGGAAGAACATGGAAACGTATTTAGTTTCAAATCACCGTTTGACTGGAAATATAGAACTCCGAAATATAAGAAAACAAATAGATGTGTTACTAACCATCACTGTGCTTTAAAATAGGAATGGGGGTGTATAGAGTGTGAGAACATTGAAACTATTTGCAAACATTACCTAAATAATTGGAAAATATATGTAGGTGGAGTTGGGAAAAAACATATTTTCGAAAGTGTGTCTAATGGGAAAGTAATATATATTCAAAAGGATTACAATTGCCCCTTGTTCAAACAATTACATAAAACATATGGATCTAATTCAATGTTTTTCTCTGCAAATCAATTCTGAAAATTAATGTTAACTTGGGCAATGATGACTGACTGGGGTGAAACAGACTGATGATTCTCCTCCCGAATCACCTGTGGATATTAGTTGAGTCATATACCATTATTTGGGATGAGAGAAGTAGTGAGAGCAATTTATTATAAAAAGTATTTGCTTGTATGTAATCCACTACTTCATAAAAATGGACCAACAAGGCAACGGAATCACATCAAAATGTAAATTGAATATCAGCAAGTTATTAGCCCAATGGAATAAACAATTTCTACTTTGTTTCGAAAAAAAATAGTTTTAGCTACTTCTTTTTGAAACAGCTTGTATTTGTATGTATTTTTAAAATAATTGTTTAATATGTTTCATATAATCCTGTAGTTATTTGTGTATGTTTTGGAGGAATCTGTACTTGCTTGTGTTAAAATGGTTATTTTGGATCATAATTGTTTGTATATATGTTGTAAATAAATGTGATGTAAAATTAAATTGTTTCTTAAAATTTATTTTACCTATTCCTTATTAAAAATGATCTTGTTTTAATAAGAAAAATACTTTCTCCCTATAGAGGGAAAAGTTCTGGAAGCGAGCACTTTAACTGTTTTTCCATAACCAATAATATAATATACCATCCCGGATAAGCTTTGGTTGATATAGAGTGGGTTCGAGTCTCGGATAGGCATGATTGTAACCTTACATAAAAATAATAACGAATGTAAGGCTGTTAATTAAACTAATATACTAATAAAAATTTGTACGTCCGTGTAAAAAAGGTATATATGTCCAATTTTATAGAATTTTTAACTTAAATGAATTGCGTGGAATTTTTCCGATTAAAATTTATTAACTTTGTAATTTATATTCGCTTCGAAATCTTCTACTTAAAGCATTTGCCAATATCTAAAAAAAAAAACATTACATTTAGAGATCTGAGCTCTTAGCAGTATGACTGTTCCTTCAAGGTTAAATTTCAACACTACCAACTACACAAAGAGAGATTTCAGAGGTTGTCAGCCTGAGTCCAACAAACCCTCAGAACACATTTGGGTTTTAATATCCGCTGCAGACAATCCAGGTGCCTAACTTTTCACGAAGACAGTGACCAAGGACATCCCCTTTCCCTTGTAGGGAGGGCAGATCATGTCAACAATTTTTTTGAACTGTGGAAGCTATCGAGGTCAAAACGTCTTACTAGCTGTTTGAAATCTGTCGAGCAAAATTATTTTGTTTATAAAGTTTATAAAGAAAAATCATTATGTTCTAACAATTTATAAAGCTATTTCATTAGGGTGTAATGATTCACAAAGAAATTTCATTCGGGTGTAATGATTTATAAAGATTAATCATTCAGTTGTAACAATTTATAAAGATATTTCATTTGGGTGTAATGATTTATAAAGAAATTTCATTCGGGTGTAACATTTTATAAAGAAATTTCATTTGGGCATAACAATTTATAAAGAAAAATCATTTAGTTGTAAAGATTTTTAAAGAAAAATCATTCAGTTCTAACAATTTTTAAAGGAAAATTATTCAGTTCTAACGATTTTTAAAGAAATTTCAGTCTTTTTAACAATTCTTAAAGAAATTTCATTCACTTCTAATGATTTTTTGAAGAAAATTCATTCACATTGGAAAGTTTCTTAATAAACTTTATTATTATTTCAATCATATAATGATGTAAATTTTTTCACTCTAAACACATTTTGACATCATAATGGTGAACAGGAGAGTTTTTTAAGGTAAAAGAGCCTGTTTGGCTTCTAGCTGTAAATGATAGAGTATTTGAATATTTTTGAAGTTTTATCTGGATATGATTTGATTATTTTTAACAATTTTAATGACATAAGATGGAGTTTTTGTTTTAAAAAAAAGCCAGTTTAACTTGTTCATGTAAATGATGACATGATGAACAAATAACAAAAAAAAAATTCTATTTCATTTAAAATCTGTGATGAAAATTGTTAATTGTAAGATGTATAATTTATTATGTCTTGAAAGCGAATATGAATTTTTTCATAAAACATTTCTTTCAAGCTAAAAACAAATATATATAGTGTAACTTGTTATTTTTTTTAATTCCCAATGTCACCAACTTTTTTCAATAATTTCTTATGTGTAATGAGTGATGGTTTAATAGTAGTGGAGAGAAATGAGTGGTTGTCTATCAGTAATGGTGAGCTGATGACTTGTATTTCTATTCAGGATAACTTTTTGCTTGCTTTCACAAAGAAGATGTAATTTTCTTGACTTAAAAAAATTACAATCACATTAATTAAATCTAACTTTGAATGGCTGAGGGGAAATTACAAAAAAAAATATTAAGAAAATCAAACATAGCTGAATGAATGAATGAAGTTTTGCAAAGTAACAAGGCAACAGGTTCGTAGCTTGAGAGAACCCTGGTGCACTCAAGTTGAAGGTTGAAGGTAACACGTTGTCCTACTGACCAACTTTGTGACACCCCAGGAGAACATATTGAAAGTAAGTCCTGGATAACTTTACAGAGGCAGCTCTATCTCTCCTTGCCTACAAGAAAGTTTCTCCAGCAAAAACTTTTACGCCTGCATGGAACGTAGTCCAGTAAATATTTTTAATATTACATTTAAAATACAAGCACACAAATTACAACTCTTCAAGATACAACACAATGATGTCTGGAGAAGAATAAGACAAACATAATATAATATATTTAAATCATTTTTTAAATAAAATTCAACTCAAGTTATGTAAAAATAGCAGTATATTTTTCTGGTGTAATCACAAGAATTTTGAGCTTTTAGTAAAAAAAGTAAGAATAACATTGGAAATGCTATTTTGTAACTCGAAAAAAATATTATTTCTGCCTGTATTCATACTATTTCGTTAAATTTACGTCGGAAATTGTTAACATATTAAACAAATTCAAATATAAACATTTTATGTTAGACATTAAGAAAGGGGAACACATTGGTTAAGTGGTTAGCATGCTTGCCTTCCCAGATGGGTCAACCCTAAAAACAATTTTTTTTTCAATGTGTGGAAGTCGTGATAGACATTACAATTGATACAAAGGTTTTATCAGAGATATCTCTTGTTTCCCCAAGTCTCACATGCACGATCCGGCACTTCTCCAACCATGAATGTTTTCCCCTCACTGGCTCTCCACATCTTGTTAAAAGAGATGAGCAAATTTCTCCCAATATTTTTTGCTCTCCTATACATTGAATTGATAGTAAAAACATTTCTTAAAGAGTGAATAAATCATGCCTTGTTTGAATAGTTATAAAAATACTTCTGTTTTAACAAGTGAATAAAATAAGTCTTGTATTTTGTGTGATTTTACAAAACATAGTTTGCTAGATTCAAATATGTACTTGTTGTAATGTTAAATCTGGGGATTATCTTGGGGCTTATATTGGAAACTTGATTTCAGAGAATTGTAAAATTTCTTTTTTCGCTTTTCATATGGTTAACACTGTTGCATAAGGTTGAAACATCAGCAAGTCAGGCGAAATCTCTTGGAGTACGTATTCAGAGGGCTATGGGTAGAAGCAGGGAAGCCAACACTAGAAAACAATGTGCTCTGAACACTTTAATGGTGGAGGGGTGTGTAGCGATGAAACAGATACTGCAGGAGCACCAACTTACAAAAAACATGAAAAAGCAATCTCAGGGCTGATGCTGGGGTATTTAAAACAGGTTTTTGCGAACACCAGGCGGGATCGATAACAGAGCTCTTCATAAAAGTCACCTTCTTGGCTAGGGGTGGGAGGGGTACTTAAACTGGGGGTAAGTTCCTCTAGACTCGGGCTGGTTCTGAGGGGTGGAGGGTAGGGGATGTCTACAGCCGAGCAGGACCTGATCTGAGCTTAAGTAGGCAGTTGCCGCCATCTTGATCAGTTGCGAAAAATGACAATCGAAGGCAGGCGGGAGAATGATCCCAGGACACATCGCTTTGGTGAGGGGTGCAGGATAGAGGTGGAAGGTTGGGGAAGGGAGGATGTAGTAGGCAGGGTCCTCCCGATCGGAACACAACTAGGCATTTGACGCCATCTGTTCTGGGGTCGCACTCTGACAAGGAGTGGGAGGGGGTGTAGGGAGCTCTGGAGAGAAGTGACCTCATATACCCAGTCGCCACCATCTTCAGTTTCTCATGAAAGCTTGGAGGAGACAGATGTGTACAGCTCTCTCTCATCTTCAGTGCACCTCTAGAAACTTGGCAGTCGACAAACTTATGATCGGGGATTACCTCAACTACAGACCGGCGACCATCTCTAGTGATAGCCTCGATTAACATTTTATAATGTATGCATTTTAATATGAAAGCATTTTATCAGAAAAATAAACATTTTAGAGTGTTAAGTCAATATTGTGATAAGATTTTCAATTCCTGAACTTGGTCTATGGAAATACCGTTTGTGTTAACAAGTGTGCTCTATTTATGAAAATTTGTAGTATTGTAGTATGTCCGTTATTTTTAAAATAATTTTCTCTTCGAAGATACTTGTGCATTTTTCCATTACATATATAAAGTGAGGTGAGATTTAGCTCTACACAAGTGGGTTATTTTGAAACAAATAATTTGGGGTAAGAGTTTCTATTGTAATTTATTCATACGTAGAACACTCTGAATTTATTTAATGTTTAATTGCATTCGGAAACAGATAGTTTGTCATTACTAACACGTAAATCGCATCTTTCAAAGTTGCCTATCTCCCAACTCCATCTACGAACTATATCCCGCAAAAAAAAAACACTTATGTCACTCTTAGAAATAGTTTAAACACTTTGAAATTATCTCGTGTGTTAAATATATTCTTCAAAAATCGCCTATCTACCACCACCATCCCTACAAACACCTCAAAATTAGAAAAATTAGGAAAACATGTCCCTTAACCCATTCTTTCACTAAACTCTACACCTATAAAATAAATTACAACTCACCACTCTGGTCAGTTGGCTCTAATCACCAAAGCGTCAACATCATACAGAGCTCCTTCTAGCCCCTCCCCCACCCAAAATGAAAGAAATGAAAAGTATACCTATATACATAAGAAACTAAAAAGTTAAAATTTTTTATCGGATTTAGAGAAATTAATCGGATTAAGATCGGTTTAAGAAATTTTTGGTTGGATTACAATAGGATTAAAATTTAACCCTTTTAGTAACCCTTTCAATTAGTTTTATATCAAAGGGTTAATCCGATTAGTAAAAAGTGGGGTAAAACCATCACGCCCCTACTACTGCTAGATTTCAATACCATACGAGCGTGCTAACATTTTCCGTTTGTTTATTGACGGTATGTGTCTATGAGAAAACATTTTATTAGTTGACTGGCCAATCAGACTTAAGTTTCTTCAACACCGCACGTTTCTGATTCGTGAGTAGACACTTAAGACGCATAACATCTAGATAACCCAATCACAAAAGTGGATCTGAGCTAAAGTGTTACGAATAAATAACTGGTCGTGAAAAAAGTGGATCTGAGCTAAAGTGTTACGAATAAATCACTGGTCGTGAAATCTTTTTGCGAAATTCGGGTGTCCCTAATTATTAATAATCTGTCGAGAAATAATTCCATTAATTCTAACGGTTAAGCAGTTTTAAACAATCACAAAAGAATACGCCTATATTATGGACAGAATAAGCACACTTAATACCTTCTTTCAACAAAACATAACACTACTGTTTGCTGTCAGATCTCAGGTATTTTCTGAGATGTGTTAATAAAAACCTGTTTAAACCTCGTGTTTTGAAGTAGCACACCTCTCAATAATCTCTTTAAGTCATAGGCCGTATTACGATTTCCGTCTCATTTTCATAAGGAATCACTAGATACATGCAAAATTCGCGTTATTATGTAATAACATGCTAGACTTCACCGCCCTTTAGCTACTTGAGCGGAAATCGTTATTTGATAGGCTATGGGCAACTATGAGGCATCATTAACCTGTGGAACTGCTTTATGGAGATTGGTTGTTCAACCGTTGCACACTTACTGTAAGCTATAAGTGACCTTGGGACGTGCCTCACCAGTTGTCGGCCAATGGCAGACGTAAAATGTGCATATCGTATCTTGAAGTTTAGTTTGTACCCATAAAATAACGCGAATTTTGCAGGTCCATAGGAATTACCTCCCAACATCTGAAACATTTGGTCGGATACAACCTATAGAGTACTGTGGAGTTTAGCCTTCTGGTGAATTAATGTGTAACTTTTAGGTATTCTCGATCCAACACAAAGTTCAGTTGAGAGATTCTGGCGGCTCTTAACAACGACGACTTGAGAGCCAATGAGTAGGGACATCCGAATTTCTCGAAAAGATTTCACTGCCGTTCTGTTTCATAACTAGAGACCTGAATAATTCGTGGATTCATTTTGGGACAAGCTAGAATTCAAAACACGTGTGTTTATATAACTTTAGCCATTGGTTCACACGGTGTTTGACACCTCCTGGAGAACGCTGGTCTAATAGTCGCCGTCCACTGTGACAGCAGACAACCAGACAACCAATGTGCAGTTAATATCGCCACATTTGTACATTAGACTGCAGAGTCTAGCCTGTAGGTTACTGAACTCGCGAATTTCTCAGGTCTCTAGTCATAACACTTTAGCTCAGATCCACTTTTCTGATTGGGTGATCTAGATGTTACGCGTCTTAAATGTCTGTCCATGAATTAGAGACTTGCAGTATCGGAGTTTAGTTATGATTGGCCAGTCAACTAAGAAAATGTCTTCTCGTAAACACACAACGCCAATAAAGAAAAGGAAACTGCTGGTACGCTCGTAGAGTATTGAAATCTAGCATGTGCGGAAATCTTTTCGCGAAATTCGTATGTCCCAACCGATGAGGGTGAAATGAGGTGAGAATGGAGCAGAGCTAGAATGCAAGTGCGAAGGAACCGGGAGATCTCCGAGAAAACCCGCCGACCAGCGGTATCGTCCGGCACGATTCCCACTTGCGAAAATCCGGGAGTGGCCTGGCCGGGGATTGTACCGGTTCGCCTTGATCAGAGGCGAGTAGGCTAACCGCTCAGCCACCGTGGCCCCATCAAAACAGAACTAGGCGAAAAGTGTACTGCTGAAAGAGTTATAGCGATGTAGCCACGATCTAGTGCCACTTCTTCAGGCAACGAGCTGTACGCGTCGGAAATTTTTTTGTACGAACAACAGTGACAATTATTTTTGTGCCAGCAGTTGGGACGAGTCGCGCGATGCGGTGAGAGAGCTCCGACAAAATCACGCAAGTGGTGAGATGTAATTGTTTCCCAGAAGTGCCCGAATGGCCAGAAAGCTGTGGAGGTCGCTCCAGCATGCGTGAGTCCGGATTCACGACGAATCCGGGAACGGAGTGGGGTCGTAGCCCGCATTGGCGAAGCATCGACTGGGAAACGCACTGACGTCTGCTTTGAAATACTCGTATCGCCTTTCGATATTCGCAGATTTCACTGGTCGATAATTTCAGCAACCTTAGCCATTGTTCAGACATTGCTAAAAAGTAGCGATGGTCGCTGGCACACAGACGTCATCTCGTACTGCAGACCAGGACCTGTTTAATGATAGTAACCTGTGTATCGCTAAATCTTCGCCAGTATATCTCAACAACATTTTTGTGACGTGTGCGGTTGCAAGGTAAGCTGTGTTTCGCCCTGTGCTATACCTAAAAGTTTGCTAGTTTACACATCCACCAATTAAACATAGTAGTGGATCTGATGTCACAGGACGTGTGTAATGGGTGCCTCGGCACTCTCTCGTGATTATCCACAGTATATCCAGTTGCTCACAGCTTCGCTCTGGTTACTGACCCCTGGCCCAGGTCGTTTCATCGTGTTTGAAGCCAGTTCTTGTCTGGAGGGGTATATGTCCGATTCATTTGCGGCTCTCTGCTCGTTCTTGAGTTCACCTACGGAGGTGATGCAAACCAGTCTTTCCCCAGCCAATGTATGGACGACTTTTCTTCCAGCGCAGAGAACACGATGGCTGAGCTATTAGCACGCTCGCCTCCCACCAAGGCGAACCGGGATATGTACCCGGCCGGATCACCGGATTTTCGCAAGTGGGAATCGTGCTGGACGATGCCGTTGGTCAGCGGGTTTTCTCTGGGATTTCCCGTTCCCCCGTCCCTTCATTCCGGCGCTGCCCCATGTTCACTTCAATCACCCTCATCGGCTCTCAAGACCTCGCTGTTAAGAGCCGCCCAAATCTCTTCACTCACTCACTCACTCTTCCAGCGCTCCCAAACGGCGCTTTCAAAAACTAGAGTCCACACATGTGCATACACCAGTTCTTCCCACAGCGAGGCTCGCAAAACGCACAGAACAGACACACTGACAGAGTCACATGGAAATGTAGGCGGCACAGAGAGACGAGCCACCATCGTAGCATAGCGTAGATAATTACACAGAGACAAAATGGAGTGGCGGTTCCTTGAATGTGGGTTTACCCTGATTGGCTGAGTGAAGCTCTGAGAAACGAGCCTTGTGTCTGATTGGCTACCGTGTGCTGCGAGAGCTTCCCTATTGGCTGGGCCGCCGTCTGGCTAGTAGATTACCAGGCGCTGATTGGCGAACGCTGTTCTGACATGTTCCTGGCTAGTGACGCCATTTTTCTAGCGTCTGCAGCTATAGTTCACATAATTAGTGTCAGTTTCGCCTCTGTTTTATTAAATACTTTGTGGTTTTAGTATGTTTCGTTATGTTGCCCTGCGTTTTGCATTCGATTTTAACTGCAGATTGAAACACTGCATCGACAGTGGCTAAGCAGTCGCTTCGCATTTTAAAGGACCCGAGTTATATTTACGTTTAAGCTAATCATATTTTGATTTTTCTTGGTTTCCCGAAATCACTATAGGTAGAGTCACGAGTATTTCGCAGATTCATTCGGAGACGAGGCACTCTCCAAACACTTGCTTTCGCTTACTGTTGTGATTAAACGACAGCTCTTTAGACACACCCCGTTCAACTGCGAGCCAGTAATAAGCAGGAAGCAGTAGTGTGAGTGAGTGTTTAACAATCCTGTACAGAGGCCTCGCTTGTTCACAGCAACCAATAAGTAGTGATAAGAACATTTCGCGAGTTTATTTCAGGACAAGGTAGAGGTCAAATACGTGTACACTGAAGTTGACTTTGTAATTTGATCGCACTCTATTAAAACATGCCCTGGACGACTCTGAACCAATAGCAGATTTGCAGGGAAACAAGTAGTGAGTGCCTACAGGTCATTGAGCTCGCGAATTTTTCCCATCCCTACCAATAAGTACACGATAATGTCTCGAGTGTATAGAGGGCTGTCCAGCCAAGTCTGCAGTCAACTCTATCTGCGAAATACTTGGGGCTTTAACTATAAGCGACTAGCGTAGAGCAACAAATGAATGGGGCATTTACACCCGGCGGACAGGAGCTGGCTTCGAGTTCGATGAAACCACCTGGGTGTCTAAGGAGACTGCCAATTACCCGTATGACAGCTAGTTGTTGACAAATACAGGTGAAGGCTTTGCGATAAACAGACAGGAACTGTCTTGGCGGCAGACTAAGAACGTGCCAAGTTCTAATACACACGCACGCGTCCCAAGATGTAAACGTGAATAGGCATGTTACGGTATTACCATTATTTCATTAAATGTCAGCTGCGTTTATCGTGCTATTCTTTTCAAAGTGGGGCGAAACTCTACAAAACTGCCGTGTTATTATTTCTAAGGTTCTTCGTGTTTTGCCACACATATTTTGAAGAAAAAAAAACTGACCGCTGATATGCACGTCCTTATAGTAGCCATAGTGAGATTACTGATTTCGTAGATAATCGAAATGTAATAAAATTTTCTTCGGCATTTCACCATAGATGACAATTCTCGATAGTGGATTTTTACCTAAGAGCAGGGAATAATATTTTTATTGATTTTTATTTCTATGATATTTCCATAAGTTTGTTCATTTTATAGTGAATCTCGTATTATTTTTCTGCGAAAAGTATCTAATCGTCAGCAATGTAGTACATGTAAATACTTAATTTGCTTTCTTTAAACATCTTAAAGCGAGTTAGTTCCCATTACCAAGAATTGTATTCATATATGAAAGATATTTTGTGATAAGACCTGCATCATTCCAACAGTTGTCAGTGCGATGGAAGAAATGATTTGAGGGGACTATTGCTGAGCCAACAATGAGATCAACAGATGTGTTAACTCGCTCAGAGTCCATGTACACAACTGCGTACACGTTGCACAGGAACGTTATAGGTCTACTTGTCTGGTAATATATACTCCGATCCCCAGTGCCTAATATTCCTCCCTATAATTACCACATTTGTAAACAACACTGTCATGTTTGTATTTATACAAGGAATTGTTCGAAAACTAGTTGCGGAAGATCTTTTGTAGCGCTGCAAATAAAATACAGTAAATTTCACAAAACCTTAGCGTGGAATGTGTAGAACAAATGTGGAATTTTATCAAGCCGGTGATGCAAACTTCAAGTTTCAAGCTCACTATACATATTGAGGTACATATACAATTTTGTAGGTTTTCTAAAATTATTGTTTGTTGCAAGTACAGAAAAAATATTTTATTGTGCATGAGGTAGCTCTAGGTTATGACTGATCACTATTGCTGATTGCAAAACCTATATCTCATTGGTTGTGATAATACAACAAGTAGTGTACCAGTCTTTGTAGTAAAGTACGCTTCAAAAATTATCTTAATGTGGAAACCTGAAACAATAAATAAAGTGTGTCTAAAAATGTTAATAATGGTATCCTTGACTCTATGCTGCTACAGACTATATAAAATATGTGCTTTGGTGACAGCCTTTTAAAATATTCTTCCTGCGTTGATACAAAGTCTATGTTAAATTATTTAATAAATAGCGCATTATTAGTTTTTGAATACTCAAATAAAAAGATTCAAAAGAATTTCAAGACATTAGTTGGTTTAAAATAGGTTAGTGCGGCTAAACCCGTGTTAACTACGCCAATACCGCTGTAGTAAATGGGACAAATATAGGGCAAGTGTATGTTTCATTAACAGTCGAAATATCAGGGAAAGTTTCAGTATCCTCGTGTGATTAGTTTCCAGTTTGTCCATGTGAGATTTAGCAGCGACAATGGACCGTTATTTCAACACTAACTCTAAAAATCGGTATCCAGTTGTACAAGTGAAGCGAACAAACAGTGAGTTGATACATGCCTAAGCCTGCATTTTGGAAGGAAAGCAAAGAAAAGCTGGCAAAATCGCTGAAGACTGTATCATTGGAATAAAGAAAATCTTTCTGAAACAACCAGTGATAAAATGTCATTAACGTTCATCCGTGATTTATATTTATAGTAATTTACAGGGAATCAACGCTGTCCTTAGTAAGGATTTCCAATGAAAGAGACTGATGCCGGACGATCGCGCTGGTCGTCTGGTTTTCTTGGGATCTTCTGGTTTCCCCCGCCCTTGCATTCCGGCAATGCTCCATAACTCATCGCGCTTGACTCTCAACGGCTCTCAAGATCCCTTTTGTTAACAGGCGCTCGAAGCTCTCCACTTCACTGATAAATCCGTTAATCCCAATATTTACGATCGTGATAACTGATAACTCACTCGAGGATGGATACACACAGCCGGCACTGTAAACAGAGTTAAAAATCGTGTCCGATGCTTTCCGTTTCTTCTCCGTAGGTGATCGAATTGGTGGATGTTCAACCCTTTGAGGGCGGCACAAATTTTATAGCACTGAGGACGAGTTTGAAGTGAGCTGCCTATATTATACACAAAAACAATATCGTTTTGGCTGGTCTCTGTATTTCCACTTACCATTGCCTTATTGGTCCTGGCTACACCGGACACGCCTACTGTACTCAGCATCGTATATTATTGGCTGGCCGTCGACCAATGAAGTGACGCATTAGCTGGGTACCAATTAATGTATCGCGATAGACGTAACAAGTTTTACAATCCATCGTGTTAGTGTGAAAAATTATTTAAAAGGACAGTTTTATTCTTGCAAACGGAAATGTTGACAAGTTGTCATTTTTTTCTCAGATTCCGATAAAATCTAGCGAAATAGTAAAACTATGAAAGTGTCAGCTTTGTGTTGAAAAGCAAATACATTTCCATATAAACATAGCCCCGAGTATGTATATGCGTACTCCTCAAAGGGTTCAAATGGATGACGGCAATTCCACCAATCGCTCAGCACGTAGATTCACTGGTCTCAAGAGCAAGTACTGGCTCAACACAAGCTAGGATAAAGCACGTTTATAAATTCTTGGAAAAACGGTTAAGAACACCCGCTCACGCTCTAAACACAAAACCGTGTAATCACACAGTGAACTGTTAATTTCATGAATGTTGGAAGCTCCAAAACGAATAGAAAATAAGTACACCACTGGAAAAAAAAAACAAGCTGTGAGTTCATACGAATATAATACTACACTTTGGAAGTACAGCAGTGAAGACTGGGCCGTCGGAATAAAGAAAATCCAAGTAATAACGAGAGCTTTCGAAGATGCTTGATAATCACGAACAGTCTGTACGTACGGACACAAGATGTAACTCCACGAAGGGTAGGCTTAAAAGTTTTTCGTGCACACATGCCATTTTGTTTTGCATTATTTGCAAGATAAACAAGTTGGTATATGACTGGACCAGTTAGAATCGAGTTACTCTGGTACTAAGCGTCTGTGTTTAGCGGGCTAACGCCATAAAGTGAGTACTTTTGAAATCAACCTTAGAGAAAAATCACTGCCTCTACCTGCATATATTTTAACGGGCGCACTGAGTGACACGCGCCCTGTGAAGTTGGTAACGAAGGATGGAAAGTAGTTCCGTATCTTAACGTCGAATAAAAAGTGTTTGGGAACCATTTCTGATAACTTAAATAATATATTTCCCTTTCGGCCTTTATTAATGAATAAAAGGGAAAAAGTGACTATATTCTTTAAATAATACTTTCCTAATAATTCGATAGTTTCATTTGGCCGACGGATGAATAAAGTGCTGAGGCCAGTGAAAATGTTAATTTTACCTAAGACAGACGAAAACACAACGTGCATACAAGTAGACCTTAAGCAGGGCTTTCAGAAGTGCTCATTTTACCGTGAACATTCTATAATTAAAATTAACCAATCGCGAAAGTCGAGATCAGCCAAAATATTTTGAAATAAAACTACATAGGAACATTTTCGCCAAAACTGCGCGACACTAGTGAGTGAAGAGATTTGGGCGGCTCGTAACAGCGAGGTCTTGAGAGCCGAGACACTACTTATAATACCAGTGAACAGAGACATGGAAATTTTGTGAGATAATTGCGACAACAAACTATACTCCTACAATCCTTTGTGTATTCGAGTTACCAGTTCATTGGCTGTTGCCCCAGTTTAACCCCACTCCCATTAGCACGGGATTCGGCCCTTGTTTGCCTTGCAGGTTCGTTATTGATCGATATTGGTCTGCGGGGCGTGACTAACAAACTGCGGTCCAATACAAGCATAAAAATAATGTATTGTACATGCGATTGAAGTTAACTTGTCCTCAAATTAAACCACAAAACCTATGAATCGACGTCATGAACGGTGCTCTATAGTCTACCCGTGGTACCTTCGCACTTTTTGAATCAAACCTTTGAGAAATCACATGAGAAATCACCCCATGTATGGAGTGTTTGGTGTTTCCTAAATATGCCGTGTATCTCTAGCGTTTCACGCTTCTGTTAACACAAAAGTATCATATTTTTGGCTAAGTTTAACTTTTACTTATATATTATCTTTAAATTAAAATATTACATTTTTAATTAATTTGAGTAAAGACGGAGAGAAGATAGGTGTTTTGCTAATGCCTAGTGGAATTAGCTCCTATGCAAAATATTATTGAACTGAGTGCGCTCGAATGCGGTACGTTGTCCCTCAGGTGTAATTTTATATCTTTGTTTGCACGTGGCGGAGGAATAGTCTGGAAGTACAACTTCAGAGAGTTAGGGATAGGGAAAATTTGCAAATTCATTTCGGGACAAGATAGACGTCAAGCACATATATAGTGAAGTTACCTTCGCAATTGGATCACAGTTTATTAGACCCACCCTGCACGACTCTTAGCCAATAGAGGACTTGCAAGGAAACACCTTGCGAATCCCATAACTGCCCAGGTGGTGGGTGACAGCCAATGAACGCACAGTTGAGGCTCCAGTATGCAGAGGACTGAGGAGTCTAGTCTACAGGTCAATGAACTCGCGAAATATCCTATCCCTAGCTATAGTCTCATCGCAGTTTATCACACTTTTGTAACCAATCCTTGGAAAAATCATCCCATATATGACGTGTTTGGTTGTTTCCTGAATCTGTCATGTATCACAATCGTTTTATACTTTTGTTAAAATAAATATACCTTATTTTTATTTTGCATGATAACTATTTCTTACTGGGTTGGTAATACCTAGTAAGAAATAATTCTCGTGCATAATATGCGGCGCGTTGTCCCTTTGGTGTGATTTTCTAGACTCAGTTAAACTTTGTTTGCACGAGGCGGAGGAATATCCGGGAAATATAACTTTATCAGGGCTTCAGAAAGGTGGTAAGTAACCGCGAATGATCTTCACGTATACAGCGTACAGGATCCACAGCGGGGCCAAACGACGTGACGCGGGGAGCAGATCCCGGCGAGCCTGGTCGATCGGGCCGGGGGAGGTCGACGGGGGAAGAGGAGTAATTGTAAGGCTCGCGTGCCGACGGCGGTTTTGCACGGGCGGCCCATGCGCGATACGCTTAAATAAACATTATTACCCCATTGGCGGCACGCAAGCTGTTTGACGACGGTCCGCGGGGGTGGAGGGGAGTCGAGGAGTGCAGACAAGTTGCGTGCCCGCCAGTCAATTAGGCATGAAGGCTCGCGTTAGCAGGCGTCAATTGTTTAATGAATCTTAAACACATCCCTCCCTCTGCGCCCCGGTCGCTACGTTGCCTACCAACTTCGTATTTTCCTCTCGTCCAATCGGTAGAGGGAACTTGCTTAAAGGCTATTCACGATAAAATGCGCACTTTTGAAATCAACCTTAGAAAAAAGTCACTGCCCCTGCCTGCATATATTTTAACTGGCGCACCGAGTGACATGTGCCCAGTAAAGTTGGTAACGATGGCGGGAAAGTAGTTCCATATCTTAACATCGAATAAAAGGTGTTAGGTAACCATTTATAATGATTCAAATTAATTCTTTCGCTTTCTGTTTCTCTAGTGCGTTGAAGTGTAAAAGTGAACAGATTTGTAAAATTTTTCTTTTTTAATAATTTCACAATTTCACTTGACCGACGCATGAATAATTTGATGAGGCCTATGACAATGTTAATCTTACATAAGGTGGAAGAATACGCAAAGTGCATACAAGTAGATCTTAATCAGAGCTTTCGAAAGTGCTAATTTTTCCGTGCCTATATACAGCTTATGCACAATAACAGCTTCTGTAAACGTGTTCTAAAATGTCACTTTTAGTTTACTAAAATGTCACATAACCCAAATTACTCGACTAAATTGATGACGTATTCGGTATTTTGATATATCATTTTTAGAAGTCCTACGTAACAAAACGAACTTCAGTATTAAATTAACAAATAGTAATCATCGCTGAACACGTAGATTTCAATTTAGAAGCCATCGACGGCTTCCAAACTGAAGGCTACTAAATACTAAAATACTACTATATTAAATGATCAATTCGAACACAGACTGTGTCTCAAAACAGAAAGGCTATATGAAGTGAATACTTGTTTAAAATCAGACCGAGACATGGGTCTCCAGGACGGAAACGGCAGTTCGTTTGCAAGCGACAGCTCAAACAATGGTGTGTAAGACTGCGAAGCAGGCATGACGAGTTGTAAAGCAGGTGGGCGGAATCCGGGGAAAGTGGAGGTAATTTTGGCCGTGAGCCAAAATTATTGTGGCAGTTGAGACTGTCTCTCAGTAATTACCCCCCCCCCCCCTCCCCCTCCGTGCATTCGGTGTACCTGTCACGCTGACGGCTTGTGACTCTGCCGCACGCCTGGCTTGTCTGACTTTGCCACTGCTGCAAAACACGTACTTGAAGCTAAAAATTACCGCATCAATTTGTGTTAAAAAATATGGGCTCCTACATGTTTCTGCCTCTTGTGAAAGTTTATACACTATTAAGACCGACATAAAACGATGTCCCACCCTGACTCTGCGTTGAACTATTTCCCTGCTTGGGTAGGGAGTTATGGCGTCCTCCGAGGGTGTCTGGCACATTCACTCGGCAATGCAAGGACATCCTACTGTGATTCGCGCCACCGACACATGGAGCGCCACTGTCGTGCGCTCGCTGGTGACGTAGAAGCGGGCGCTCTGTGACTCACTTCCTACGCCGGACAGTTGCAACAGACATTTGAAATGTAGTAGAATAATCTCTGAATCGTGATTGGTATTTTAAACGTAGCTACCCCTATAGGGGTTACTTAATTTCTTTTTTTCTGTATATAAGACCATGCGCTGGTTTATTCGGCAGACAATGACAGCCTTGGGGTCTGCAGCATCAAAGATGAGTAGAGGCAAAATTGTAATGCTATTAAACTAGAAGTAATGGCCCTGTGGCCAAAGATAAGGAAATTCTTTATGTCCGAGGTTTTAGGCGTAGGCGCTAAAAACCAAAGCGTATTAAAACAGGGATTCTCTCAATCTCCAGAATTAATTGTCGAAATTTTAAAAATGGTAAAATCCACTTTTTCTTGCCGAAAATACTTTGGATAAAATATGTACCTGAAATCGAACTTTCTTTTAAGTGATAAAAGAAAAGTTTAAGTTTAAAGTTCTTAAAATTTTGAAAATACAAGTAAAATGTTGGCAAAATTAATTTTTGAAGCCATATATGTTTGAAAGTCTGTTAGAGTTTATTTTACAATCAAACTGCCTATGTGAAATAGTTATTGTGTTATTTTGGCTATCGAAACTTAATATTTGTTTTATTATGTATAAGGTGACTTCGTGTGTAGAGTTTTTGTGATTTAGACGTATTTACCACGGGAAAATAACTCGGAATTTGAAAAAGTTCAGGAAATACCGATTTTTGAAGACACCTGTTTTTATGCAACTTTTTTATTCCCTTTCACGTTAATTATTGAAAAAATAATCTTTTGATTCAAGAACCTCTTGTTAGTACCTTTTTATACAGAACTAATGTTTCGTACAGCGCATTGTTATTTACTCTAACAAAAGGGGGGGGGGGGGGACCGAACACAAAAGTAACAAAAAAACACAATTTTTGAGTCTAACCTGTCCCAATGTGAATGCGAGAAATTTTTCGTCCCTATTAGTAAGTATGTTAAATATTTAGTTGGAATTGCAAATAACAACATTCCTCCACTGTTACGTTGTGGTTCGGCGCCTCGTTGTTACAGATTCACTCCGTGGTTGTTTGCCACGCTAAATACCCTGCGCAGAGTCCTCGAATGCACACGAATCCGTCACGGTTGTGGCAGGTGATGGCCGGGGTTGTGGGTGGCTAATTGAGGAGGGGAACATCTGTCAGTGCTGTCTGGACATGACCCACCCAGCTTGATTTGCATGGCAGTATATCAACACACGCAACACAATGTTTACCTGCCCCGCAGTTGTCAACGATAAACGGCTCTACCTCACTTCTCTTCGTGGTTGCATTTGTGTAGTTTAGTTAAGTAATTTACTAGCCTCGTCATTACTTACGGCTGTCGGACATCAAAAATTAAGAAATTTATATTTGTACCAAACATTTTTCAACGTGTACACACGGTGTGTGATGTCATCATCCTGGAATTAAAATTTTTACTCTTAATATTTGTCGAATAATTTGACGCCGGATCTGAAGCCACGGTGGCTGAGCGATTAGCACGCTCGCCTCCCATCAAGGCGAACCGGGTTCAATCCCCGGGCCGGGTCACCGGACTTTCGCAAGTGGGAATCGTGCCGGACGATGCCGTTTGTCAACGGGTTTTCTCGGGGATCTGCCGTTTCTCCCTCCCCTTCATTCCCATCGCCGTTCCATACTCACTTCAATCAACCTCATCGGCTCTCAAAACCTCGCTGTTAAGAGCCGCCCAAATCTCTTCACTCACTTGATGTCAAATCCAAAATTTTCCTGATTTTCTGCACCCATAGAAACAAAATACTATCTAAGTTGTTCAAATGAAAAAGTTTACAAAGTAAAATAATTATTTGGGCTACCACGTGACACATACTGAGCATGTAACAGACCACATATAAGATAAACAATTAAATATAACGATTTTTTGCTGCAGTTATTCAAATGTTTGATTTAAAGATGTGAAGGTAGCGCAAATTGGTTTTGTTAGGTAGCGTCCGACAGATTAGACGCTTGAGTCTGTGGCGGTTCGCCTATCCCCTCGTTATAAGGGGCAATGGGACATTTTAGAAATGTGCGCGGCTAAAGTTTCGGACGCACAACAGTATAGATTCTGTACTTTTGGTTGTTCTTGGCTCAGATTTCCTGAGGTTCGATTCTTTGAAAATTGATTAATTTGCTTTTATTTATTTTTTGTAAATGTTAACGAGCCAGATGGAATAAGTGATAGAGTTGCGCAGTATTGAATGCCTTGTCGATCCGTGAAGTATAAATAGGGTAATAAATTATTTCGTATTTTCCATAACATTTAGGCTGTAATCCACTTTGCCTCTCATCGTACTCATGTAAAATTCGCCATAGAAAAAATTTATTTCCTGAGTTAACAGAAATCCTGCAAGAAAGCAAGAACCGAAGCCCGTGATATCTGGTATGTGGTACAAAATAACCACATCTCTGAAAGCAAGCAACGGACAAATCACTGATAATCGAATATGTGCAGGTAGGAGCAACGACTTTTTTCAAGAAGTTGACTTCAGTAGTGATCAACCACGCGTGAACAGCTTATATAATCTTACACACTGAATATAAATTACAGTAATCGAAAAAAATCTAAATAATTTCAGTAAATATGAGCATTATCTCCAGAAGAGTAAGGAAGATTAGAAAATATTTGCACCAAGAAAATCACACACGCGGCAGGTGCCTTTCAGAATATGAAAAATTACCCAGCATTAATATAGTCCTGCAGATTATCACCTCCCGTGCTGTTTTTCTTTACTGGCGAGGGAAATTTGCAAGCTCAACTCGTCGACGGACTAGCAGCTGCGAGGAATCTGGATCCGGTTTGCGTTGCCTGTCCAGCCATCTTGATTACGGTATTCCATATTTAAGGTTTATTTTACTAAGGCTGGGAAGCTCACTGCTTTCACTTTAACAACTAAATTTTTCGCCACTGGGGTACACTCGTATCGCATACGTACTGAATATTTCCGGTTTGTGTGTTGGTAAGTGGGGCAAATACAATTTTCATAAAATACATATAGTACAGCTGTGCTAGATCTTCCTGCCTGTGTTGTGTTAGAACTTACGCGAGAATAAATATAACGAAATGTGTCCACGCGTTTTTTTAATATTCTGTCGTAAAACTAACTTTAGCAAAACTGGCTTGCATGATTACTTTATTTAAGAATGACGTCTGAATAGAAATAAAATAGTAAAGAGCTTGGAAATATCATAAAAAAAATCTCATCCATGGCTTTCCTACTCTCTAAAAAAAAAAATTGTGGTAAACTTCCTAAACTGAATTGGAAGTTTTTAACCCATATATCGTACGAACATAATACCACACATCTTTGTACAAATATGGAATATTCAGCAACGCTACTATACAAAGCAGGGAAGTTTCCTACGCATTTGACTGTGTCCTGAGTAAATGCAGGAACGCTAGCATGAATGTATGGGAAATAACTTTCCCATTCGCGCTTTCTCACGCTACTTATACACTCGTGCAGTAAATTTGCAAATAATTTCTTAGAACGTAGATCAAACTAGGCGATTAGATGGATCGCTCTTTGTTGTAAATCATGGCTGGTTCCTTGCCCACCCTTGAGTTTTCCTAGCGACTGTTTCCAACTGCGATGAAGCCCGCTACCGAAGATACCTTAAGCCATGACACAACAAGATATATAATTAAAACATTTGTACGACTTTGTTCAATTTGCTGGGAGAAAGTGAATGTCGTTTGACTGTGCGCGTCTATCACGCCGACTTATCTATAAGGTGAAGGTGATCCAGACTCGGTTTCTGGCGGATCCTAGTCGCGATTTTTCGCATGTGAAAAAAACAAAAAACCGTCGCTGCCAGAAGCCCGTAGATTTTGTAGAGTTACTTGCATCCACTCCTCTACTGGAGTCGGTTGGCAATTTTCCGCGCAACCCGTCCAGTCATATAAAATAGCTATTGTTGCAAGAAGCCAGAGGGGCGTATCTGAGTACGTGAGAGACGGAGGTCGTAATTAATTTAAAAGAAGTAAATTTGATTTTTAATTTATTCACACAACTATTATTTACAACATTAAACTTTCTATTTCCATGGAAATAGTGCGCTATCACTTTTGTTATCCACAGTGAGTACAGTATTTAATATACATTTTAATTCTAATTAAAGAACTTCTCGATGTACCTATATATATAATTAGTCTTTTAATTCGCACTCAATACTTACACATATTCAGTCTGTCTATTGCCATAATTCAAAATGTATTACACTCACGTTCAATAGTCAGTCCCGCCCTTCAGTCTCTCTTTCTCCACTGCACCGATGCTCTCAGTCCGCAAACTTCGCTCCCATTGGTCACTCTAGCCGCCAATCGCCGCTCTGCTGGCTCATCGCTTATTATCGCGGCTTATGTAGTCCCGCTGGTCCGATATAGAAGGTACCCCGCACCCCGAGTGACGGTGAGAGACGCAGGGACGTTGACCAGAACATTCTTCGAAAGACAATCTCAGAAATGCAATCCGTTGAAAGCCAGGTGTACTCGAGTCGCGATAGGCTTATCGCGGTGGCTCGCCTTTGTGAATCACCGCCCGCTTGTCACGTTACACTGGTGCGGTGGTGGCGGAGGTGGCTCGGGGGAAATAACCGGTCCCTGGTCCTGGTCATTCGTCATGGTGAACTAGTGAGACGTCCGGATGCCGGATATCTCCCAGAAAGCCATGGTGAAGGGCTGGGAGGAGGAAGGATCGCCCATCCCTGTTCACAGAGATTCGGTTGAGACATTCTCTAGCAGTTTCGAAAATAATATAAACAAAAATCAACAGTACCTGGACGAACAGCCGCCTTCCTGAACTCGCAACATCAGCGTTCAGGACCCATTAGATTTTCTTTCATATCTCTTAAAAAAATTATTTTCATAAAAGGTTGATCGGTTTTAATTAGTAATAAATGATTAAATAACTTCCTTCAAAAATAAAAACCCCTCTCCCAATTACAACAAAATTTTAATTTAATTTAACTGCTTATGTAACAGAGTTCACGACTTTTAGTTGGGATCAATGTGGGGAAGGGAGGGATTAAAAAGATGTCCAACGATCCCCTTTTAGGCTACTACCTGATAAGAGAAATGAATAACGTTATACATATGCAGTACATTAATTAACTTAAATTTTAAAAATATAATAGAGTACAGTTATGGCCAATGTCCGAGAACTGATCAAATTTGTAATTTCTTTGTTGTTGTTGTTGTTGTTGTTGGGGCAAGGGGAAGCGATGAAGAGCAGCAACGCGTAACAATATAAACTCTGTAAGTTGTTTTTATATTAAGTAACAACCTTTTATACGCTAGTATCATTGGTAGGGACCTGCAAAATTCGCGTTATTTTTTTTGCCATCAAGCTAAAATCCACAGTATTGCATAAACCTGAGCCGGCGTCGTTCCTCAATTGGCCGCTGTCCAGATATTAAGTCACGCCCTTTATGAGTGATCTGTACGTTATTGGGGCACGCAATTTTGAAGTTTTCATTTATTGACACAGAAATACCCGGGACTTGTCAAATAAAGTATGGTCCAATGAAAAACGTGTTGCAAGGGTAAGAGTGTATGAAGTTTAAACTATCCTGAAATAACAACGCGAATCTTGCAGGTCTCTAATAATTGGATTTCCGCTCATCTGACTTCCAATGCGCCAATTTTCTTAGTTTTGGTGAAAACTTAGTACCCATGTCACTTGATTCTTAGCGGCAGAAGGGAACGGGAGACTTTGGAATTAGCCAATGAACAAATTATATTTGCTCGAGAACGTATAAGAACGCGAAGTTTAACTTTAAATAGTAGGGTCTCTACTTCATCCATACACGAGGTTGGCTGGGTATGGCAGGTGGTCTGAGTAGGGCAGGTTCTTCACGTTGAACCTGCCTAAGTGGTACAGCTATTATTGTATATGTTTGGTCTCTCCTGTATGTGCCAGCAAAACACCATCAGATACTTGCTATACCTGTCGTATGCCGTTTATCGAGATCATATTCAAGCCACAAACACACCGATGTTGGAATGGCGTCACGGCCCTGTGGGTGTGCCCTTCCGCCGATTAGCAGAGCTACGAGTATTTCGCAAATTCATTCGGAAGTTCTTTAGACACGCCCCGTTTAAGTGCGAGCCAGTAATAAGCAGGAAGCAATATTATGAGTGAGTGTTTAACAGTCCTGTACGGAGGCCTCGCTTGATCTCAGCAACCAATAAACAAACAAGGGTGTCTCGAGTGTATTGGGGACTGCCCAGCATAGCTTGCTGCCAACTCAATCCGCGAAATACTCGGGGCTCTACCGATTGGCTGCCCAAAGCTCCGTAGAGGGCCTTGTGACTGATTGGTTATTGCATGCTGAGAAAAACTGCAGTATCTGCTAGACTGCCGGCTCACAAGCGAAGTTACCGGGCTCTGATTGGCAAACGGTGCTCCGCCACGTTGCGTCAGGGAACTACGTTTTACCGGCATGTGAGGTTCGAGATAGTGCGGCTGTTTCACTTCTGTATTCTAAAATATTACGTCTTGAAGCAATTAACTTCGTTACTGATTTCTGACAGTGATACGTAGATGCACTGATATTTCGCGAAAAGATTTCGATACAAGATACAGTCTAAAGCACTGTAGGACCTTCCAGCTTTTCAGATTGGCTGAAACATGTTATAGTCAGTTTTAACTGTCTGCGCATAAATAAAAAATGTTCAGTGTCAGAGTTAACGTAATCCTGAGTGGCTCGGTAAAATGCGTAAACGGCACCATCACCCAATAGGCGTATGACAACAGTTGTGGTGGATACATAGTATTGAATTCTACTCTGTACTCCGGTTTTGTTCGCGAAAAATCACTGGCCTTAGTGGCACCTAAAACAACGACGTCTTTCATTAGCTCGGAGAACAAAGACAAGGTTAATAATATATTAGCGTACAATTTATAAAAGTGCAACATGCTGAACATTTCCAGCGGTGTGAAATGGTAATTTGCAGAAACAACGTGCGAATGATTTATTGTTCATTTTTACCAATGTAAGATACCTCTGAAGATTCAGGGCCAAGTTTTCATGTTGGTAACTTTGGAATTTAACATAATAACAACTGAGTTCGTGAAATTCTCCAACCTCTAAAACGACCGCGGTGGTGTAGCGGTTGGATCACTTGCCTCCCACCTGGCCGAATCGGGTTCGATTCCCGGCTGACTGGTTCCCAGATTTTGGCACGTGGGAATCTTGCCGGACGATATAGGTGTAAACCAAGATATTTTTCAAGAGGAAGCATAGAAATTATATGCTGTTCACGGTAAGCTGAACACTTTCAAAAGTCCTGCTTAGGATCTTCTTGTATGCACGTTGTGTATTCTTCCGCCTTATGTAACATTGCCATTGTTCTATTCACTTTATTCAAGCGTCGTTCAGGTGAAACTGAGAAATTTTTAGAACAGTAAATATGTTACAAATCTGCTTACTTTTACACTGTGATGCATTAAAAAAAAACACAGAAAGCGACAGAAATAATTTAAGTTATCACAATTGGTTACCTAACACTTTTTATTTGACGTTAATATATAAAACTACTTTCTCCTCCAGCGTTACCAACATGACTGAGCGCATGTCACCCAGTACGCCCGTTAAAATGTATGCAGGTAAGAGCAGTCACTTTTTCTATGGTCGATTTCAAAAGTGCTCACTTTATCGTGAACAGCATTTAGAAAGTGTCCTTCAGATAAGTTTCCTTCAGATAAGTGTTAGATTTACAGCTAGGTTTTAGCCTAAATGCCTGCAACGAACATCACTAATTGTAATATGAAGTATAATTGGTTTTTCACTAATAATATGCAATATAATATTTTATACAAATTCACAAAACATTTCAAAATAAAATATTGAAGAAAAAAAAAATCAATTACTCCACCCAGCAGGGACTTGCATTTTGAAGTAATAGATGGTTGGCGCTAGTCGGCGGGTTTTCTCGGGGATCTCCCGTTTCCCCCGCCCCTTCATTCCGGCGGCGCTCCATATTCTATTCAATCGCCCTCATCGGCTCTCAGGACCTCGCTGTTAATAGTCGCCGCTAGATGTTAGCGTCTATGTTTGGTATATTTTGAACTGGCGTGTTTTCCTGCAGTCGTTTCTTCGGTCGAGACCCAGACGCCTGGAGTTGTCAAGAGCGCTGGAGCATCGGCTGGCCACCCGACTGAACTCGCTGCGTTCACGGCGGGTGCGTGTTCTCGCAGATATATGGCGTTAATTATGACGCTGGTGTGCGCCTTATATCATGGCGACGACAACACAAGCGGCGCATCCGCTACTTTGTGCCACTACGCCGGGAACGAGACCGGGAGATAATAATTCGCGCGGCGGACAAAGAGACGCGGGCGGTTTTATTCCTCGGTAAATCAAACCAAGCGCCATCGTCGCTGAGCAGCGGTTCCGGCCGGCTGTCCCTCGCGGTCACGGCGGGGCGTATCATCAGCGATAAGGGCGACGCTGTCACGCGTCATGGTCTCCACGCCGACCTTAGAGCGGTTTTCACTACAGAGCGTTGACGTGTCGCGTCGAGCATCAGCCAATCAGATCCTTGACGCTAGCGTCGAGCGTCGAGAACGTCGCACGAGCTACGAACATAGGTTTTGTCGCTCGTCGCCAGAGTCGGGGAATAAGAAGAATAACATTTCTCTACTTCATAATAAACTGGCGAGAAGCACAGACAAAAGAACTGAAAACATGCATAAACGGTTTGTAGAGATACTAATTGGAGTTCAAATTTATATCAATGTTACCTACCTTTAGGAAAACAAAAGTATGTTTTCCGAAGCCTGAAGAGTCGTTAATGTTCTACGTCATTTTGAATTTTAATATAACAATATTATTAAATAAATTTTCATACCACAAAAAAATAACGATTTTACTAACTAAATGGCAAAAAATTTCACTGTATTACGTTAGTTTTCAGCATTTCATCGCGTGCTTCCTTGTAGGATAACAGATGGCAGCACGGTCTGTGGCGACAGAACATCGCTCTATTGTGAAGACTCAAATAACGCTCGTCGCTGGCAGCCAGCGTCGGACGTGATGCTCTATTGTGAAACCCGCTTAACGTTGAAGGCGCAGAACTGATCTTCGCTCTTGCAGCATTCAACATTGAACTTGGTGAATTTGAGAAGGCGGCACCGTCAGTTTGTTAGTGGGGAGGGGGTTGGGAATGTACCACATGTAATTCAGTGCTTGGTTCCACAAAATGAAAACCGTCCAATTTAAAATTTTTCGCACTCAAATCAAATATATTTTGTGTACGTCAACTTGAGAAAATGAACTTTACATCCATTTCAGCCCCACATTCATTTTGTGGTTCCATATGATCACAATATGTTATATTTCGATGTTTGCCATATCTACTGATACGTTTTTTTTTTAATCACAACCATTCACACGTTATATTGCTGTTCGGTTAAAAATAATAGGGAGTTATGCGCCTTGATAATTACAATCCGAGCGGGGAGTAGGGATTGGCAGTCGTAACACTTGTTCCAGAGGATGGACACACAACTGTATGTGAGCCGGCTGATCATATCTTCCATATACTATCCGCAAAATGTAATATTGCTAAGTAAAAATGTTTCACTTAATTTTAATGTTGGTAAATTATGTTCCATTTAATATATGAAATTTGACTAATATTTTTTTTTATTGAGGTGACTGTTTTTTATAATATTGCAATGTATCTCGCGACTATCGGCTGCTATTCATGAGAAACCAAAAATGGCGTAGCGCATACTGTGCTGAGAGAGGCGTCTTGTCTTGTCAAACAAATAATTCATTTATCTGCGTATTTGGTCACATTTTATGTTAAAATAGTTCAATTGCGCGAGATATTTTGAACTAATTCGGTTAAATGACGTCACAATACTGCACGAAGGACTTCTAAACAGCTTTACACACTACACTGCATATATCACTGTGAAGTCCAAGAATGTGGATCCATTGTAAGCAACACTGCTGTTTTTTTTTTCTGGTTTTATTCGCGGCGTTATTCGGTGCGTACAAAGCACCATTAATTTCGAAAAATAAATAACTACGAAAAATTTCATTAACGTATTTTTGAATACTTGAGCCATAAAGAAAAGGTAGTAGATATTTTTCTTACAAACGAAATTCTAGGTATTATATTTCATAACATTTTGGATTATATTCTTAATAAACTCAAAGTGCGTAAACGCACACGTATTTTGTTTGAACAAATTATGAATAACAAACTGTTAGCCGCTGCTTTACCCACGTGCAAAATCCAAACCTTAATTATAATCACCAAGTGCTCTATCTTAATGGTTCATTTTATTGCTCTACAAATACACCCCTATACACTATATTGTATGATTTGTTATTCTCAGCTAAAATAAGTAAATACTTCCTTCCGGTATGAAAAGTGCCCTTTGTGCTAATCCAGAATATAATATACCCCCGTACCATCCGTCGAGCCGTTACGACGTGATCGAGTAACAAACAAAAAGACAAACTTCCGCATTTATAATATTATTAAGATAACGAGCGTCACAGCTTAGAGAACAGTTTGAAAAACTGTATTTTAAAGTAGCGGCGAATTCCTGTTCGTAAGAGTCAAGTCTGGGTTTTCTTGCAACATTTAGGACAAAAGAAAAGAGGACGTTCAATAGCGTCGAGTGTACACACTGTATTAGTACTATATTTACTCGCTGACTTGGTCCCTATGTAGAGTGGGCATTAATGCCTCCCTCGTCACTCGCCTTCCATTGGCAACAGAACTACCACAACGTATAGGCCGTTAGAGGTAAATTGAGCACTTTTGATAGCCCTCTCATTTGGAGTAGTAGTCAAAAAATATATTTTACTTTATCCTTAAGACATTAACTTTCGAGTGCGCATGGAATATACACATTGAGTTTATTACTTTCAAGGCAACATTTATTTATAAAGGTGGTTAAAGGATAAAAAATGGCTGCAAGGAAAAAGTAACTTGGGCCTCAAAAGTACTCACTTTACCGTGAAGAGCGTATACTTAAGAACACAAAAGTGAAAGAGTGAAACGACCAACAGTTTCCCCCACAAACTCCAGTCACACACGCCCCCGAAATGGCGTCACTGGCAAGCAGAATGTTGGTTACGCCATTCGCCAATCAGCGCCTGGATTTCCACTTGCCATTCGGCAGCCCGACCATTAGGGAACCTTCCGCAGCATGCAGTATCCAATCAGACGCAAGGCGTGTTCCCAGAGTCCGGCGCGACCAATCAGACAATGTGTACGCCGACATCAAACGAACCGCCACGCCACCATCTTGTCTCTGTGCATCTGTCCACTGTGCGATACGACGTTAAACCCGTAGAGTGACATATATGAAGTAGAGCGATCCCGCTGGCTGCGCACAACCAGTATCTGCTATGTCCCGACATATAACTACTCACCTGCCAACACAACTATAGGCTGGCCAGGGAAAAATGAGCACTTCATTCTTCCGCCTTATGTAAAATTAACGTTACGCTGGGCCTCGTCACTTTATTCATGCGTCGGTCAAGAGAAAATTTAAAATTATTACGAAAGTAAATATTTTGAAAATATTCTCATTTTTACACTCTTATAGATTAAAATAAAAAAATTAAAAAAAAATAGTTTAAGTTGTCACAAATGGTCACGTGACACTTTTTATTCGACGTTAAGTTATGGAACTATTTTCTATTCATCATTACCAACTTTACTGGGCGCATGCCACTCAGTTCACCTGTTAAAATATATGCAGGTATGAGTAACATTTTTCTAGGGTTGATTTCATAAGTGCTCACTTTATAGTGAACAGCCTTGATCGTAAACAACGGGGATATTATATGAGGTGTAGAACACAGTTTAATAAACAAGTGCGCTGATATGTCTGTATACTCACCCTGACAGAATTGCAATGCAGTTTGATTAAATTCAAATTAGAAAAATTACATTCATAATATGAAAGTGCTTGACTTTTGAAAATTAAGACACAAACAAACACATTCATCACTGTTGCCCATGTGAGTTTCGCAGCTGTGTTGGTTTGGTTAACGTCAATGTTGGGTACAAGCACAGAAGACTAATAATTAGATGCTTCAGAAATTCACGAGTTCAATGACCTGCAGGCTAGATTCTACAGTCCTTAGTACACATATTCCCATATCAACTGCGCATTGGTTGTCTGCTGTCACATTGGAAGGCGACGATTGGGCCAGCGTTCTCTAGGAGGTGTCAAACACCGTGTCGACCACTGGCTAAAGTTATCCAAACACACGTGTTTTGAATTCTAGCTTGTCCAAAAAAGAATCCGCGAATCCTTCAGGTCTCTGCCAATAATTGGCAGACTCATCTTTAGTCTATGGTTGAAACCCGGCCCATTTCGACCAGTAACGACAAGCTGGTAAAGGCCCGTCTACGATTGGCCGTATCCGTGGACTTTGGCACGTACTAATTCATATGTCAACTGACTTCAAATTGAGGCAGTTATAACATGGTCTACAATTGTAATATGAGAAACTTAGCTTTCTCGAACTGCCACCTAATAAAAATGAATTTGACTTAGTTCTTTTTTGTTTTCGTTACTTCGAAATCGAATGATCATTTTTAATCTTTAAACGTGCCGTATAAATTATAATTTTAATAGTTCATATTAGAACTCTTTTTCACTACAGTTCACAGTGTTGCTATTTTTTTCCCAGCTGGATTTATTTTAATTTTATTTTTAATTATTAAAATAATTTCCGTAATTTACAAGATATTACTAATGTATACGTTGGACTAAAAAATTAATTCCTTCATATTTCGTTCACGTCCGTTTTCAAAGTTCACATCGTATTTTTTGGTATTTTCGCGCAAAAACTTGTAAAAGTAGAAAAGTGTTATTTTTCTACAATTTTATAGGCCTGTCTGCAATTGCGCTATCTCGACCTGTGTCTTAAGACATGGATACGCTGATTGGTGCACGTGACCCACTGACGTCATGGCACTGGCCCAAACTCCCGTGTCCCAAGTCAACCTGTGTCCCAAGATGATTGAAAAAGAAGAAGATTTCAAATACTTTCGCGCGCATCTGTGGGATGTTAACGTTGTAAATGTAAACAATGGATGTGCAATATGGGCATTTTCAAGACGAACGTGATGAAATACTAATTATTGCTGTCTGCGTTCTGTCTGAACTATTTAATATGAAGGACGCAACATTTAAAAAGCTAAAGTTAAAAAATTATCTCATGTCGGTTGGCGAACATATTTTAAAATAAAATAGTTAGGGCTTACATCACTAAGATAAATAAATATTCAAATCGCTCATCTCGCCAAAATTAAACAACCAGAATTTTTTTTTTTATCGCCTGGTAACAACCATTAATGTGCCGAACTTACTGCGATCTAGCGTCAGATTCCGTAAGCTCGCTTTCGGACAAGGTATTTGTAGACCATATTCGGATTGCGTTGATGTGACGTCGCCTGGCGTCGAGATTAAGACACGTCCACGTCGACAAGTACGGCTGATGTTAGACATGGCTTTTAGGTAGAGCGGATTGAGTTGACAGCAAGCTAGGCTGGACAGTCCTCTATACACTCGAGACGTTCGTTTGCTTGTTGGTTGCTGCGAACAAGTGAGGTCTCTGTACATGACTGTTAAACACTAACTCACACTACTGCTTCCTGCTGATTACTAGCTCAATGTTGAACGGGGCGTGTCTAAAGAACTGTCGTCCAGTTGCAACAGTAGGAGAAAAGATCAAGTGTTTGGAGTCTACTTCGTCTGCGAATGAATTCGCGAAATACTCGTGGCTCTACTTATAGGAGACAAGTAAGACACACGAGCTTGGGACAGCATCGTGACATCGCAATGTCACGTTCATGCATCAGCGTGTTCATTCCCTGAGACACAGCTTCGGACAGCGGTGCTGTGGGCAGGCCGGGAAAGCTCGCGATGGGTCGGACCGTAAACTAAAGGTGAGGCAAGGTAAACCGCTTATTCGTCTTCTGCACATGTATCCAACATTGACCTACCCCAGACGAACACAACTGTCAAAGTAAAATGTTCAACAGTGATGAACGTGTTTTTTTTTATATCTTAATTTTCAAAAGTCTAGCTTTTTTAACATGAATAAAACACTTTCATTCCAAATAGGTTAGCGGAAGTATACAAACCTCTTAAAGCACTTGTGTACCAAACAGTGTTCTCATCTTCAAACCAATCCACGCCATTTTTGCTAGACGTGTTGGCAGAAAAGTAGTTCATTCAGTGTGGGAGGTGGAGGGTGGAGAGTGTAGAGATTTGGGCGGCTCTTAACATCGAGGTCTTGAAACGCGATGGGGCGAGTATGTATCAGCGCCAGAATGATGCAGGGGGGACGGGATATCCCAGAGAAAACCCTTCGACCATCAGCGTCGTCCGGCACGATTTCCTCATGCGAAAATCCGGGAGCGACCCCGCCAGGAATTGAACCCGGTTCGCCAAGGCGGTAGAGGAGTAGTCTAACCACTACACCACGTAGCAAGTTATCAGCGTATTTTTTGTCGAAAGACACAGGCAGCTTCGGACAGCGCAAGTGTGTGCAGGCCTGGGTCTCGTACGCGGGCGGCGCGGCGTAGCTTGGGAAGAATCGCAGGCGCCCGCGCTGTCCCAGTTACCGTGGGAGTCTGCCCTTGCTCCTGCAGTCGTAGCCGGCGGCTTTATGAATGAAACAAAAGACTGGTGAATGAAACAAAATTCCCCGGGCTCCCCCTTACCAAGCCGGCTGCTTTACGACCAGGCATTATAGGTCTCGGTGTTCCCAGCAGCAGCAGCAGCAGCAGCACATGCGGGAACTTCACACGCCCGCGGCCAGGCTGCTTGGTGGTGTGAGAAGTCACCTCTGCCGGCGGGCGTGTGCTCTTCAGGGAAACGAGGCTGCCGAACTGGCGCCGATCGGATTCCTTCCGCCGGCAACCGTAGTGTGAATGTGGCTGCACAGGACTAGTCTCCATGTTCCAATACTTGACTGCTCTGCTGCCAACACGACCAAAGGCTGTTCACGGTAAAATGAGCACTTTTGAAAGCCCTTCTTACAATCTACTTGTACGCATGTTGGGTATTCTTCCGCCTTATGTAAAATTAACACAGCCATGGGCCTCATCACTTTATTCATACGTCGGTCAAGTGCAACTGTGAAATTATTAGGAAAGCTAATATTTTACAAGCCTGCTCATTTATACACTTCGATGCATTAAAAAAACACAAAAGGCCAAAGAAATAATTTAAGTTTTTACAAATGGTTGCCTAGCGCGTTTTATTTGACGTTAAGATACGGAACTACTTTCCATCCATCGTTAGCAAATTTACTGGGCGAATGTCACTCGGTGCGCCCATTAGAATATGCCGAGGCAGGGGCAGTGACTTTTTTCTAAGGTTTATTTCAAAAGTACTCACTTTATCGTGAACAGCCTTTATCATCGACTGCATGTGATTTTGGGTTAGAACACTACCTGCGTAAGCAAATGCTTTGGGATTTTTTGTCACTTCATCTGGCCAATTTTGAATGCAATTAAAATCAACTGAAATTGCTAAAAAAAAATATTCATAGCTTATTCATATAAAACCGACTATCTTTATAAAATTAAGATGTAGACAAAAATGTTCGCCGCTGTTGACAATGTGTCTTTGACAGCTGTGTTGGTATGAGGTATGTCAAAGTTGGGTCCATGCGCAGGAGACGAATAATTGGAGTTCCTCATCTTTAATCTATAGACGGCATTTCTCATCACCAAAACTCACGTTGTTAGAACTATAGGTTGCTCATGTCAAACAGAGCATTTTTGAAGTAAACATTTGAAACCAAAACTGTTCATAATTAGGGGTAGTGAAATTTCGCAAAAATATCTCAAGACAAGTTATATTTCAAAACACTAGAATCGTTTACTTATCTTGATTGGCTTAGTTGCGTTTTGACACATGTTAACTGTCTGCACACGAATCACGTAGGAGGCGTGCCAATGTGGCCAAATACTGAGTGGCCCGGTAAAATATGAAAACAGCTTCGCAAGCAGACAGCAACCAATGGCAACATACAAACTGCTGTTGGGTGCTTATAGTATTGAAGTCTACCACGTACTCATATTTTTTTCGTGAAAAATCACTAGCTCTACTCATAATCACAGATAAACTACATTACAACCTTGCCTGCAGGCTCCTGCTTAACTTATATTTACAGCCAGTAGTGTGTACAGCCAGGAATCGTTCTCCCTGACTGGCATCACACCTCTCGTTTATGGAAGGCTGATGGCAGAGTCTTTCAGCACGTAGCCCAGTTGTTCATCGGTTTAGAAATGTATACTAGACACAAGTACTCTGCACATGGAAATATCACATATTTGCAAAACTTCACTTCACAAATTAATGCGTGACCAAACGGGTGAATGAGTGAGTGAGTGAAGATATTTGGGTGGCTCTTGACAGCGAGGTCTTGAGAGCCAATGAGTATGATTGAAGTGAATATGGAACGGCACCGAAATGAAGGGGCAGGGGAAACGGGGGATCCCTGAGAAAACCCGCCGACCAACGGCATTGTCCGACACGATTCCCACTTGTAAAAATCCGGTTATCCGGCTGGGGATTTAACTCGGTTCGCATTGATGGCAGGCGAGCGTGCTAATCGCTCAGCCATCGCGGCCCCTTGACCAAACGGGTTGAATCGACTGAGAGTAAATAAGAGCAGTTATTAACTCTTGACTTTATTTCGTGAGTGTAATATTCAAATTTTATTACCACTGATATTAGTATTGCCAGTCTTTACCATAAAAAATGATTTTCCATAAATAGAGTAAACACGCCGCCATTCCTAACAATTCACCACTTTTACTTTCAGCGCGCATGAATAAAGTGACGTAGTCCATGGATATTGTTAGTCGCAACAAAATGTTTGAAAAAAATTCCTACTGTATTTTTTTTTAAATTTAATTTGAATTTAGGCGTAACAACGCCGGGATTCCGCAGCTACGAACATACATGTTTTATACATGTTATTTCTTCCATTATTTGTTTATATTAGTACATAGATTCTGTGTGGTTTGAATTTCGACATGTTATTCGAAAACAGCTTGTATACAGTGAGCACTTTAGAAACGAATCTTAGGAAAAAGTCACTGCCCCTGCCTGCACATATTTTAACGGGCGCACTGAGTGACATTCGCCCAGTAAAGTTGGTAGCGATGGCTGGAAAGTAGTTCCATGTTCTATCGTTGAATAAAAAAGTGCTATGTAACCATTTGTGATAAATTAAAATTATTTCTTTCGCTTTCTGTTTTTTAAATGAATCGAAGTGTAAAACAAGCTGATCTGTAAAGTAATTACATTCTTAATAATTTCACAGTATCACTTGACCGGCGCATGAGTAAAGTGATGAGGCCCACGGCAATGTTTATTTTACGTAAGGCGGAGAAATACACAACGTACATACTAGTAGCTCATAAGCAAGGCTTTCAAAAGTGCTCATTTAACCATGAACAGCCTAAAAGAGAAAAAAGTGTTTGAAGTGCTTGCTTAACAGCGAACAGCCCTATTTCTTTGGTATCAGAATAAGAATTCACAAACACTCCGACAACGGGGATTGGACGCACTTGTTCATTAGCGGCTGCCACGGCGAGAAGTCACTTGCCTTCTGATTGAACTGCACATGAATTTGTTTGTTCACGGAATGGTCACTGAGAGGCGCACAATTAGGAATCCCATAAACCATAACAACGATGAAGTCTTTTATTTTAAATTAAATATAAATGAAATATTCGTGAGCCCCTGAAAAATATTTAATTCAGACGGCATCCATAAATAGGGACTCTTGGTGACCGTAATTTAGCACCACGTGCGTATGCAGTTTTATCCGCGCTTATTTGAATTTCTTGACGTTGATATTCGGAAGTACTGGGTAGACGCAAAACCCTCCAATGAAGCACATTAAATGAGCTTACAGCTACCACAACCCCCCGGGAAGATAAATTTACGGTTAGAGCGAATAACCAACCGGATGGTGTCACCTTACACCAGGCCAACGATTCCGTATCTGTCATAAGGACTCAGGCTCGCTCCGCAACAGCAGGAATATGTGCCGGGGTTTCGGGGGTGGGGGGTTACATTCAAACAGACCGGCAATCCCTAAGGCCTAGCGGCTATTCAGCTAGCCCTGAGGCACGAGTACTGACCGTGTAGGATGCACCGGGTTCATCCTTACACCCCTAAGGTTCGGGGTCGGACAACAATCACAAAAGTTGAACCAGTACCTTACACAAAGCGGCTGGCACCCTAGGCTATGATCCAATTCGCAAGTTTATCGTCAGAATAAGATCACTGATACTTTGTTGTAGCTAGATTTGGGGCTGCTTTTAACAATGAGGTCTTGAGAACCAATGTGTATGAAATTAGGTGAGAATTTTGCAGCGTCGGAACGCAAGGGCGGTGAAAAAGGAAGAACTCTGAGAACACCCGCTGACCAGCGGCATCGTCCGGCACGATTCCTACATGCAAAAATCCGGGAGCGAACCCGCCAGGAATAGAGCATGGCTTGCCTGCATGTGAGGCGAGTGGTCTAACCACTACACCATTGCAGCATCCTAAATGTTAAGTAGGCGCCAAATTTTAGTGCCGAAACCTTAATAATTTTGTGTGTTGAACACACATTATTTGGGAAAATGAAACCAACAAAACACTCTGTAATCGCGAACAAAGTAGTTTTTTCCTCAAGTTAATTACGCTGGTCCTAGTGGCTGGTAGAGAGGTTACTAGTTCTAGTGGCTGGTGGGGTAGTAACAAGTTCTAGTGGTTGGTGGGGAGATTACCAGTCCTAGTCGCTGGTAGGGAGGTTGCGAATCTTAGTGGCTGGTGTGGAGGTTACTGGTCCTAGTGGCTGGAGGGTATGTTACTAGTCCTAGTGTCTGGAAGGGAAGTTACTCGTCTTAGTGGCTGGTGGGGTGATTACAAGTTCTAGTGGCTGGAGTGGAGATTACTTGTCCTAATGGCCAGTGGGGAGGTTACTAGTCGTAATGATTGGTGGGGTTACGGATCATAGTGGCTGTTGGCGAGTTACTATACCTAGTGTCTGGTGTGGAAATTATTAGTCATAGTGTCTGGTGGAAAGTTTACTAGTCCTAATAGCTTGTGGGAAGGTTACTAGTCATAGTGGCTGGTGGGGTTATGACTCCTATTGGCTTGTGGGGTTGTTGCAAGTCCTAGTGGCTGGTGTGGAGGTTACTAGTCCTTATGGCTGGAGGGGAGGTTACTAGTCCTAGTGGCTCTAGGGGAGGTTACTAGACCAAATGGCTGGTGTGGAGATTACTATTTCTAGTTACTGGTGGGGAGATTACTAGTCCTAGTGGCTGCTGGGAAGTTCACTAGTCCTAGTGGCTAGTGCGGAGTTCACTAGTCCTAGTGGCTAGTGCGGAGTTTACTAGTCCTAGTGGCTAGTGGGGAGGGTACTAGTCCTAGTGGCTTGTGGGGATGTAAATAGTCCAGTGACTGGTGGGGAGATTACCAGTCTTAGTGGCTGGTGGGAATGTTTCTAGTCCTAGGGGCCAGTGGAGATGTTACTAGTCCTAATGGCTGGTGGGGAGGTATCTATTCCTAGTGGCTAGTTGCGAGGTTACTAGTCATAGTGGTTGGTGAGAAGGTTACAAGTCCTAGTGGCTGATTGGGAGGTTACTATTTCTAGTGGCGTGTGGAGAGGTTACTAGTCCTAGTGGCTGGTGTCTAGGTTACTACTCCTAGTGGCTGGTGGGGAAGTTACTAATCCTAGTGGCTAGTAGGGAGGTTACTATTCGTACTGGCTGGTGAGGTGGTTATTAGCCCTAGTGCTTGAAGGGGTCGTTACTATTCCCAGTGGCTGAAGGACATGTGAGTAGTCCTACTGACTGGTGGGGAAGTCACTATTCCTAGTACCTGGTGTGGAGGTTACTAGTCCTAGTGGTAGGAGGGTAGGTTATTAGTCCTAGTGGTTGGACGGTAGGTTACTTGTCCTAGTGATTGGAGGGGAGGTTACTAGTCCTAGTAATTGGTGGGATGTTACTGTACTTAATGGCTGGTAGGGAGTTTGTTAGTCCTAGTAGTTGGTGGGAAGTTACTAGTCCTAGTGGCTGGAGGGAGGTTACTAGTCCTAGTGGCTGTTTGGGAGGTTACTAGTCCTTGTGACTGAATGGGTTGTTACTAGTCATAGTAGCTGGTGGGGATGTTACTGTTCTTAGTTGCTGGTGGCGAGGTTATTAGTCCTGGGGTTGATGAGTGGTTATTAGTCCTAGTGAGTGGAGGGGTGGTTACTAGTCTTAGTAGCTAGTGGGGAGGTTACTAGTTCTAGTGACTGGAGGGGAGGTTACTAGTCCTAGTAGCTGTTAGGGATGCTACTTTTTCTAGTGGCTTGTTGGGAAGTTACTTTTTCTAGTGGCTGGTGTGTTGATTACTAGTCCTAGGACTGGAGGGGAGGTTACTAGTCCTATTAATTGGTGGGATGTTACTGTACTTAGTGACTGTTGGGGGAGGTTATTAGTCGTAGTTGTTGGTGGAATGTTCCTTGTCCTAGGGGTTCAAGGGTAGGTTACATGTCATAGTTACTGGTGGGGAGTTAACTCTTCCTAGTGTCTGGTGTGGTGGTTACTAGTTATATAGTTATAGTTGCTAGTGTGTAGGTTACTAGATCTAGTGTCTGGTGTGGAGTTTGGTTTCCTAGGGGCTGGTAGGGAGGATACTAGTCCTAGTGGCTTGTTGTGAGATTACAAACTCTAGGGGCTGGTGTGAAGGTTACTAGTCCTAGTGACCGATGGGAAGGTTACTAGACCTAGTAGCTGGTGTGGAGGTTTCTAGTCCAAGTGGCTGTTAGGGATGCTACTTTTTCTAGTGGCCTGTTGGGAAGTTACTTTATCTAGTGGCCGGTGTGTTGGTTACTAGTCCTAGTGACTGGAAGTGAGGTTGCTAGTCGTAGTAATTGGTGGGATGTTATGTACTTAGTGGTTGGTGGGAAGGTTGTTAGTCCTAGTAGTTGGTGGGAAGTTACTAGTCCTAGTGGCTGGTCGGGAGGTCACTAGTTCTAGTGGCTGGAGGGGAGGTTACTAGTCCTAGTGACTGGTGGGTATATTACTGTCCCAGAGGTGTGTGGGGAGGTTACCTGTCCAGTGGCTGGAGGGGAGGTTACCTGTCGTAGTGGCAGTAGGAGAGATCACTAGTCCTAGTGGCTGGTGGGGAGATTACTCGTATGCTGACAACACCTACACATACTTAACTAGGTTTACAATGCCGTAAATACAGTTCCGGTGCCCTGCCGCCGACTCGATTATTGGATCCCAGCCTGTCTGAATGCATATATGTTGTACAATCTAAAATTAAGTTGTGGGAGCCTTGGCTTCTGCTGAAATATGAGATTTCGGCAGTGGCATCAATAATATGATGATGCTAGCTAAAAGTTGGTCTTGTATTACTCGCTCTAAGAGGAAGTGTACAATTACACTTTAAATATATCCCGTACGCAACTAAGTGACAAGAACGATAGTAAAAACACAAATTACTAAACAATATTTTTAACGCAACTTTTTTTATTAGTTTATTTCTATCCTGACTCATTGACGGTATGTCATAACAGTGCCGTAACTTTTCAAATGCTCTAAATAACATGACTATAGTCTATTCGCGGTTTCTACACACTTGTTGAATAAAACTTTTGATAAATCACACCTTGTTCCTAAATATGTCATGTATCACAACCGTTTTATTCTTTACGGAAAATTGCCTCATTTTTGGTTGAATTAATCTTTTGCCTATAATTTTATATATGGACTATATGTGATTTATAATAAATTATATTATTATATTTATAATAGATATTAATTTAAAAACAGAGAGAAAATATGTGTGTAGAAAATGATTAGTAAAGAATAGATTTTAAGCAAAATAGTATTATACTGAGCATGTAAAAATGCGGTGCAGTGTCCCTTTGGCATAATTTTCTTGACTCTGTTCAGCTTTGTTTACAGGAAGCGGAGTAATATCCTGCAAGTAGGACTTTAGCAGGACTGCCAAAAATTTGGAAGTAACCGTGAATTGACTATATAGCATTAATTTCGGCATATTACAGGTAATATATGGATTGAAAAATTTAACTTTTTAGTTCGATATTTTGCGAAATGAATATGTTCAAACTGGCCACGTACTGCAATCAAAAACAGTAAGCACACACTTTAGCATGTCACTAAGATACGCGTTACCTCGCCCTGAAATGCTTTAACACACAGTATTTACGCTTTTTTTCGTGTCTTGCTGGCAGGTCTGTTTTGCTGTCTTGCAGCGCAGTGGCTGCATTTTGATGACATGCATCACCACACCCTAAATAAAAATCAGTAAATATATACTAACTGTCAGTATAGAATGCTCCAATTGGAACGTGTAAAAAATATCACTAATTCTTCAGTTAAAAGAAATGCACTAATTCAAAGAGTAGAAAATAAGTTACAATGAAACCCTGTTAGAAGTTCCCACTTAAGTAGTTTTCCTGCTTAATAAGTTGAATAACTGTGCACCTTGAATATTTTAACTTGTGTAACTAACCCCTTTTAAGAAGTTTTCCTGGTTAATAAGTATTATTTTTTCAGTCCCTTCAGAAATATCTTACCAGAGTTTTGCTGTATTTATAATTTGGTTGGTAAATAAACTCCAAGAATTAAAAAAACACAGCATTCATGTGAGAAATAAATTAAGTTAAATTTGTTTTGTCGCAAAACAAAAATATTATCTACACGAAAAATTAGCGGATGTTGTTGGCATCGAACCTCCGCCCTAAAAGAATATCAATCTGCAGCCTTAAAGTTTAGTTAGTTACCTTACACACTGCCCTACATTATCAACGTTTAACACATGTCTGTATTATCCGTATCAATAGAAACATTTTTGGTAAACGGCAACAAGTTTCGAGACGTGAAACTAATTCATGTTGTCGAAATATAAGCACATTCTGTGCACGTATATGTCATTGCAAAGTTCGAAAGTCAATTTAAGTTAAGTTTTGTTCAGATTCTATGCTTTAAAAGATAAAATTAGGGGTTTAAAGTTAAGAGGTTACCGTTGTTCACTTGTATCCGAATATTAATAAATTAAATCCTTATTTTTGGTATCAGATTGATTAGTAATAATTTTAATAATTCGACAGTGAAGTGGTTCAATAAGATAAGCGGATTTTCAGCGACAAAATATTTGTTTTCAGACACATTGATTGGCCGTAAAGTGAGAAAACGACGAAATTCTATACAAGACTGTATTGCTATTATGTTGGTATGATTGGCCTGTGTATATTGCTTAACATGACACTAAATAAACATTGCACACATACAGAGTTCAGCAAGATGAAAAAAAATCCTTTTACAACTCCACAGACAGATAAAAAGGAAAATCTTTTTCGTTGTCAACAGAAAATAAATATGTGTATAATTAAAACCACAAAAAGACGGATGAACAACTTATTATTACAAAACCAAGTAGACAACAAAAGCAAACGAAAATAAAGGCCAACACATTGGCGAAAACGAAAACCCCACACAAGCGAAATAACCAGTGGAAAAACATCAATGGACACAACTAAACAATAAAATCTCAAAACAAACACAAAAGTACGACAAAAACCACAGTGAAATGCAAGTTAGGCAATAATATTCCTTGTCAGATTATAAAACCAAATATTTTAACACTACGGACAACACAGGATCCACAAAAATAACCAGACAAAAGAATAGATAAACCAGCACAGAGGACACAGAACGAAAATATAATAACACAAAAAATCCATTACTAGTCTTCACGATGTCGGGGTCTGGAATCTGTCCCCTTCTTCAGGTTAGACACTATAAGAACAATAGCAGTAGACTGAGCTACTCTAAAACTAAGTGTTATCTGTGAACCCGCGGTAGGGATGGGAATAATTGCGTCTCAGGGCTAGGCCCCACACGTCTACAAGGGAAGTAAATCATGCAAGGAGACATGCATCGCGGTAGCAAGGGATTGGGTTGTTGTGGTCTCGTTTAGGCCATGACAACCTCCCTGAGTCTACTTATAGCTAAACTACCATAACTAAGAAAATAAATGGAATTACCGGCATAGGTATCGACAAAACCCTTTCGACAGAAACTAATTAAAAATTATTGCTTGCATTAATAGTAAATGCTACCGGAGACAGATAGGTATAGGATGTTCACGGTGAAATTAGCACTTTCGAAAGCCCTGCTTAGTATCTACTTGTATGCACATTGTGTATTCTTACGCGTTATGTAAGATAACCATTGTCATCGGCCTCATCAATTTATTCATGCGTCAGGCAAGTGAAACTATGGAATTATTGCAAACCAAACATGCAACAAATCTTCTAACTTTATACACTTTCATGAATACAAAAAAAAAAAAAAAAACAGAAAGCTAAAGAAATAAAATAAGTTATCACAAATGATTATCTAACACTTTTTATTCGACGTTAATATAGGGAACTACTTTGCTCTCAATTATTACCAACTTTACTTCACACATGTCACTCATTGATCCCGTTAAGATTTATGCAGATAGGGGCAGTACCTTTTTTGTAAGGTTCATTTCAAGAGTGCTCACTTTGTCGTGAACAGCCTTTAAGAACCATGCTCTTTATCAGTGAGTAGAGAAAATACTAGTAGAGAGGGGGCGGGAAGACTGAGCTGATGTGGAAAAAAGGAATATATATACGATTCTGGCACTCTTCCGAGTGCACCAATAGGAGGGCAGGTGGTCTTTGATTGGTGGTGCTTGGAAGAGTGTGCTTGCTGATTGGACCGAGTTCTGTGCGTGTGCGATTTTTATTTAGACTCATGGTCGGCAATGGACACAGTCCTACTTTAATTTTTTTGATTAAGTTGGCGTAGTCGCACAGCTTGTTGTTCCTAATTTAACTGTCTTGGTGGGTTACAGGTACAGAAATATGATTCCTACAACAATATTTTTCTTTCGGTACATCTTTTGTTGCATACAACTACCTATCCGACAGATAAACACATGCGTGGCCCTTCGGTTTGATTGAATTCGGAGAGCCCAGTAAACAACATGTCAGTTCTGTATATTCAAATTCTTCGTTCTACAACCACGAGGGAGCTGCAGTGATTGAATGGTTAGTCTGCTCGCTTCCCACCTGAGGTGTACCGGGTCCAATCCTGGCCAGGGTCAATTCCGGAGTTTTGCACGTGGGAATCGTGCCGGACGATGCCGCTGGTCGGCGGGTTTTCTCTGGGATTGCCGATTTCCCCCACCCTTTCATTCCTGCACTGCTCGATTCTCACCTCAATCACCCTCATCGGCTCTACTGTTGAGAGCCGCCCAAATCTCTTCACTCACAACTGCGAGGATACGACGGGCAGCGGTTCGCCCCGTCTGGACGAGCCTAGTTGAGCAGCCGCGCAGGGGAGGGAGGTTGTAACAGCGACTGAGGTGCGTGTAATGGCGGACTGCGGACAAAGCAGCCGCCCCACATTGTACCTGAGGGAATAGCTTCCCGGTGCGTATTAGCAAACTCCAGCGCAGTCATTACACCGCGCCAGATAGCATCGCCCTCCGCGGCTCATAGCTATGCGCGCCGCATGACGGCAAGTCCAACCACTTTGCTTTCCAGGTCTACCACCTTCCTCCATACCCCCTCCTGAACAGTTGGCCGAGAAAAGCCCTACCCCCCCCCCCCACCCGCAATCCGCTCTACTTTTCTTTAATGGTCGCCGGTGGTTGGTGCCATGCGCATGCGTGTTTTAACCATGTACATAATATCCATAATTCTCCGCTTAACTCAGCGCTTGATGGCTGCCGTCTGCCTTTTGACCGACAAACGTTGAACAGAGACGCAGAATAGTTAAGAATACAGAACAGGGCAGAACAAATGGTTGTAGGTCCCAGTCCCCAGCTATAAAGCCATCACTAGGATAATTATAATTATTTTATAACTATGTAATATTTATTTTGCTATGATGTCTTCAGCTTCGGCCTATAAATTAAAGCAGTTAGTCTATTCGCGATTTATTTTATTACATTACGATGTAATTTTTGCACCATGCTCGTCTTTGCAATAATTGGGGCATTACTTCCGGGCGAGGTTTTCAAACCATTGCCCGCACGAGTCCATCGTCTCTGACCTGGACGCACCGGCCAATATGAGAGTCTGCGATGAGGGACTTGGACAATCGTACTCACTCCCGCCTTCGACAGTCAAACATCTGATGGAAGATCAAACGAGATCTATGTCAGTCCGTGTTCCTTCCTTTTCAATGACACTTCGTCAGCGTACTGTTGGGGCTACAAATCCTGGTGCCCTCTAGTTCCATATACAAAATGCAGGCCTCTTTAAAGTGTACCTCCATCCAGTAAATATGCATTTGAATTTCTCCACGTTGAAATTCATTCCTTTGGGCTCCAATTGTCTGACTGTTAAGGAGTGAGCCAGCCTAACACAAGACCGACAGCATAAATATTGACAATTATTCAAGCTCAACTTGTGAGGCAGATACCCATTTCTGCAAAACTAGGTATGGGGACAGTCAGGGGGTACCGACTTGTAGTGGGCGTATGATACTCTACGGGACAAGATCTCTAGTGAGAATGACTGTAGAATGTGTAGAAAGTCTGGCGAGCTGCCTTACATAAGGGAGACTGCTAGTCCATAACAGACAATTGGCACCCGAGCATGAAGTTCAATATGAAAACATTCAAATGCATGGGAATTGACGAGACGGCCTTAAGTGCACGCTCATCAGTCAGACAGTTCCCTAGATCTTCCACAAGATAAGGAGGACCTTACCCGTAGTTCCGACCACCCCCACCAGGAATCTTACCTGTAGAGCACCTTACGCCCACCACAGTCCTGGTCCCTTGTTCCAAGCCCTTTCGCAGCAAGTTGCCTGTACAGATATGTCCCCTAAGAGACAGGTCGGTTTAGAAACATTTCGCCGTATAATGGTCCTAATGTAGAAAGCGCAGATTCACTGTGTTCTTCGATGACGAATCGTTTCTACGATGTTGTGTTAAATAAAAAAAGGTTTTCTTCCACTCCAACCCGACGCCGAATCTGCAAGATATCGACGATCATTTACAACAGATGTGAAGCTGACTTGCCTCAGGAAATGATACAATAGCCGTACTACTCTGCCGAACTGAATTGGTGCAGTATCTAGACTCTAAGTGGTGCTACAGTCTACTAACGTGGGATAAATAGTATTGCCCGTAAGATTTTATTATGCAATCATTGCAATACTTTCACATGAACCTTGAACACGTCCAGTATCATTTCGTTCCTACCACTCCTAGGTGCTTACCTTTTTTGCTAATGACTGCAAATCATTCAAACTTAGAATGCTAAAAGTGCAACCAAAAACAGCGAGAGTATAAAAACTTAAGCATAATGGCTTAATTGTTGAACCAATTTAATACGTTCCAAAATTATTAATCTAAAAATCTTTAAATATTTTAATTTTTTTAAGGTTTTGCTATTCTCTCCTTTACTATTTCCATTACCAATTGGTAAATTTTAATTTGTACATCTTGATAAATTATTTACGACATTAATATACAGTAGTGACTGTTGTGTCTGTAGTGCCTTATCTGTCCATTATAAGAACTATTTTACTCACGTAGATAGCCACAGTCTGGTGAGCTTACTTATTTGGCTTAATCCGGCCATTTTCATCACAACATGAACAAATTCTATACTCTGAAGCACGTGCGGTAATTTCAAGAAGTGACAGATGTGGACAGATAATTATATTGGTAGTTTATAGTGACAAGCAAATCGGAGTAACATGGTGAGAAAAAGTGCTTTCCGAATTGAATTTAGTGTATAGTCAATTTCCGCAGTTAAATATTGGCAGTTGAATTGTAGAAATAATCTGTAGAATGTAATTGATTCCAGTACCACAGTTTTCACTAGTTAGTCAAATTTGACATTTCTAACACATATTTTTTAATGCAGTTCCACAAATCTATCTTCCATTCATAATGAACTTGAACTTTTATCGCTCGAGGCAAGTAAATTTTGAAAATTCACTTAGTAGAAGGTTAAACTCCACAACCCTCTATACATTGGTGCGACCTATGATTTTTCAATAGCTGCTGTCACAGTGACAAGAATAGCTATCTTTTGGTACCGAGTTTCGCATGATTCTGTTAATATGTTTCCAGATTTTCAGTCCACTATTGGATCAGAGAGCTCCGCATAGTGTCGAATTAACTGCGGTCAAATGACGAAAACCACACAAACGCACAAATGTTTATTGACGAGGCTTGACATCGTAAGAAATCGCGAAACTGACACGTCACTACTTATGTTGATTCTGAGAGAAGAAAATAAGGCATCATATAAATAGTATAGTCCATTCACGGTTACTTCAATCTTCTCTGAAGCCCTTAAGTTATACTTTCAGGATATTCCTCAGCCTCGTACAAACAAAGCCTAATAAGGGTCTAGAATATTACATCATAGGGACAACACATTGCATTCGTGCGCACTCAGGGTAATGACATTCTGCACAAGAACTATTTCTTATTAGGTGTTACCAACATGCCTATTTTCTTACTGTTTATATTTTTAGCGATTATAAATGAAATATTAATATTTAAGGATAAAATATAAATAAAATTTTATTTTAATAAAAAGCAAGGTACTTCTATGAACAGAAGTATAAAACACATGTCATACATGGACTAGGAAATAACCAAATCATCATACATTGGGTGATTTTCAAAGGTTTGATTTAAAAAGTGATGAGAGAGCGAATATACTACACGACAAACGCATTCTTTACGGGAATCAAAGTACGCTTGTCTAATATAAAAACTTTTGTCTAATATGGGAAATTTGATTCGCTGTTAGGAATATTTCGTAAATAAGAACACGGTATTAATTCTGTTAATGAAATGGAACGTTGTAAGACCATGTTACAAGTCAGAAGTGTGGTGATAACCCACTATTAACTTAATATTTAATATTCAGACGAGTCGTAAGAACGCAATACATGCTGGTGATACAGTAAGAGATGGAAGGACGACTGTTTATATATATTGTACGTAAGGATTTTAAGCATGCCAGTTTTACTGATCTTCGGGATACCTATCGCCGTCACCAGTTTTGGGACATGGAGCTAGCTAGCTTCGTAATTCTACCAGAGGCCTATCGTCGTCATTATACATTTGGTTCGTTCGGAGACAAAATGGGAGACTACAGATTCCAGTCTGCTCTACAAGTACAGCAAACGTGGCCAATTATCACTATATCTCTTTAAATAGCTATTCATAAAAAGGTAACAATAAAATATTTGGAATAAATTTCATTGCAAGGTAATCGTCTATGAAAAATGTAGCTGGAGTTTTATTGAATTAAATATTTAAATGTCCACTATGCCCAAGAGGCGTTCTCATAATTTAATTCTGCTGAAAACCATGTCAGTAAATGAAAAAGGATTTGCACGACTGTTGTCTCTCTTTTTCGTTAATTGGTAAGAAATAAATTGTATTTTTTTCTCGTTATTTATTCCTGATTTATGTTGGAAATGGGTTAGAGTAATATTTGAACTTCACAAAGACTTGTTCTTCTTTGAATATAATATGTTTTCTAGTCTTCCACTACATCATAATATGTTTTCTAGTCTTCCACTACATCATAATATGTTTTCTAGTCTTCCACTACATCATAATATGTTTTCTAGTCTTCCACTACATCATAATTGTAGTATGCATGTCTAAGTTGGCCATAATGATGTTTTATTTTTTTATATTTAAAGAACGTAACTAATGAAAGGGATGACAAGACTGTTTTTATTTAAAGATATGTCCTTCCTGAAGTAAAATTTTGATTTCAAGGTCAAAAACTGCATGATTCAAATTAAAGTCTTCCCTTAAAAACCTAATAGCCGAATTTCTTATGGTCTTCTGTTTGTTGATTTGTGTTAGTTCTTAAGAAGATGTATCTATTTTAGAAATGTGTAAGATTTCTATACAGTTATCTTCCAAAGCCATGGATAAATTATTACAATGCAATCTTATACTGGGCAGTGTAAGACAAGGTGTCTTCCTATTCATATATTAGATAATCGGGGCTGGTAAAAATGTTGAACGAAGTTACAGTACTACCTACATCGTAGCGTAATTTACATTACATCGTCATATATGTTACAAGCTGTTAACTCACGAGGGCTTCACTGACGACTGGTCGGTGTTGCGTAATTTGTACGGTGCATACTTTCATCAAAGTCACTTCCTGTGCAAACTCCTATATATAAGGTGCTGTGTCTGGAAGTGATAGGTGACATTCATAAGCATATATCGCCTAGACATTTTTGACAATTTTGAATGAAGAGAGTTTTTTTTTTTTACTGAACCACTTAAGGATCTGGGCAGGCGGAGCCTTTAACTCCTTCAGACAAATATAAAATTGTATCTTTGTGTGATGCAACGAACAAATTTTTTTTCTTGAAATTTTACCAATAGCAATATAACGCTGTTCCGTATGTCCGGGCCAGCAAAGTGTTTTATTGTTGATGTATTTAACAGCAGTTCTTTATACGACTACGGGATATAGTTTAAACAACGAGTGGCATCTCTTACCACGCGATATGTTATTAGGTGATCAGTTCTTAGGCAGACGGACTGCCTGATCACACCTTTAAACATTAAACCTGGACGCGAGCGGAATTGCAACAACTCATTGCGAGAAATCCAGGTGCAGAAACCACCTACACCGACCAGCAATCGGGGAAGAGTATGCCAAACCACGCGCCGATATAGGCCAGTGTCACGTCTTTCCTCATCAGGTCATCACCGAGAGAAGGTTACAGAGATGGGTATGTCCAATCGTTTATAACAGCCTACCAGAACAGCCTCTGGAACCATGTTTAAGGTGGGCACATTCCTGTTAGTTTGTCATAATCGTGGAGTCTGGTAAACAAACATAACAGGTTAAATTTGAACAATGAACTCGTTATAAGCTACCCCGACCAATTAATATTCCTGTAATATGTTATTGTAAGATCATCACGTTAATAAACCCCATCATTCACAGTTGTGCTCTAGCAAATCATCTCTCGTTATTCAACTACGCCCCTAGCTCTTTCGTGCATATGTATGACCATAAGTTGTATTCATAACAGAGGGACTTCATTTACTGGATGCCGTTTCCTGTTGTGTGCAGTTTACAACATTACATCCATTACCGGTGCAACATATATAGACCGCCGGGCCTGAAATGGTTGAGCTAATAACGCCATCGATTTGTTCAGTTTGGCACCAAATGGAGTCAGCTATTCTACTCGAGGGCACACCTGTTTCTCATAACCTACTCGGAGAATATAATCGCGAACAACAAAAGGGGTTACATCCGCACCGCGGGAAAAACTTACAACGAAAATGCAGTAGGAACGAAATATTGCCGTTCCGCTAGGACGTGAGTTCGAAATGCCAGAAATTGTGTACAATATCTGAGACATCAAAGGGTAATTATAGAGCTATTTTTGCCGAGTTTGGTAAGTCTTCTTTACAAAAATAATACAAAGGCAAAGCAACTTGAAGTTTGCTGACTACACCTGTTTTTAATTTCCTCCGAAATTACGATATACCAAGTCTTAACTCCGTACCGCGTATCACCCCTAATGTACATATATTTCTGTGTCAGCAAAGTAGTATGTGTATACATTTTAAAATCATATTTAATTATTCGGCACGCAAATTAAGTTTCTTCTTTTAAAATACTCTGTAGTATAAACATTTTCTTCCTGAGTACAAAGTAATCAGGCAAATCCCCCCCCCCCCCCCCGCCTCCACAATTGCAATTGTGTCCGCCTATGCTGGTTTGTGCATTGATATTGAGTTGTCTCCACCTCATTTATCCCTCCGTCTTAATCCGTACGAAATATTTACACTCATAAGCTTATTTATTTAAACACTCTCGCCTCAACTTACCACGTACTTCGGCTATTGGAGCAATTACTCTCGTTTTCTAAAACATGTGCTAAAATGTTGCTTGTTTAAGAGAACATTCACAATTATTCCCTGCATGTAGTTTAAATGAAATTAGAAAGTTAACACAGGTGTTGGCGCAATGTCATTTGCACTTAGCATGCTGAGGAGAAAATGAATTTGTATTAATCCCTTTAACATCTATAAATTATAAAATTATTTTAAACTTATAATTAGACTGTAAAAAACTTGTCGCGCATGCGTATTAAATTATTTACTTAAACTGTAGCAATTTTTTCATATTACTAATTCTGTCGCCAATGTTTATGATACTAAACGACACTAAACTCCAAATAAGTGTTACGTCTAACAGTGAAGGAACAGTGATTCGACCAGTAATAAATACCATTACTTTGAATATAGTACCGATTAGGAAATAATAGACGATGCTGCAATTTACTTTAAGTTCCTATAACCCGATATTCTGAGTAATAAATAGAATGAATGTAACATTCTGGTAATTGCTGTATGTGAGTGCGTTGTGAAAAGATTATTACAAACATACATATATTATGAACACAGGGAACTTCGTCAAGTGATACAGAATTTGCATGGAACCCCGTACTCTCATGTTGTTCAAGTAGCGACAACTAATATCTTCAGAAAATAAAATAAATATTATTTTCGGTGAGAATAAAGGTTAGGCTGAAAGTTCCGAATGCTTCTGTCATAAGCGTTTTAAAACTGTGAAAGGTTACCAACCGCTTCATGTGTTAAACTCCACACGCACTCTGTGACCAGTTTCACTAATTATACGTACTCGAAAGTCTTTGGAGAACTCTCTAAGTTACCTCGCGAATATGAGAAATTTTAATTAAGAAGGTAATGGTGAGAAACTGGTCACCTAGAATAGTATCGTGTTTGAATGGAGATTTTTCTTTAGATATACGAATGAAAATCATTAGTGAACATAGTTGCAGCTTTATAAAGCTCTAGTCATACTACACTGCGATGAATAAGTTTCACACGGCCGAGTACTGAAGCACACGTGAAAGAGCAGGTAAATTAAGCTGTGGAAAGCCCCAAATATTGCTTGAGAGTAGGACGGTACCTTTGTCTAAAATTTCTCTCTTGCATTTAAATTTGCGTGTTAAAATAGAGAGCGGAATAATTTATGTAAAGTTAGTAAACAGTTAATTGAGCACTTTTGAATACCCTGCTTAGGATCTACTTTCCCTCTCATTTTGTATACGTCCGCTATATATAAGATAAAAATTGCAATGGACTGACAGTCTCACTTTTTTCATACGTCATCCATGTGGAAAATGTGCAATTTTTAAGAGCGTAAACGTATTAATAATAAGCAAATTCGAGCGATTGTGTGTACAGAACAGAAGAAAACTTAGACTTTGATAGTCATAAATGTACATGTTACACTCTCAATACATCATCAGGTCTTAGAACTAATGCTATTAATACACTTGCAACTTACCTGGCAGCCGGCGTGACGATGTGTAAAGGTATTGTAATATACGTGTAGTTATGGCATGTGAGGTTATTTTTTAGTAACCGATTTCAAAAGTGCTCATTCTACCGTGAACAGCTTTCATAAATAATTGTGGTAATATTAACCTCATATGTTTGTTTTGGATGTAGTAGGCCGATATCATCCTCGTGGTCTTTGAAACACCACATGCCATAGTAAGCCGTACGAAATGTTTACTTCCTTCATCCGTCCAATGGTTGTCGTCGCGCTGGTTTACACCATGTGTTGGCATAAATGTCCACCTTCCGATGTAAGGTTATGACGTGATATAGAGGATTTTCTGGCTCCTCTTGTCGTTATAGTTTTATGCTTGAAGGAGGAAGTCGCGGGCGTGGATACTTGTTTCTTGATGTGATAGTTTGAATAGGCTGTCCACAGTATACTTTAGAGTTCCTTGCATAGGATCTACTATTCTGACCATTCTGTATGCTTCCACATTATGAAAAATTTAGCACTCCCACGGACCCGAAGAATTACATCTTGCGTCAATGAAGTATTACTGTTAAACGTTTAGGAACTTCAGTAGGTTACGTATACGCTGAGGAATACTCTCACGTGCATAAAATAAGTATAAACTAAACGTATTTAGTTTCCATAATGTTATACGCCACTCTTATAACACGTCGTTAATTATGCCAGCAACAGACACAATATTGTTACGCGCGGCCATACTGGGCGGGGGGTTAGGGGGAGATTCACACGACCCATCTCTCCCCCAGGTGGAACCAGCCACCGCTACGTCTCTAGGCTGGTGGGAGAAATGACTGTCAGCTGACCTGGACTGACGTCAACACCCTACTCTGCTGGAGGAGTCGACGACTTTAGAGCATGTGCAGGAACCTTCCAGCGTGCTCCGAAGCGTGAAGGTTCTGGGTCAGGACACCTATAATATAAATAAGACTGCAGCCAGAGGGTCGGATGTCTGAGATAGACACCTGGTTTGAGTGCGGTATGTGTGTAAAGAAGATCGGGGCATCGAGGGATTTCGAAGATAATGAAGGACGATGAACAAGTGTGCAAGAGACTGCTGCGGATGCGTGTGTCCGTGTGTCCGTGTGTGTGTGTGCGGCGGCGGCTACGAAAGAAAGTGTGTGAATGCTATACGGAGGGTGAGATATCCGACGAGTGGAGGGCTACTGTGTATGGGTGCGCTCGGGACGCTTCACAATATTCAGGACAGAAAATACTGGTGATAACTGAACTGAAGCAAAGTGGGGCTGAATGGGGGAGTCATTCAAACTTGTTTGTAAATACTGTAACTATCTGTTAGTAATTCAACAAAATTATTAATGATCTTTTATAGTAACGGATTTTAATTACTTGGTTGATTTAATTTCTGTCATGTGACAGACTACTATGTAAGTATATATAAGCGATGTTCATGTCGAAATATTAAGTTCTGAATATTAAATTTGTGGATTGCTTATAAATAAATTAGAGAATAATCGTTAAATATTTTATTTAATTAACACTTCAAGCCGTTAGAGACCCTGGATGTGCCAGAGGCTTTGAAAAAAAAAGTGTAACAATGTTATATATAATATATAGACAATATTACTATCATAGTCCATGTAACTAACAATTTTTTTGTTTCTTGTAAATGTACAAACATCAGTACAAAGTACCGCCATGTCAAAAGAGTTAATAAAACATTCATGTTTGATCTTACTAACGGTAGCTATTTGCGATACTGCGGGATATAGTCTCAACAACTAATGATTTTTACTACACGTAATTAAATACCGTATTCTGTGGTGAACAGTATTAAATTAATTTAATGTGGATCTATCGGTGTATATATAGTCTTTTCACGGTTTTTTTTTTTCGCATTTTGTGAATCAAACTTTTGAAAAGTCGCCCTAGGTATGAAATGTTTATTCAATTTCTAAATATGACGTGTTTCGCAAGCGTTTTATACCGCTGTCAACATAAAGGTATCTTATTTTCTATTAAATTAAAGTTTAATCTACATTTAATGTATTAATTGTAATATTTTATTTACAATAAATATGAATAAAAACAGTAAGAAAACGTCTGTGTTGGTAGTGCCTAGTAAGAAATAGTTAACATGCAAAATGTTATTACAATTCAGTGCGCACGAATTCGGTGCACTGTCCTTTGGTGTAATTTTCTGGACTTGGTTAAGCTTAGTTTGCAAGAGGCGGATATCCTGAAAGTATAACTTTAGCAGAAATTCAAAGCATGCTAAGTAACCTTGAATGAATTATAGACCGCCATGACTGAAAGACGTTTAGGCACAGCCTACGTTCCCTACACCATTGCCAATTTTCCTGGGAACTTACTCGACAATGTGCCCGTTAAAAGATATGAAGTTACTGGAAATTACATTTTTTTTTCTAAAGTTTATTTCAAAAGAGGTTAATTAACATCGAGTCAACAATACATAGTAGTACACTGTTCGAGTGTTTCTTAAAACTACACTGGGAGTAGCCTTTGGCTCATGAACGTTAATAAATTTTGCGGCATAATTTAAATTTTACAATTTTAGAGCGGGCTGGCCCTACGCGTTTGTTCTGAAATAGTTATTTGCGTGAATAAGCGCATCTCGGCGAATAAATGTTCTGCAAATACGATTTTTGTCAGGAAAGATACAAAAAAAATTATCTAGGCCCGTATTTTTTTTTCTTTACTTTTGTCATATTAAGTGTGTTCTTGGAGAAAAAAATCGCTAAAATGGTCAAATATCGCATTTTTAAAGCTTGCCTATGCAGTTCCCGTAAGCAATAAGAGAAAAGTACAAAGATAGGAGCGTAGTTTAATCTGGGGGCTTTCATCGCGAGTAATAAAACCTTACTGTTACAGATATAATTTGCACAGTACAGCGTTACGACGGAAACACTGCACGCCTTGCGTGTAGGAGCGATGAGGCACTATGCGTGCGTGTTAGTGTCGCCCGTATCGCTCCCTCGCTTCTTGACCTTGGACGCGTGTGTGCATCCCAGTCTTAAAAATGCACGAAGACTTCTGGTATCAGTTTTTTGGTGACATCTAAAATATTTTCGTAGATACCTCAGTGATATCTAAAACATTTATAATTAAAAATTCTCTGACATCCCAGCACACATCATACACGCTGACTTATAATGTTCAACTACTCTGCACAATTTGAATGTAAATAGTTTGTGTTGATTGAAATGGCGAGTTTGAGATAATAATAGTAAAATATTACGATTTTATTTCAAAAGTTCTGAAATGATTTATAGCGTGTGATATATCTCCTCGTATTTCGTTTTTATATATCATAGTTTTGAGACTACTTTTTGGGCTTCGAGCTGTATTGGGAACATAGCTATTCAAGTTGGTGTATTTACACCCGCACGAAGATGATAAAATACCTTCAGAATGAAAGAATGAATGAGTTCCACTGAGAATTAAGAAAACAATATTTTATTCCGTCCACCAAATACGAATCAAGCACACAAGGAGGCATACGACACAATAATTAATTAATTAATTCGTAAAATTTTTCCAGCATCTAAGCTACCGAAGGCATGAGGATTCTTCAAGCAGATAATTATGAGTAAATTTGTAGCTGTAATAGTAGATTTCGGTTTGTACGTTCAAGTGCAATGGAGGTAAGTAAGTAAGCTGTGGGTTCTTGTGCGTGTCGTTATGAATCAGTAAACGTAGAAAGGCCAATCAAAGTACAGCGACTCGCCTGTGTCCAGGCCAGGGGAGGGATCCAAAACACTTCGCAACAATTATAGTTAAGTTTAGTTCAGAGATTTTAGCGTACCTTGACGGCGAGGTCTTGAGACCTCGACGGCGGTGAAATGAAGTGGGAATGGAGCAGCGTCAGCAGGGGGGGGGGGGGAGCTAAATATGCCCTAGAAAACCCGCCGACCAGCGGCATCGTCCGGCACGATTCCCACATCCGGGAGCGAACCCGCCGGGGATCGAGCCCGGATCACGTTGGCGGGAGACAAGCGTGCTAACCACTACGCCACCGCTTCCCCGGCCTGTCTACTGACCTCCGCCGACAAGAATAACCCACAATTCCAACTAGCTGTGGCTCTCGCCGCTTCCTGTCATAACATCCAGGTTAGCCGTCTATCGAATTTGTGTCCCTCATCATTATTGATCTGGACCTCCCTCGCCAAGAGCTTATGTTTATTGAAACTTATATTCAGTTAAAGCCATGTTAAGTCTTTAATATAACATCAGCTTAGTTACCGCCAATCTTTCCCAGTCAAAATATATTAATATAAACTTTAAACTCCCTAACCTAAAATATAAAAATATAATAACTCGTGGAGGCACCGAACCCTTATAAAGACATACCACTGTCTCCTCTGAAAGAATTCGCAACGCACAGAAAGCCGGAACAAAGCGCATTATTACTTTCAAAATGTCTCGGTTAATCGTGAACCAAGTACATCCGGCACGTTTTTCAAGTTATCGTCCATATAGTGCATTTACAGTAACATTTCAATCCGGATTGAACCTGGAGTGGACTGAAGAATCCAGATTGAAATGTTAGTATAAACACATCCGGGCTGGACTGAAGTAGGAGCGGAGTGAGATAATCCAGTCCAGTTGTCGAGGTGGACTGGAATGTAGAATCCGGATTGAAAAGTTTACATTAAACACTCATCGGACTGAAATTAGAAAGCAGAAGAAGTGGCCGCCATATTGACTCGTTTGTTTGGTTATGTAAGAGGTTAGAATCATTCTGAGACTAGCAAAATAAGTGTTTTTAGAAGTAAAGCGAAAAATAAATGGCCACGAAATAAATACGAAATATTTGGGAGGAGAAATATGTGGAATACTTATTTTTTATTATGCTGGAAAAATATATTTATTTCAATCCGCATTCAGTTTTGTTTACACTTCAGTCCATGTTCGAAACTCTACCTTAACCGCTTACATACTTTCGATAAGAGTTCACTCCGAGTTCTCAAGGAGTTGGTTCCAATCCGAGTTCGGTCCAGTCCGAAATTTTACTCTAAAAGCACTAACAGATACTCTGAAATTAAAAAAGGTACTTCGAGGTAATACATGATTGTGACATGCGTGCACCACAAAGTCGTGAAAAACCTCTCGTTCTTGTTGTCATTTTCTGACGGAAGCCGGACTCTTCTAGCTGCGATGACAACGGAGTGAAATTATATTCTGTAGGAAACACGGAGATTCATTCGCTTCCTGTATACGTCATCATTTCTCTCGAGGCCAACATGCAGACGTAGCTTTCAGCGTGAACGGTATCCACTCGACGGCAACCCTTTCCCATAGAAATGAGTTCCAATTACGCCGGGCCTGTGGAGGGGAAAGAGAGGGGACGAGACAGCTGTAACGTAATGTGAACAAGCAGTTCGACTGCAACGCCACTATCCGCCACAATCGGACGCTACATGACGAATAAAGCTTCAGGGTCGAACTTAATCGTCCCCTTAGGCGCAAGCAACGCCAGCTGTCGACCGCGCTTGCAAGCGACTTTTAAAGCCGTCATCTTCTCTCCTTTTTCTTTTATTTCACTCCTGCCTGCTCTCTCGTTACACCTGTGCCACGCACTCGTGTATTCAAATTTGGTTTGATCTTGTTTCAACGCTCGCCGCTTTTTGGACGCTGGAACAGGTGGAATCGTGTTTGGAAGACGTCGAACACAGGAAGAGAGAAATGAGTGGTTAAACGCCTAAAACAACGGCGTGGACATGATATTCACTCGGAGGGCGAGTGAAGAACAGTCTTATCGTGAGTTGCAGTGTAAACTACAATTTCGAACCTACAATTACTGTATTTCGAACCTAATACAACTGTTCTTTCCAGAAATTAAAATCGCCTTTTTTTTATCGCCACGATTTTAGCATGTTTCGGGTTTATTCCTCAAAACAGAGATCTGGATTTGATGCTCCTTCAAAAAACTGAAGATACAGTTTGCCGAACTAGAGATTTTGGACATTTCAGACGTCAAGAATATATTGATGCTTTAATATAACGTTTTTTCGCCACAAAATATCTTTCGAATATAGCACATACCTTTTGTTAAGTTAGTATTAACAGTAAAGTAAACCTTTCACTTCTGGTAAAGCACAATTCATCTTTCACCTTCAGAAATTTCGTCACCGGGATATACTCATGACAAAATGCTCATAGTGCCATTTCAAAAACGATATTAAAAAAAAAAGGTTTTCTAATCCAAAGTCCCCTTATACAATACTTTTTATAATACGCAGCCTCCAACGATGTCATCAAACGACTGAAAAAAAATTATATCGTGGTTTAGTATAGACTGCTCACGGTAAAGTGAGCACTTTTGAAAGCCCTCTCGCTTGGAATAATAGTAAATATAAGTACTTTATTTTAGCCTTAGACTTTAATTTCAGAGTGCGGTGGAATATACACACGGTACTTATAACTTACATGGTAATATTGAAAAAAAATGTTGTTTAAAGGATAAAAAAATAGCTGAAATAAAAATAACTATAGCCTCAAAAGTGCTCACTTTACCGTGAATAGCTTACATAAAGGACAGTACAACGGTAAATATAATGCACACTTTTCATTAAGTAAGATTTTCAACCGTCGTAGAAAATATCTGCTCATAAACTCAGGTCCACAAACTTTTACGAACAGTATTAGATATATAATGTATTAAATTGTCAAGAGATTCTAGAAAAATAATACTACTATAATAATAAGTAAATTTTTCTACATAAAAAAATAATTTAGCCAGAACGAAAGTATTATAATATTTCATTCGGAAAAAAAGGCAGGAGAAATCTAAGATACACCTTTTTTTTTTACTACAGATTTCGTTAACTCAAACAAAACTACTAAAAGTTGTTCACAGTTATTTGAGCACATTTGAAATCGACCTTTGAAAAATGTCATTGCCTCTATCTGTATTTATTTTAAAGCGTCACGCTGACAAGCATGCGCCCAGTAAAGTTGGAAACAACGGAAATGAAGTAGTCCCACGTACAAAAGTTGAATTAAAATTGCCAGGTAAACACGCGTGAAATCTGAACTATAAGAACAAGCAGTCACGTTTGTTGAATATTGTCTTTCGCAAAAATTTCACAGTTTCACTCGACCGACGCACGAATAAAGTGCATGTGCTTGTAAGTACATAGATCCTAAGCGGGGCTTTGAAGAGTGGTCAGGTATGTGATTCATCCAAAGGCGCCGTGCGTACGAGACGTTAACGATATTAAGGCACTTGAACTACGTTGCAATATGTATGAAATTCGCGTTTATTAACGAAACCGTTTAACTATTCCCTAACATGTTTACCTTCTATAAGAAAACGTATCTTAATACATACTACCCAGACACTTTCAGAACTATGATATAAGCTATTCACGGCAAAGTGAGCTCACTTGGAAAAAGAGTCAATAAATACATTTTAATTTAGCTTAGGAGTTAACTTCCAAATGCTGTGGAATATACACACAGTGTTTATTACTTACATGGAAATACATGTTTAAAAAAAAATGGTAAAAGGATAATATATGACTGAAAGGAAAAAAGTAACTAGGGTCTCAAATGTGCTCAATTTACCGTGAACACTCTATAGGAGCCTTTGTTGCACCTTGCTACATACTTTAGGCCCATAAAATGATAGGGTCACCGCTTGAAGTCCCATAGGTACACGCAGCACCACGTGAACACTGCGTGCCAGTCCGGAACCTTGCGCATAGCAGCGATGGCACACTTGATGCACGTGCCAGTGTAGCCCTTATTGCTCTTTTGATCCTAAGCCTGAAACGCGAAAATATCTCCAGTTTCCCGACCGCCTTAACAATTATTGTAAAGTGTATTTTTTTTAGCATACTCTTCTTTGAAAGACATGCTGTTAATAGCGCGAGAATATAGGTTTGTATGTACTCATGCAAGCCCCCCCCCCCCCCAACCCTACATTAGCTTTTTAACGTTCTAGCATGTGGTGATAAAAGTTTGTAGGGAAATGATACCACTAACTATCGTCGCTATATAACGTTTCATAAACCATCACCATCTGCATTTAAAAAAAACTTTGGAAATGCGAACTTCTCAATTAATGTACGTAGAAGTATTAATCTGCGACGTGTCAAACTACGTTTATTGCCAATGTAAAGTACAACACTTATCAACACATGGCTATAATAATTTCTCCCAATTCATGTTATGTTGTAATTATGCACTCGTACTGCACGCAGTATCTGAAATATATTGCCACGTGTATACTGTAAAGCATTTGCAAATCTCAAAATCTCACTGATTACATATAATACGTTCACTTTCCATTGCTATGCTCAAAAATTTTTATAAGGTATAAAAATAACAGATATATTGCGAATTTTTCGAGAAAGCCTGACGATTTTGTCATGCCTTATCAACTCTTGAACGATAATTAATTTCAGACATTTAACGCTGTGTCGTTTTATTATTCTCTCTATTATAAGAATTTGTTATGAACGTTGGCCAATGTGCAGTTACGAAATCGAAACTGTGACGATCCAAATGGAGCCCATACAAACCTTAAACAACAGTACGTTTATTATGTTCTTACAAAAATGTTTGAAGTGGTATTCTTGCCGCAGGCCTAAGGTGTTAATTTCTAGCATACTCTTGTTTGAGTTGTTCGCACATGGATGTCCAGTGTAATAATGTTGGCAACCAGTAATGTAACTATAGACTTTCAAAACCGAAGTATTGTGGTTACGGGGAATTCCAAGACTTGCGACGAAGCTTGAATTTCAAGATCTCAACACGAGCCTGATCACCCTTGATCACACTTCCCGACCAGCAACAATTACTCGACACTTTCCGCCAAATTTATTGTCCTGAAAAGATCATACGTTATGGTCACCATGCTAAAAATCAGTCATCATTCAATAAGATGCAATTTTCCCTTGAAAACAGCGATCACATGATTTCTCGTGTGAATCCGTTCACTTGTTTTCAACAATCCCGATACACTTAGATTATTTAGATGGCAACCTACGTTAATAATTTGTTTTAGTCCATCCACGGTTTCTACCGCATTTTTGAATCAAACCTTTGAAAAATCTCCCCATATATGACGTGTTTAGTTATTTCCTAAATACGCCCTGTAACACAAGCGTTTTATACTTGTGTTCATAGAAGTTACATTTTTTCTTGTTAAATTGAAATGTTATTAATATCATATCTATAACTTATAATGCTTTGTTGATAAATAATTTGTATAAAAACAGGGAGAAAATATGCATGTTGGTAACATCTAGTGTGAAACAGTTCTTATACAAAATATCATTACAACTGAGTGCGAACGAATGTGGTGCGTTGTCCCTCTGGTGTAATTCTCCAGACTTCTTAAGCTTAGTTTGCACGAGGCGGAGGAATATACTGGAAGTAGAACATTAGCAGGGCTTCGTAAAAGGCTAAAGTAACCTTGAATGGATTATACTATACTGGATACTCATTTTGAAAATGTAACCTTTTGAATGTTTGGTTGCTATTTCATATCTCAGGAAACATTCGACCTGTTTCAACCAATAGTGGTGTTTTGATAGATCCGTACTCCATTTTCGAAGGTGGAGCGGTTAAAAAATAAAATTTTAGTGTCATAGTTGGTAAACAATAAAACTATCCCCGCCAAATTCTGCACAAGTAGCGGTATCCAAAACCACCATACAAGTAGATACTATTAAAATATTAGTAATTTCCACAATACCAGACATGCAACTTGTCCCCAAATGTATGTTAAAAACTATGTTAAGTTTTTCCTGATGCAAAATAACAAAGCAAATTTAATATAACTCATAGCCTAAAGTGGTTACTACTGGAGGGGTGCACCCTTAAATCAAGAAGTTTTGTAATGCATTTATTTAAACACGAGTATATCAGTAACTACACGATGTTAAACAAAAAATTAGCATGTAATATTTAGTTGATAAAAGACCTCAAATCTCAGAAAATTTGGTTCGTAAAATCATTCCCCTTTATGAACTTGATGTTGCCAGTAGCTCTTCCCCAGTTTTTTTCCTGGTTCTCAATACGCGCACATTAACAAATAGGGTTGCCTTAGAGAAACACACCTATACCAACAGTGCTTAATAAAGTAATTCACTCATTTTCACGCCTGCGAGGGTAGGCAACGTCTTCTGAAATTTACCTGTTTACCACCGTTTCATCCATAATCGCGTTCTATCGCTACTCCAGCTCTACCTTGCTCACTCTCATCATCGCTGAGTACATCAGCCGTTAGGTGCCAGCCAAATCTCTCTTGTAATAAAACGGTCCTCACGAAATACTACACAGCAGGATAATATTTATTGCCTAAACAGAAACAGCCTATTCTGTTATTACTCGCAAGCCCAACTCACGCACATCAAATCCGTAATTATGAAAATGAGCATAAATACACGCTAGGGAAACCATCCTCTAGTATAATTAAATGTATCCCCGTAACATCACAACAACATAGTATTGCGTTAAAAAAACATCAATGTCTTTTTAAAAAAAGATGGAGCAATTACCCCGCATGCAGGCATCTTCTACAAGCAACAGCTCAAGGCTGAAGCAATGCCTCACACATGTAGTTGCCATTCCAGTCAAAAATCGTGCTTGTATCACGTACGATGCGTATATCTAGGAAAATAAACATCAGCATTTGCCACTTTCTGAGCCAGAAGTTGAAATCACAATCGGTTTTATTACGGCACATTCCCCACGGCTCAAGGGTACGTTGAGAAAAAAATATGGTTGTAGGAACCATTTAAATTGTTAAAATAGGAACAAACTTTTGGTGGATTGTAGTTACCACCTAAATATTGTTAACATAGAGAGTGATACCAACGGAAGTGTCTGTTGCATTCCTCTCTGTGATGGTATTTGCTACTGAAAATATGTTTGCTACGACAGAGCACTACAATCCTACGACGAAACGGATGGTACCTCCAACACATCAACTTGAATAATATTTTGATTTTTCCTACAATAATAGCTAAACAGAATGTTATCTCGCTAGTACTGAGTATCTCTGTAGTTGGGTTTGAGGTTACCAGCTACAGAATATTCTCCTTGTTTATTTAAAGATGTGTTACTGTGAGAACAGTCAAAGAATTGTTGAAGTGGAAACCTTTGTAGTAGGAACGCAGTGCTCTTCTATATCAACCATAGGTGCAGCAGTGCAAATACTATCACAGACAGAAATACAAAAAACAGTTCTGTTTGTATTGCTATATATGTTAACAGTACTTAGATGTTACCTACAAGCCATCAGATGATTGTCCCTATTTTACCAGCGTGGTTCCTGCATCCATGATTTTTTTTCTCGGTTTAACTTCCTGCCTGCAATTACTTCTCATCACAGTTTAAACGCTTCCCGTCATTTTACGGAAAAATGTCGGAAATCCTTTTTCCAGAACTCTACGTAACATTACACACACATTGCTGTTCCAAAGACAAACTTGATGTAAATTTCACATACGTTTCCGTGAGACGTGTGTAGTGCGAACTCAATGCAGCACCTGTTTGTAGAGACTGAGTTTTAAATTTCCTGCAAATATTTATACATATCGAAAAAACGAATTTAAAGTTTGGTTTTATTTATTACAAACGTGCATCCAGCTTACGCACAAGTCCTTCTTAAATATTATAGACACATTAATACAGTTTACTTTAATTTGTGTAATATTATTTCAGACACATAAATCGATCAATTCACTCCTACAAATATTTACTCAGTAGGCTCTTGTGTTAATATACCACATGAGATGACACTTTCTTCGATTGCAACATACTATGTTTGCATATAGACAAGTGTTTCAGTTGTTCATTAATAATATATAGGCCTTTCCATATATAGGCCGAAAATTTTCTCATCGTGACAATACAATTCTTCAAAAGGGCAGCTTTTGTTAATTCTGGTAAAAACATTAAGTAGCGTATGGCATGCGCGCATTTGTATTTCTTTACCTGATAACCAGCAGTGTGAAATGTTTCGGGGCTGGCTCAGAAAAACTAAAAATTGTTAACAAAATCATGTAGAGCTGTTTCATAATTATACACCAAACTATTGCCAAATCGATTTATTAATCACTATTAATGAAATTAATGCATACTACCACAAAGCAAAAACTTTTATTTGTTTATTCCTAAATAATGAGAAACATAAAATTCATACAACCTGTTGTATTGACACGTACTTTGAAAAAAAAAAAATAACATAAATGCATTCATTTGTAAATAAAATTAAACACGGCATTCATATGGCAGTTATCTACATTTTGAAAATTATGCAGATAATATAAGCCACTGTCTGCTTTCATTTTTCTGTCTTTATAGGGTCGTACATGGTAAATAAGGAGGGAGCATTGCGTTATGGACACCATATTCAGAAGACTGTGAATCTAGAGGTTTAGCAATGATACTGAGCAACATAATTTGACAACCGAAAGAAAAAAATGTTCAGATGCCAATGCCCCATTTTTTTCTATTGATTTTACATTAATAAAACTTTTTTCAAACGTCGTATTGCTCTATTGTTAATGAAGGAACTGTATAGTACACTACTGAGAAACATAGTTTATGAATATATCCAGGTGTGTATATTTATTTGTTTCTTTGTGAAACATGATAGTTTTACAATATGTCTTTATTTATTATTAGTTAACGTTCAGTCATTCAACGTTGGCGAAATATTTTCTTTTTCGTAAACACAAATAGTTAAGAAAACAAACAGGTTGCGGCTATAACACAACCATAGACTATTCACGAAAAAAAAAATTTATATAACTTCACCATCCAACTCACTAGCTCATATTCAACATAATGTTTTTCTCATTAACCACAGCCAACATCAAATTTTTCACAAACTGTAAAATATTAAGTTCGTTTTCTACTTCTACACTCCGCTTTTTAACTTATGTTAATAATTTTAGAAAGACTTATCGTAGTGATATTTTGTTTATAGGTTGTCGAACGTGTGCAGAGGTAATAACGTTCAACTAGTTGAAGTTGAAAAAGTCGTTAGGCCGAAGATGGCGCCTGCCTTCTAAATTACGAATACTGTAGCTATGAATACTGCTTTTATACAGATAACTATATCTCGTCGGCTGCGAGATACTCGCTTAGTAGTGATGATGGCAGTTAACGACGGAACTTAGAACAAACACGCTGAATTCTGAAAACGGTTCATTTCTGTTTCATGCACATAACACGAAGAATTGCCGGAATAATTATACACTGACTCTTAAATATTTCGTAGTACCAACAGGTGTCCAAAACAATATTATTAATAGTTGCTGAGTAAATGACTATTCCTTTTTGCTTAAGAGCAAGCAGTAATCTGAAAGAAGAAATAGGGAAAGGTTTTCAATAATAAGTAATTAAGCTTAAAGGCTATTCACGATAAAGTGATCACTTTTGAAATCAACCTTAGAAAAAAATCACTGCCCTACCTGCATATGTTTTAACGGGCGCAATGAGTGATATGTGCCCAGTAAAATTGGTAACAATGGATGGGAAATAGTTTCGTATCTTAACGTCGAATAAAAAGTGTTAGGCAACAATTTCTGATAACTTAATTTATTTCTTTCGTTTTCTGTTTTTTTTTCTTGATACATCTAAGTGTAAAAATGAGCAGATTTGTTAAATAATTACTTTTCTAATAATTTCGCAGTTTCACTTGACCGACGCACGAATAAAGTGATGAGGCGCATGACAATGTTAATTTTACATAAGGCGGAAAGAATACACAACGTGCATAAAAGATGATCTTAAGCGGGGCTTTCAAAGGTGCTCATTTTACCGTGAATAGATAAATATACTTATAATTGTATGCACCATAAAAATTTGTCTACCCATTCAAGTTTTCAGTATGTTTACTAATTTATTTGTAATTTCAGATAACAATTGCAGTAAGTGTAATTTTCTACTTACGTTCTTTGGAATCCAGTGAAAATTAGAGTAAAATTCAGATAGTAAAACAATGCGCAGAAGTCTAAAACGCATCGGTAGAGTCGGGAGAGTCCATTGGCGCTGCACGAAAATGGGCCGGGAGGAGGGGAGTGGTGTGTGTGTGTTCAGTTCAGAAGTGACAGCGGCCGAGGAAGATCGGGCGAGAACTGCTCCGTGTACGGATATTACCTGTCGCATAAACGTAGGTTGCATCGGCGGTATTTAACAGTGTTGTAACAGAGAGCTATGTTAACAGTTTGGTATGTATAGCGCCAGCAGTGTCACGTGGTTTCCCTCCCTCCAGCAGCGAGAGTTCGGGAGAACCCATTCCTACAATACCTCTCCCACCTTCCCTGCCTCAAACCTGCGCGATGATTATTTTCTCATTTGAATTTTACCCTACAAGTTATTAGTAATTCACGACATTCTGTATACACTGTTTTTGTAGTTGTGCATCTTCCGTAGTACGATTTTACGGAAAAAAAAAAAAAAGGTACGTGTTAAATTACATTACATTTCGGGTGAACATAATACGAAGCAGACTATCTCTGAGTGAATTTTTACAAATATTAATTTTGCTTACCATGCCCTTGGACTAAGTAATATAATTAACTGTAATTTTAAACTTGTTATGTGTAATTGAAAAAAAAAGTACTAATATAAAAGGTCATAGCGGTAGGAGTACCTATCTCACCCTGAATGCAAAACTAGGTATTGTAACTGAAAAAAATTGAGATTTGTAATACTTGTGCAGGAAGTTGGAAAATATCTATCAATACACAGTGAAATTTTGCCGCGACATTCTATTCACTTTTACTGAATGTACTACACCATATAAATTGCCGCTGCACTTAGTAAAAATTTATTTAATAAGTAAACATCAATATTTCCTCTTTACAAATGCATGTGTTTTAAAATCATTGAATGACACTGTTATATAGTAATATAAAACTTTTTTAATACTTCACATTCCTTTGGTGGCACAGAACTTGGAAAACGTGTAAAAATATCGAATATTATTACTTCAATTTGTTGTAGTTGAGAAATAATTTTGAGTTACGATAGTCTTGTATTCAAGGTGTGCCGTGAGTCAGTGTTTCGATTACAGGGTTCACCGGGTTTTCGGAATACATTACAAACAGCTTCAATTAATCGTACCACACAGAACTACAATAACAATCCACTTTTATATATATTTGATTCGTACAATCGGTGGACAGCTTACAACCTAAATTAAACATACTAATTTACATACAATAATTTTTCCTGGGGTTTGGAAGTATCGCTTTCGCAGCCTTGGCCACCAAAATCATGGTATTCAGATTGCTTTTCTGCAACTGTTGGGGAGAAAAAGGTTTAGTTATTTGTCTATTATCGTTGATTTAGGTTCCCCTCCAAAATTATATCATGGTATTACAGTATTCGTACATGCCACAGTAATAAAATTGACCTTTAAATAAATTTACAAGCTATACATATATGAATAGTTGACGTAGGACCTGAATCGATTATTTTACTGGCGTTGAGACAAACTTGCAACTACAATTATCGAAAGGAAAGTTCTGAAACGTTGTAACTTAACACTTTCCTATTCTAGTATTTACTTGAAAAAAGAGACATCCATATAGTGAGAGAATTCCCAAGGTTTTACAAAACAAAGTATTTCAAAATGTCAACCCTTAAAAAAATGCGACGCTGATCATTTAGTACAACACATTCCATGCCACCCTTTGTCGTAGCTGTCAAAATGCAGAAGTCCCTCTCGGCAGCAGGTAGCCCAAACGTGCTGAATAGCAGTGATCATAAATTTCAGAAAAATCGTTAAAAAATAAAAGTGAACTCTGACGTTTCGTCCATGTTCGCCCACCTTCTGCCGCCCGCCCTGAGAAACTGGCGCCCCGTTCTGGACCTTTTTATTATCCTCCGGCCTCTGCTCTGCAGGCGCCTGCCAAAAACAGGGGCTGTCCATTCGTGCCGCTTCGTGCTTCCCCCGCCACGGCCACTACAACCTGAGCGCATGTTGTACAGTAGGGGACACACACGTCGAGCTGCTGCGCTATGTTGCCGTAAAGAACACACACTGAACGGCTGCAGTATGGATACCTGGTGTATTGCCGGTGTCGCAATCTTAGTGCGTGTTGTACAATAGGAGACATACACAACGTGACACTATGTTCCTGGCGTACCGTCAGACCACACAGTCTGAACAAGAGTGTACATTAAAAAACGCTGCACTGCAGGTGCCTAGAGTACACCAAGGGGGACACGCGACAAACATAATGAGCCTTCCTTGAAGTGTGGTGTAAGCTGTAATAACGGAATTGTCATTGTGCTTCCTAATGTAATGTAACTCTAATTAATACTGTGGTAAGGAAGAATTTAAATCGCCATAGGCTGCATTTATGGTAATAATTGGATTTGCATCTATTATACACCAGCATCCTATTTATGAGCAATCATATCGCTTTATGATGACCACGCTAATCAAAAATTGTGATCATAGTTCGTTGTGCGACACATGTTCATCACATGTGCAAGCTCATCGAAGTGCAGTTACATCACACTACTCTGGACAGAATGTTTCCCATATTTTACGATATTAACACACCAGTAAAGCAGACATGCTTCTAAATACAAATTCGTTTACATCGTGTAATATTTATTTTAATTCTAAACAAAATCTAAATATATTGTGAATAATCTAATATCCGTCACGTAAAAAAAAAATTGTAAGTATAAAATATATGTAACATTAAAATTACATCACACGATGTGCAATTAATTTTTTGATGTACGTTTATTTTCCATTACATTCCTCAAATTGTCGTTTACTATAGTGAGGTAATCTTAAGTCCAAAATGAGTGATATTGATGATCCAACGTTCTGTTAGTTTTAAGTGTCTTGAGTACGATGAATTTTACAACACGTGACTTATATTTATTTTAAAAGCTAGATGCCTTGTATCCATTTATTTAAATGTAATAATGATTAGTTACTTGTACAGCCAAGTCTACTGGCTGTTTGAATACCGGTATAAATTTACTTGTGTTACCAATAATTATGACAAATAAAATATCTGTTGAGCAAAACATAATACCAGGAATTTTTGCTGTAAAAACTGCGTTACTTGACGATCTGACAGCAACTTGATGCCTTAAAACTGCAGACTACCTGACGATTAAAATCAGTTTTTACGGATGGTGTGAAGAACTAATTTTCTAAGTTAATAGCCTTAGCGATTGTACCAAACTATATGAAAAGTCCAAAATGTATACACTTCATATGTATCGTAATTCTTAGATAAAAATGGTATAGTGTTATCAATTATTACAGAAATCAAAATGGGGTTATATGCAACAGACGACTTTTAAAAAACTGAATCTCATTTAAAGAATTGCAATCTTTGGTAAGAAGAAGCTAGGATATGTGTTTCTTCAACATATTATATAAATTGGCTAAACAGTATTGTCAATGTTATAACTACTGATTTGGATAATTGTGGCGTTTAAGCCTATTATGTAATTTTCATATCATTTAAATTGCGAAAAAATCTACAATGTATTAGCTTGTCGTGAAAAAATTGTACTTTTTATTTTGTTACGAACTGAATGTCAAAGTAAAATGTTGTACTTGTCTATATTTTACAAGTTTGAAACTGCTCTCCTTGACTAAGGTGAAAAAGTTTTTCGCATATCTAAAAAAGGATATCAAAAACCCAACGTAAAAGGAAATTTGCAATAAGGTTTTTTTCCTCGTGAAGTGAAGAAAATAAAACATCAGAAATCTCCCTCTGAGTGCAGGTTCATCCGTGAACAAAACCTCAAATGTTTGCATGATCTGTATTGTAATTGTAGAGAAGAGAGTTTATTTTCAAGAGAAACACGACAGTTTGAGTTAAGCATGTTTGATAAACGTCTTCGTAGCGCTGAGGAGGGACAGCAACCTGATATACATTTTCATAATGAACACAATAACGTCATCGCCAAACAACCGAAGATGAACTTTCAAATGAGATTGTTATCGCAGTGCTCCAAATTCGATATTCAAACTTGTTGGAATCCCTCTGGCCAACGGTGTTAACCATCATCAATCGTTTGGAATAGTCCAATGAGTGGTGTCTGAAGTCACCGCCCAACCACTAACATTAGATTATTGAGTACCAAAAATTAGTAGTTGATATATGTAGGAGAATATCTTATCACATGGATAGCGGCGAACAACAAATATTTATAAGGCCAGATATTATTTCGAAATAACGCCGTACGTTGGCGTTTTTCTATATAAACCCAAATCAATGTTTGTCAAAAGTGTGCCGTGGCAGTTAAGACCCAGCGATTCATAATAAGTAAGACTTAATAAATCATTACAAGTCATAGTAACCATTTTTTTACTACGTGCATGCTGCTAAATACAAAACATACTTATACGAAATGCATTTCGCCATTCTGCAAGAATTCCATACTTCCTTCGATAAACTTATGGGTGCATTAGTCGAAAACATTGGGTTTTAGAGACACACAGAAATTCCGCATCTTGCGTTAGATACAATCAATAATAGTACACCTCTGAAGGACCAGTGTACTTCCGTGTCAAAAAATCCAACGCAGATTAAGAGTGACAACGCCATTAATATTGTTGAGTTAATTGGCAATAGCAACCGTGTTTACAGTGTTCGGAGATTACAGAGCAAGGAAGGATTGTAAACAACTCTCTTCCATAGCGACGACTGACGCAAATTATAGTCTATTATATAGGGAACTATAGATGATGGCACCAATCTATTTTAAGCAAATCGAAATTTTCCATCATTTCGATCGAACTTAATTTCTTGGGTACACAAGAACTTGAAACTACTGACATAAATATCACCAAGCAGAATGTTTGATGCATCAACAGTTTATCCACGGCACGTCGTACGGTTGATACTAATACACAAATAAACACAAGCACCGTCACTCACGAATCACGTGCAGTCCTGGAAATTTTTCCCCAATAAAAAATTATATCCGTGAGAAAAAAACTCACACTAAGGCAAGTTCATTCTAAGATTGTAACCAAATAAAATAACGTGACCTCGAAGCATTGAGATGTGATTTGTTGACAGTCACAATATTTTTGCACCAAGCGAAGAGTCCCACACTTCACGTTGATTAACATGTCAGCACCCCCTAACCCCCGTAGATGGTCATTACGTTATTACACACTCAGTATTGTACAGTACTTCAAATCCATTATATAAATTTTCCAATAATTTGCACTACAGCTCCATCTCACGGAGAGTATTAATCCTTCTGGAATTAGTTTATACAAAAAGTCGCTTTAAACTTCTCATTGATCCTTTTATGGCGTAGGCTACGTACAGTTGTAGGGTGTGTTATTTAATTACAGCATATGGTTGCAGCTATTCTTTTGCGAATGTTTCCTTAGTTGTGAGATACTTAGAAATTAAGCTTTGAAGTTGGAGTTTTAGCTCAGATACTAATTTGTTGTAAATGTTATATAAATTATTCAAGATCGGACACTGATTGACTTGACGGTGTATGTGAATGAAGAAAACTTCGAGAACTCCAAAGGCTGTTCCTGTCACTTTATGGAAATAATCAGGTCCACTACACTCATTTGTTGATGATTACAGTAATGCGGACTATAACTGATAATTTTAAATTAACAATAAAGTTTGTAAACACGCACATCACTGGACTTTATATGACTGCATTATGTACTGTAAATAACGCCTAAGTGAACTGCATCCTATGAAACTGTTACTGACAAATGTTTCCGTTTACAGTCAACTCAAAACAGACCGGATGTATGTATTTATATTCCGAAATAAAATGAGCTGTGCTAGTCCTGAACAAATTATGGACGTCACCAAACAACTTCATAAAAAAATTATCTGCACAATATTTTAATAACAGTATATTTGTATTTCTCTTATATATCAATTTCTTTAACAGGCATGCCACATTGTATGGATATGGAGGCCTTGGTGGTGCCGTTTCCAAGAAAAACTTACACGCAGAATTGAGGGCAGCTTTCTTTAAATGTGCTCTCTACGAGAAACATTTCGCAATGGCGACGCACCTTGACTGCCATCAACAACTCCTGGAAAATTGCATGGAAAACAGTGTTGCTAATGTCGAATGATCTTCAGCAAAAGCTGCTATGATCAGCGACGTAAGAAAACCACCTGTACGAAGAGTCCTTTTGGTGCGATGAAGCGTTACGACAATGGCCGCACACAGTTTATGCAAGGGGACACATCGAAGAACCACGTCAAGAACTGCAAGTATTCATCTTTTGAGAGCCACCAGCAAGTGTTGACATCAATATCTCTCACTGCATCGGTGGGTACTGATTCGTCAGGCGGTTATGACGTGACAGTGAATGGTAATAATTGAATGAGAGACATACGAGGCATGATAGAGTGAATAGATGGTGAGGGGAAATAGTTATGGTGAGTTATTGGGGGAGTGGGGCTACAGTCGGTTGGTGGGTTGGTTGCATGCATTGATGCTGAGGGCGGCTGAACTAGGGATGTGGAGCGATGAGGCGTTTGACGGCCTGGGGCATGAGGTGGGGGGGGGGGTGTATATGTGTTATGTAAAGTCAATTATTCGCTTTGTGGGTCGGCAGATTGGTCGGCTATATACACAATTAAATATAGAGCTGGGGGTTCAGTCGGCTGCTGATTGTCATACTACGGAGTGGCTGTGCTCTGCAATCTTTACGATAATGGAACCCTCAGTATCACACACGTCCAACTTGGTTTGTTGCAATAGGTGCTTAATCTTCCTGGCCAATTTTTTTTTTTTTAATGTTTCTAAAGACTTTTCTTGATTTTTTTCTCTTGGTTTTGGAGATGTAGGGGAATGGGCCAATGTTACGGCAGCCAACATTCAACATGGGTGCCGGAGTTAGTCACATAAAATGATCTACGATTTTTTTTACGACTTATTCGATCTTTTAACATGTTTTCTTGATTTTTGAGTTTAAGGTCATTGGGGTCAATGTCGAGTACAATAACATCCATGTAATATGTTCCTAAACTGTTATTAGTTTCTTCCGATTTTTAATATTTGGTTTTTCGATTTTTGTTTTCAAGGTCATTGAGATGAAGGTTAAGGTCGTCCCTAATTTTTAGAATGATTTTTTGGTGATTTTTTCTAGTTTTTATGATTGCAAGTCGGGAGGTAGGAGTAGGTGTTGAAGGTTAGGGTTAGACGGTTGAGAAGGTGTAGGTTATGTTAACACTATATGTTCGTCTAATAAAAAAAAATTGTTTAACTCTTTTATTTTATAATAATTTCCTAGGAGTGGTTGTGGAGAAGGGGTGAGGTGTTGGTGGTGGGATGAGTGTGAGGTTAACGTTACATGTCCCTCGAGTTTTAGAGTTTTTCTATATTTTTCTTGATTTTATAATAATCGCTAGGTGGTTGGGGGGTGGATATAGAGTGGCAGGATGGTAGGGGAAGGATGAGCATTGCAGAGGATCGAATATGATATGTTCCTCAATTTTAATTTTTTTAAATGGTGTCTTGCAATTTTTGAGAATAATTGCTAGAGGGTTGGTGAGGGAGTGATTAGAGGGTGGTGGGGTGAGTGTGAGCTTAATATTATATTTTCTTCAATTTGTAAAATTAATTTTTCGATTTTTTTTCTCGATTTTTATGATAGGAAGGTGGGTGGGTAGGGATAGGGGTTGATGGTTAGGATGGTGGGATGAAAGTGAGGTTAATGTTTTTTCTTCGATTTAATTTTTTTAATATAATAATTGCCCTTGGTCGGTGTGTGAAGCGGGGTGAGACCATGGTGAATAAGTGTTTGGTGAGGGGGAGGGGTGGTACTGTAGATGGTCTGGATAGTCAAAGTAGCAAAAAACGGCAAATCTTCTACACAGATTGTACGAAGTGGACAGCACCTCCAAAGAAATAAGTTCATAGGTGCTTCCTATAGCTAGGCATTGCACGCATGGGGGGAGAGAGAGAGAGAGAGAGAGAGAGAGAGAGAGAGAGAGAGAGAGAGAGAGAGAGAGAGAAACTTGCTCAAGATCGATGAGAGATTCGTGCTGAATATTTTTGCGGTAGTCAGAACACTTTCGATATTAGGTTTGTAAAGTTTTTTTACTGGGTGCAATCAGTCTAAAGTACTGGCGTGAAATACTCACATTATGAGCAAAGATTTGAAAATCTCGTGGGTTTGATTATAAAACAGCTAGACTTTAAACATCTGCACATTTGGGTTACTTCCAAAACAGACCCACGACTTAATGACACCTCTTGCAGTACAATGAGTCAATAATAAACAAGCAACAAACTACTGGTTCTATGATGCTCTCTCTATCTCTGCCACAGCAAGGAACTAATAAGCAGTTGATATCTGCTTGAGTAGACAAACGAATGATGTGAAGTCTAATTGGTCCCGCGAATTTTCCCGGTCTCTTGTTATGGAATTATTGCCTTCTGCATGGCCCAAAACTATTTTTGCAGTAAACAGTTCATCACGCGACATCAACGAGAAAGACACGTGTACTTGTGAGGTTTTAGTGACATGGGAAAGCCTTGTGGTCATGCCGCTTGCCTGGATGAGCCATCCTACGTGGGAGAAGAGCGAGGACGTATCGCTGCGAGGTCATATATATATATATATATATATATATATATATATATATATATATATATATATATATATATGTATGTGAGAGGGACATCGAGCGCGGGTCTTGTCTTACCACAACCAGCCGCCGAGGAGCCGCTATGAAGGTACGACGACAGGGGCTTCGCCGTAAATGCACTGAGAAAGAGGTTTTGTTGAGTCAAACAAGATTTGTTCGGTGCAACCAAATTATTTGTTTGAATAGGAGCAATGAAATATCTTGTTGCCGAAATCAAAATATTTTGTTGTTCTCATTTGGTTGCCCCAAACTGTAAGATTTGGTCGGTGCTACTAAAGACTTGTTTGGCTACACGTACATCAAACTGTTCTGGGCGATATAAAAGAGTTTCACAACTTCGACCGAGTTTCGAACCTAGGTCACCTGCATCCGAGCGCTACGTCTTAGTCATCTCAGATAATATGACAACTGATTATAAGAAAAAAGCTTTTAAGTATACATATTTCTGCAAATATCGGGCAACGTGTGCAAACAACTATTTCAAGTTTTACAGTTTTACTTGTCAGTTTCTTGTTGCATTGTTTTATTAATGTGTTTATAAGATTGTTAAGCATCAATAGATGCACTAACAAACACGGTTACTATTCTAATTGCAACAAAAAATACAAACTCGCGAGCTGTATTTTCGAACTAAGGCGGTCAATTAAGTAGCTAAACAAATATATACAGTTATTCAACAAAATATTTAGTTGACAGTCTAATATTTTTTGGCCAACACAGATATTTTGTTTATTCAAACATATATTTTGTTATACGAACAAAATTAATTTTGTTGCTTTTCAAATTTTGTTTTGTTTCATATTTTGTTAGGGTAAATAAATATATATTTGGCTCTATACAAAATTATATTTCGTTCGATTTTCTGCCGGTGTGATGTAGGGTGTTGTAAATCCTATTTTAACCGTTGTGTTATTAATATTTTTAATACAGGACATTAAGCTAGTATTACGCGTTATGTCCTTCTGAACACGCTTCCCACTTATGTTTTGTATGGTCCCCATAATGAACCGTAACAGAGTATAACTACGACGCCACGTGTGTGGCTGCGGAGGCGTAGTGATCAGACCACTTGCCTCCCACCGCGGAGAACTGGGTTCTATTCCCAGCATGATCACGCCCTGACGTTGGCGTTGACTTGTGCGGCATCTCAGGGTACTCCCGTTTTCTCTCAAATTTCATTCCAATGCTGCCCCTCCTTCACCTCGTTTCATGCTCATAGGCACTAGAAGACACCCCAGCTGTTAAACACCACCCAGGTATCTCTCACTTTCGCAGGTAGTCATCACATTGTATACAGAATGTTGCAAAATTGTATGGCAATACTTCGGGCAAACATTCCTCACATCTGGAGGATGAAAAATGTTTACATGAAGTTAGGTCCGCAAACGCTTCGTTCCTTCACTGCAGTCCTTAATACATAACGTACAGTGGATGGCCTATGGGCTGGATCATCTTACTGTGGAATGCCATCGCAGCTGTAAATGGCAGCCCCATACCAGCACCCTAGGAGCCCTGATTTGAATCCACTGGAATTTTATTTATGGGGACATTTAAAGATACTTGTGTATCCAATTCCAGTGTACGATGTGGGTACCCTCCGTAAACGTTTTGTAGCAAGTTGCGAAGCAATCAGGAATCTTCCAGGGATTCATCAACGCATCCGGGTGTCCATGCAATGGCGAGTTGTTGCATGTGTTCTTGCTGATGTAGGGTATTTTGAACATCCCCTTTAGTGCCGACGATAATCTTTCACATATGTGTAACTAATTCCTGTGCAGTTCCTAGTGTTCTAGGTGCAGTGTCGTAGTATGATTCCATAGTAACATGATCCAGCCCGCGCGGACCGTACACTGTACGTTATGTATTACGAGCTGTAGTGAAGAAACGAAACGTTTGCGGACCTATGTTCATATAACAGTTTTTCATCCTCCAGATGTGAAGAATGTTTCCCAGAAGTATTGACATGGAATTTCGCAAATTCCTGTATATGTGTGTGTCTATATATATATATATATACGGTTATATCCGTTCGCTGATTGACTGCTGCGTGCTACAGAAATTTCCTTATTGGCGGGGCTGGTGGCTGGCAAGTAGGTCACCAGGTACTGATTGTCGAACGGCATTTCATTTTCGTTTTGTCGGAGTACACGGCTGGAGTTCGCGGGAATAAGTGCCTACGTTTTCTTTTATGCCCTGTGATATCACACTGCCGCTCTACATGAGTAGACGACTGATCAGAGGGTTTTTTTTGCGGCCGCAAGAGGAGCGAGGTACGTCATGCTGGCGGCACGTCTTAACCCTCTTCTACACTGGGGCAAACAAGCGATAGAGTATTAACGAACCGAACATTCTCAGGGGCGTAGGTGGTATGCGAACAAGCAACCTTCGTCCGTGTTAGTTCAGGTTCGGTTCATATTCAGTCATGATCCGTTCGTTGTCGGTCCTCCATCGCATCATCAAGAGGTCAGCGGTGTTCCCTCGTGTTCGGTGCTGGGGCCTCGTTCACACCCAGGGCGAACGGCTCCGAATCTAACAGGAGCGAACGATTCACTCGTGCTCGTTCTCGCGCTGTTCGCTTCTGTTTGCCCCGGTATAAACTCGAGCCGGAGCAGCGGGGGCAGGTGTCTCGGGGTAATTAGCGCGGACATCGTTGGGGTGTGACCAATTGGCGAGGAGCAGCCCTTCGAAGCGACGACCGGGTGGGAAGGGGGGAGGGGCTCCCACTTCGTCATTACACCTCTCCCGGTAATCAACAGGTCGTCTTTTCGTATGCAAATGTCCGGGGCCCGGCCGGCCGCCTTCACTTACCCCGGTAATTGCTTCGTTCCAGAAATGTGAGAACAGCGGCGGGTGAGCACTGGATATGTCGGCGCAACATCGTAATTTGCAGGCATTACTCCGCGCATATCCGGTGACGCTCTGTTGTGTAGGAGCGGAAGGGCAGGGGGAGAAATAGGCGTGCCACTTTCGGGAACCTTGAGTCTTGCGGCGGCAAAACAGTTCACCGTCTTCCTCGTCCCTGAAGGGCGTCCAGTACACTCTAAGTAATTATTTGCTAACTGCATGAGCGTATAAAGGCTGTTAACGATAAAGTGAGTACTTTAGAAATGGACCTAAGGAAAGAAAAAGTCACTCGCCCTGACTGCATATATTTTAACGGGCGATCCGAGGGAGATACGCTCAGTAAAGTTGGTAACGATGGCTGGAAAGTAGGTCCACATTTCAACGTCGAATAAAAAGTATTTTAGGTAAACATTTGTAATAACTTAAAATTATTCATTTCGCTTTCTGTTTTATTTAATGCATCGAAGTGTAAAAATAAGCAGTTATTGTTAAGTATTTACTTTCTAAATAATTTCACATTTTAACTTGATCGACGCATGAATAAAGTAATGAGGTCCATCGTAATGCTAACTTTACATAAGGTGGAGGAATATACAACGTGCATACAAGTAGATTATAAGCAGGGCTTTCAAAAGTGCTCGTTTTACTGTGAACAGCCTATTCATAGAATAAGAAAGCGCGGGTGTTAAAGATATTTCCCACTAGCTGTTACCTGCGGCTCCACCCGCGCCGTGCTAAATATAAAAAACAGCAGGCCAACCAGTGCCTACTCAAATGGTTGGAGCCATATTTTATATATTCCCTAAGAAATGCTTCGTTTTTCCGGGATGAAAATTACCCTATGAGCTATTTCAGAATATCATTCACCCCTGTACCAAATGCCATCCAAATCCGTCGAGCCGTTACGACGTGATTGAATAACGAACAAAAATACAAACTTTCGCATTTATAATATTATTAAGATACATTCATGCTACCGTTTGCTCAGGAAACAGTCAAATGCGTAACAAACTTCCCAACTGTGTATAATAGCATTCCATATTTGTAGCCAGGTGTGTGGTATTATTTCCGTACGAGATATGGGTTAAAAATTTTCGATTCCGTTTAGGAAGTTTATCAGATTTTTTTTTTTTAAGTGAGCTTCAGTTCACTCCATGTGCTCCCGCCCTTTTTAGAGGTTATCTCTAGTATTCTAGGAACACAGTGAAACCCACTATTACCTCATTTACTCCAAGACGAGTATCTAGCTAACTGAGAAATACGAATATATAAGTACGTTTTATATTAGACTCGTACTAAAGGCGCAGTCACTCTTATCTGGCATGCATTTTCCGAAATTAGGCATAATGAATGATTTCGACAACAACTTTATGAAGAAGGAACTAAAAAGACTTTGCAAGTAACTATAAAACACGATTACATGGGTGAAATTGAACTAACAATCTATGAATATGGGTCTTTGTTTAAATTTTTTTGCTTTACAAAATCTCTTTCGTAATGCCACCGGGAAAATTTCTTAACAACTGTGCAAAATCATTTTCGTGAAGCATACATAACTGCTTTCACACTGAACGACGATATACTATTATAGTTGGCAATTAATGTTCTGCAAGTCCGAAATTTTTTTGGAAAAAAAATTGATTTTTCCCCCCCTAAAATACCATAATGGTTGTAAGTACGATTCAGAATTTTGAATTCACGTCTGTAAGTTAAAAGGCTTTGTTTCTTAATTGACTAATCCAGCGAGAATCCTGCCACTCCAACAGTAAACTCTCGTGATTTGTCTGCTAAGACCTACGTTACGTTTTAAAAATGTATCATCCGAACATATAAGTAAGAAGTTACAGTAATACGAAAAATACGTTAGTGAGAAGAGTGTTTCTTATAAAACAGTATCCTTACTTACGAGTGTTCCTTTTTTTGAAACTAGAATATCTCTACGATATACTGTAGAGCAGCAATCGTCGGGAAAGTTGATCAAGAAGTCATTACAATCGCAACAGGGAAATTTTTCTTTGGTATTTAATAATTGTTGGCTATATTGGCGCTTAGCGGGAGCGTTTCGTCAGACACTTTCCGATATTATTGCAGTATTCACAATTTTTTTTTTCGTTGTACAAAACATTTTCCTAGCTTGGATTCTAGTACCGATTTTGTCTTAGCAGTTTGCTGAAATTAAAAATGACAGAATTATGTTTAAATTTTGTAACAGATATCAACGAAATTTATTAGAAGATTTAAGTTAAATGTTACGTGCATTCGCCGACATTTACAGGTAGGCATACTGAAACGTTTAACCTATTAAAAACGGAAGTCGGGAATTTTTTGTGAAACTGGAATGTATCTTTAGGTTATTTCCCAAGTGACTCTGATAAAAATCGTGAAGGAGGCTTTAAAATAAATCTTGGGCTTCAAAATCTTATCTTGTCTTCTCGTTGGCGATGGCGAATCTGCAGTGGCATGAATGTTCCACCCGTTATAGCCTGTTTTTGACCGTACTACATGTAACTTACACGGTAAGAAATTATTCGGGAATTTACCATACCAGTGTATACGATTAGTTAGAAAGCGGGAATGGTAAATTTTTTCTATATACATTCATTGTAGCGTTCCAACATTTTCTCAGGAAACAGTTAAATGCATAGGGAAGTTCCCAACTTTGTATATTAGCGATGCTAAATATACCTATATCTGCAGTTTGATGTGTGGTATTATTTCCGTACAGTGTGTAGGTTAAAAACTTCCATTACAGTTTAGGAAGTTTACCAGAAAATAGCTTAGAGTGTAAGTTATAATATATTCTATTCATATGTAAATAGTTGTTTTAAGTCACCGCAAACGTGATATAGCAGATAGGATAGTAGCCTCTCCCGGTAATGACTACTGGTATTTTACGAGCGTAGTCGATCGGTCTGCCTCGCCTTTCAATGAGATTTCACCCCCACACTCTAAAATCCGAATCAGTGAAATCAGTCAGCGAAATAACGTTCAGTGAAAGTCAGTTGATATGCTACTGCTGACAGGCGAATCAGGGATATTAACATTTGAACAAGTGATTTATAGCAGTGAAATTCTTGATATTCAGTATGAAATCACAAATAAATAAGTAAAATTCAACCACTATATTAAGAAGTTATCAGGCACTGATTATTGGTTGCTCAGTTCTCACTGTTTTCGCTGAAATGATTCAGTTCTCACTGATTGAAGTTTAGAGTTACCAACATCCTTCCTAATCAGTTATGGTGCGTTGTCGTTTCCATCGCCGTAAATGTGTCTGAGTTTCTATAGTCTGTTCAAGGTAATGTGAGTACTTTTGAAGCTCTAGTTACTTTCTCCTTTCAGCCATTTTTATTCTTTAACCGCCTTTCTTAAATTAGTACTTTCGTGTAAGTCATGCGCATTGTGTATATACTCAACTGCACTCGGAAATTTACTTCTAAGGTTAAAATAAAATTTATTTATTTACTATCATTCGAAATGGCACGCCTTTAAAAAGTGCTCACTTTCTCGTGAATAGCCTATTTTTAAAGTGGTACGGGCTGATGTCAAGGCGTTTACAGCACGAGGCTGTATTATTATTTTATGTACATGTGATACGTTTATGGATGTGTTTATGAGTAAAACACAACCCAAAGCCAGTTAAGAATTTTTTTTTCAAAGGACACAAATTTAAAAAACTGCTGTTCGGTGACTCAAGTCCAATGCCACATTGAAGTATATATTCTGGACTAAAAGTTATTTTGAAAGAACACTTGACTATTTCTTGCACTAGTCACAGAATTATTTTCTAACTGCCGGTAAATAGTTACAAACTATTTTATGGTCACTACAAAATAATTTACCATATCATTAAAATAAGTTAACGGAGTAAATTTCCATTAAAATAGTTTGAAGGCATCGAGCATGAGATTTCTGATTACATCAACATCTGTCTGCCGAGCGATGTGACGCAGTGGTAACTCACTGGACTCGAATTCGGGAGGACCCGAGTTCGACCATCCTGATTTTCCGAAATCACTCCAGGCGAATGCTGACACCATGGCTGATTCCTTCCCCAATCCCTCTTCCCTGCGCAACCTGCGCCGTCTCTAATGACCCCACTTACCTTACCAACATCTATTTGACGTTTGATGAAATATTGCACATTAACGTCCAGTTTCAAGAAACTTGCAGTTTCAGTGGAAAATGAGCTGAAAATCTTGACTCCTACATTCCTTAATGCCAACTCATAATTAACCTTTGTTCAACACTGTTGCTTCTGAGAACTATGACTTGGATAAGACGAAATACAATTACTTAAATTCGATAAAATATTATGGAAATCTTCTAATTTTTACAAAAGTAAAGTTTCAAATATGCTCCCTTAATTTCTAACAAGGCACAAGAATGGATAAACTGCATGAAGCAACGTAATTTCTTCTAGCAGGTTTTTTAGTTGTATAATTATTAAATTTATTGGCGTTTGTAAGTTCTATGTTAAAACTATTGCAATAGGTAATAATTAAATTTGAATTAAACATCAAGCATATAACAAGCGATTTTGAAAAGTTGTTTATTTTAGCAATTTTAATATTTCGTAAATGACAGGCTGTCCTAATTAACGTGAAATTCCAACATACTTTCACAACAGATAAAAATAATCAAACGAAAACATGAACCTAAGCTCAAATTTGTGATGTGCAAAGGCTGTTTAGTATATTGTAATATCGCTTAAAGCGATGGAATTATTTAAGTCAATGTTTTCTCTTGGGCATGCGATTTACACGTCTGTCACTTGAGACTCGATGCGATCGACAACAATCCTGAGCGTGTTTTCCTTACTTGGTTTCCTAACTATATTAAGGAGAATGTCGTTGGACCTCATTACTATCAGCATCACCAAATCCCTGCTGTCAGGCCCCTTTCCTTAAAATACATGTGCGGATTGACATTTTACAAGCTATTTTACTTTACCAATGTTTGATTTTTTTTGAGCTCTGCCTAAATAAATTCAAGAAAGTGATAATTTATACCAAAACATTTTGCATATTAGGCATATTCCAATAGACAATAATAGGTGTTAGAGCCTAATAATATATAATTTACAGTCAATGTAATATCAGTTAAAACATAAATTAACATATACCGGGTGTTTCTTAACAATACCGGAGAAACTCTGGCAGGTTATTCATTACGAAATACTTTTCGTTTAAAATATCAACTACTTGATATTAAGGAACAAATCGGCGAGAAGTGTTTTGTATAACTGAGATCATACAGCTCGGAAAACGTGGTTGTCAACATCAGCCACCTACATAGTGAAAATGAATTGTTGTTGCATCTTATTTTTGGATGAAAGTTTGTAATCCTAAGACGCACGCTATTTTTAAGACATCTTTGGATGAACATGTAAGACTCAACAAGATCATCATGTCGCTACACTCTCCGGTGAAACGTTTTCCAGAAATCCATTCGTAACCTTCAAAATAGAATTTCTGTTGCCTAACAGACAAGCAACAGGCAACACAAGAAGGGTTTTAATATCAGGATTATGTGGGGGTGCACATCCCCCTTAAAAATCACTTAAGGGGAAATGTGTATCAATTTTAGTCTTATGTTTTCGTAAGGAATAACCAGGCGGAATTTTTCGGTGTTGGGAAAAAACACCCGGTATATTTTAACTGTGTGACGGATACTTCCTGTAACTTGTTTAGGTAAATACACTCTAAATTCGAATCAGTGGAAAACCACTGATTCACAGTGAAATTCAACTACTCGAATCAGTGAAAGTGGTTCCACTTAGAATCTGTGGAAAACCACTGATTGTTTCAGTGAAAAATTTCACTAATTGAATAAGTGACGGCCAACTAAAGCGGCGAATTAAATATTGTTTATATTTTATTCAGCTAAATAATTACGTGAAATAAACATATTTACGATAGTTTGCTCATTATATTGTGGAACTTATCGTCATTAAAAGAATTAATAAACCTTTGGAGTTAGCCGTAATTGAACTTATACACCCTTTCCACTTCACTTTTAGGCCGTTACCTTACTATCTGCCCAACAAAGTCATGATGAAATAAAAGAGGAAAATATATGTCTTATAGTTCTTATCGAAATCGTGAAGATTTAAGTTGTATGTCCTTACTTTTCGTCTTTGGTTTAATTGGTACCGTTAATACTGCTAAAAAACGAACATTATATATGAGTGCACTCTCTTCACCACATCATATGCTGTTTAAAACTCCAAACAGAGCGCTGTGATGAATACATGAAAACGAAAGGAAAAACGGAATGAAAGGCTGAATATTTACATTACCTCGTAAAATGGTGTTTTGAAAGACGAAACAAATTTTGGAAATTATTCTGTAATGGTTTTATTAGTTAATTCGTTTTATTTCACTTGATGAACGTTGCTTAGCGACATTTTAAAACGTTGCTTGACGGCCATTTTACACGCTGCTTAACTGATCCATCAGTCAAAAAACAAACCACTGAAAAACAGTAAAAATATGACTGATGATTCTATGGAAAATGTCACTATTGCAATAATTGAAGGAAATCTGGCATTTTTACACTGACTCATCAGTTAAATTCACTGAAGTGACTGTTGAATCAGTCATGTTCTGTTGACTGATTGAAACAGTGAAATTCTCACTGATTCAAATTTAGAGTATAGGATAATATGATCTTTATTATGCATGAATTACGCTTCCTGTGCCCAGGGAGAGAAATGAAGAACAGTTAATTATTACTACAATTAAGATACTTAGTTCCGATATCAGATGATACTTAGATTATTTTTTGCAATATCGTACTTTAATGTCTGATTTCCAATGGAAGTTGCAATTCAAAAGAGACTATACGATATTATTTTACGCTATAAAACAAATATGACTATTTCAGAAACATTTAATATCCAAGCATTGCGCTTAAAAACCAACATTTAAAGTTATCTAATGAAGCTAAGAGTAACTAATAATAGTCTAAAAGTAACCAAGAATGTTTTACGAGATATATAGCAATAATATCCAATAAATATTATTCTTATATTATCCTATATCAGAATTAAAGTGTATATCATCTGTTCATTACACACAAAAGGTGGCAAAGTATTCTGTGCGTTTCTCAAAGGTTCAAACTTCAATGCTGTAATTAACCTTAAAAATACTTTCATTGAAACTAAGATACAGTGGTTAGGTGTAGTGGTATAAGCTGTTCGCTGTAAAATGAGCACTTTTGAAAGCCCTGCTTAAGATCTACTTGTATACACGTTGTGTATTCTTCCGTCTTATGTAAGATTAACACTGCAATGGGCCTCATCACTTTATTCATGCGTCGGTCAAGTGACACTGTGGAAATATTAGAAAAAAAATGTGTTACAAAACTGGTAACTTTAACATTTCGATACATTACAAAAGCAGAGGGAGAAATAAATTATTTTAAGTTATTGCAGATGGTTACCTAACACTTTTTAATTGACGTTAATATATGGAACTACTTACTATCCATCAGTACCAACTTTACTGGGTGAATGTCACTCAGTGCGCCCATTAAAATATAGGCTATGCATGAAGGGGCAGTGACTTTTTCCTAGTGTTCAATTCTAAAGTGCTCACTTTATCGTGAACAGCCTTTAACAGCACATAACTCAGGGGATTATTTCACGATGATGATCTCTACATGAGCTGTAGTGGCAGAAAAAATAGAAACGAAGGGCTCTGAGCAGCTAGAGACCCATACATAAATTATCTTTGCGCGAATACATTTTCTTTCCGTTTGTCAGGAGTATCGTGCAGGCACGGAGTAACCACATGTCATCCGTCATATACGGGTGTTTGCCCAGAAGATAATAAAACAAGAACCGTGTGCCGGAAATCCAACTAAATACAGTACAATTAAAACTGCATCTTCCATCTGCAAATGCATGTAATAGCTTGCACAATTACACGGAACAGAGTGGAACAGGGAAAAAACGTTCGTAATCCAAGACAAATTCTTGCACGTTAAGTGACCGTAATTAGCGTAATTATTTGTGATATACGACGCAATTCAACTCTCCACCTTTAGTTCACAACCATGAGCCTGAATTTTCTTGATTTAAGCATTGGCCTTTAAAGTACTACTTACACTAAGGATTTTTATTTCGTCCTTTTCTTATACTAGTAAAACACCTGTCCCTTTAATGGGCTCATAATTGGTTATTATATAGCATTACTAGACACAAATTTAAGTTTACTGGCCATGGCTGACTTCCGTAACGTAGTTGGAATTGAAATTGTAAAGAGCTTACAAATGTCCTTCGGTGTTATGCCTGAAGGTTTATCAGGGGACGGATTACAAACTAACTTATAACATAATTTATACTAACACACATGCCTTTCCTAGGATTCGAACCCAGAACCTCCCGCCCCCTAGACCAGCGGCGCACCAACTGACTGCACCACGGAAGGTCGGCCTCCGTAACGCAGTACCTCTGCTACAAACTGTAGGTTATATACAAAGGTTCGTCACTGCCAATATACGCGTACATATTCGTACCAGGATAGAAGTATTTCTGATATCTGCCCTGTTTCCAACACGGGCCTCTTCATCTTCGTCAAACACAAGCGTTCGTCAAGTGCAGAAGCTGATGCCAAAATATCTGGAATTGCGTCGTCATTGAAGAAGTCCGGTTTTTATATTTTTCATTCTAACTGTTTACGGATTATAACAGCCTTATAAATCTCTTTATGCACCAGCACATTCGCTACAGGCATAAAGATCGCTTATGAAATACTGTGCAATTATTCACATTTTATTGCCCAAGCAGAAATTTCTCTCGCGAAATAACCAGGAATCGTTATTCTTCTCCAGATCTTGAATTTCATTAGAAGTCACTAAAATGGCCTGATATGGATTATTAATTTCTGAATAATTTTCATCACCGTTCTTCCTAAGTGAACCTCTCTTTAAGTCCACCTAGACCACCTCGTCAGACTACTCGCCCGCCATTGCAGGCCTGTGCAGGCCTGGTCCATGATGTATAAATAATGTTAAGGTCATCGAAGCTGGTGTTCATTAAAGGTGGTTGATTTTCTTGAACATTTTAGAGTAGGTTTTTACTTCCGCACTTCGACTGGTGATCAGTCACGTTTGTATAAATCGATGCTGATTATTGTCAATTCGTGGTTTCTTCACACTTTTTGAATCATACCTACGAGAAATTGTCCCCATGTATGACATGTTTGGTTGTATCCTAAATATGCCATGTATCACAAGTGTTTTATGCTTCTGTTTACGTAACAGTATCTTATTTTTGATTTAACTCATCTTTTACTTATACTTTATATACAAAATATAACATTTCATTTGTAATGAATATGAATAATAACAGAGTAATTTCCGTTGGTAATCGCTAGTATAGGCTGTTCACGATAAATTGAGCACTTTTTAAGGCCCTCACAAAAGGCATTAATCCCTAATAAATATATTTTATTCTAATCTCAGATGTTGACTTTTGAGAGTGATGAAATGTATACACTGTGTTTATTAGTCATATTGCAATATTTACATTAAAAAGTGGCGGAAAGGTAGAAATTAATTGAAGGGAAAAATTTAGCAGGGCCTTAAGAAGTGCTCACTTTACCGTGAACAGCCTATAAGAAATAGTTCTCATGCAAAACATTATTAAAGTGAGTGCGCACGAATACGGTGCGTTGTCTCATTGATGTAGTTTTCTAAACTCGGTTAAGCTTTTTTTGCGTGAGTCGGACGAATATCTTGGAATTATAATTTTAGCAGAAAGTTGGAAGTAACCGTGATTGCACTGTACAAGACTAGCGACGGTTGAGTTTTCGCCTCCTCTTATACGCCTTCTCTTTCCTGGAACGAAATATATATCTTTAACAACAGGGTTCGAGTATCACGAAATGTAGACATAATGTGAGGACGCAATACCTGAAGTACAGCCGGTGGTCACAGGAGAATATTGCACAGGTGTCATGTTGTTCTCATGCTAAGGAGTTATTTGGATCACTAGCTTTATACTGGAAGGCCATGAACTCAACGTTACACAAGAAGTTTAGTCTAAATGTACGAATTTCAATGACCCTGATTATATTTAATAAGCTTCTCCAGTTGAGCTTCGCCGATAAGATATACTGTCGCATCACCCATCAGGTTTATCACTGTGAAGCATCCATGCGTCTAGATCTTACAGTTTAACGTGCAGATATTTTAAGTTTGCGTGATGTGAGAAGACTATGGAATTTCTGTAACCTGGTTTTATGTATGTAAATCTACGACACTGGCGTCTCTCTAGTGAATGTTCCGGTAGTAAGTAACATTATTTGAATAGGAGTTTTCATACTATCCCGGGACAGTACTTGATGGAATCCATTCCGACAGACGACCGCTCTCGAGATCGCCGTTCATTAGTGAGCCTTTTATTATTGTTCTCAGAAATATAAGCATCGGAAGAACATATAAGCATCCTACGCTCGTTGTTCATGAAAAGAGACCCGCGTTCTGTGAGGATTTCTGAGCTTACCTGAAATTTTCCTTTTAAAGTAATGATTTGTGACAAATAGAGGGAGAAAAAGAGACGGGCATATAGCTACAAATGATTTCCAGGGTCAGGGTAAAGACAGTCATTGTTTTATCATTCCTACTTACTTTAAATGACAAGTGTTGTGCAAATCAGCAAATAATGCAAATTAAATTGTGACCTGCTATAGGCTGTTCACGGTAAAGTGAGCACTTTTGAAAGCCCTCTCATTTTGCATAATAGTAAATAAATATATTTAATTTTAGCCTTAGACGTTAACTTCCGAGTGCCGTGCAATATACATACTGTGTATTTTACTTACATGGCAATATTTTTTTTTTTAATGTGGTTAAAGGACAAAAAAGAGCTGAAATAAAATATTAACTAGGGTCTCGAAAGTACTCACTTTACTTTAAACATCCTATGTCTCTTATCGCTTCGTTGTTTGTTGGCATAAAAGGGGGAAAATACTTAAAATAAAATAACGCTGCCATTTAATGATATTTTAAAATGATTTTGCACTTTGGCGTCAAATTATTTACATTTTATTCACCTTCGTATTCGATTCCAATACAGACTACACAAGTCTGTATGATCTTCAAAAAATTCGGTAGCTGATTCTTTTTAATTGTTTTTAAAGTTCTGATAGCGTCGTTTTGTGCCATGACTCCCTGAGAAATTATTGAAACGTATCTAACAGTCATCTTAAAATAAAGTATTTCTGTGAAGTGTAACTATCGCCGAGTAGGTACATTGTCACAACAGTTGAAAGAGGCGGTTATTATTAATTGCAGTTATCGACAATTCGCCATTTGATAAGATAAAGAAGTAATTTATACTCCAATTTTGAAATGTGCCATTATAATCATAAATATGACAGAATTTGTTTATTTGTGCCTTGCTTCTGCAGAGTGACTGATGGAATCTCAGGCATCTGATCAACTGAAAACCGAACTCTACTAACAATCAAATTTCTCTTGTGATTCGAGTAAAATGTTGACTTTTTAGATAGTCTATATCGAGTTTTCTACGCGCTGCAGTTCGATGGTTATTTAGAAACGTCTTTTTACTTGCAACACACCTGCGGCACAGTCTAAACAAACAACACTGAGGAAAATAACTGTTTCAGTTTTTTTATCTAAACGATATTTTGTTGGTACAACCAAGCATATGTTCCTCCAAATGAATGAAATTTGTCCACAAAGCCAAATAATTTATTTGAAGCAATTTTGTTTGTGCCAAACAACATTTCGTTGTTTTAGTATTTTTAATAAATATTTAGTGTAAGCAAACATATAGTTAAATTTGTCAATAAATTAGTATGCTTAATTATGTGCGATATATTTTGAACAAAGAACTTTTTTGCAGCCATCAATGATTTTGTTGGCGACACTAATCAGATTGGTTTATTTTCGCCTTCTTTGATGGCTGCGTGCGTTCAAAGCAATCATCCATTTTTTCGTCATATGTCACGGCAAGATGTTTTCTTGAGAATGGATGATGAGATGACCAAGGAAATTTTGGAATATCGGGATTTCACTAACTTTATAGACGTATTCGCAGGTACTTTAACTAATTATTATTACTCAATTGCAGTGATTGTAATTAATTGCGTTGTATAGTTGTTTAGGTTTACATGTTAGGCATAGACGCGGATTTATAACCTCGGTCTGTATCTAAGTTGTGTGTGTATTTCTTTACTACACTCGCAAAGCATTCAGCTTGATAATTTGTGACTGTGTACTGGAGTACAGATAAATGCTTTGCACATGCAGCATTCATATCGCCACATATTCAAACATTAAACATCCACATTTTATAATAATAGACATTCAGAAAACTATAGTGTTAATAATAGTGTAATATTTTAAGCTTGGTGTCCAGCAATAGATTTACAATAAAGATTCCGTGGCTCGTGAATATATCGACAGAAAAGGCAAACTAACTACCTAATAAATGTGTGCACATGACCTCAAAATACTACAGTAAATACCAAAAAAAGATTTGGTACTGCCAACGTAAGATTTGGTAGGGGTAACCAATAATTTGGAGAGGCAACGAAAGATTTGGCTCAACCAAACAATCCAAATATTTGTTGCAAACAAATAAACCAACAAATTAATTTGGTTTCAACAACAAGATAACACACTGCCCCTGTACAAACAAATGATTTGGTTGTGGCAAACAAATTTTGTTTGTAGTAAAAAAAAATTCTATTTACCAAACAGCTAAACACACAAAACTAAGATTGGAAATAATATGTAACCGTCAGTAAAATATCAGTGTAGTAAGCATATGCCATTCTTCGGATTAGAAATAAGAAGTGCTAACGTTGATTGTTCTTGTTTGTCTCACTGAAAAGTTCTGTGTCTTTGTAATACAAGTAATTTCCAACGCATCTTCGTGTCAACAACTAGTGCTTCCATTGAATGAAAATACATGTTGAAAAATGGTCTTACCTCTTTCTTGGGCGCACTTTGCTGATATAGGTTTCCATTCGACGTACGTATTTCTGCTTGTTACCAAGCTAACCGAAGCTCAAACAGCCATTTTTCTGAGTTGTTTATTTGGTGCCATGATCGTCCCGGAAATAAAGTTGGTCCAAAAAAAAAGTAGATTTGATATGATTTGCTACACAGCACTGTAGAAAAGTTTCATTGAACTTCCTTAACTGCAATGGAAGTTGCCTGTTTTTAGTATGGAAATTTCGCCATACATCAGGCTGGAATTATGCAAATGCTACTAACAGTTGGCAACTTCACTACTCATCTGAACCTTTCCTGAGTATATTGCTGTGACCCTGCTTTATCTAACAGTTCACGCATTCACTACACTGGGGGTTGGCGTAGTCTAGTAAAGCAAAGGCCCAGTTATTATAAACACTACAATTTATTGATATCTCCAAGTATACAACCAAGCAATAATTACAACGTTGCGTTACTCTTTTGACTCAAAGCAAGAGAGACTATTTAGCTCAGATTAACAGGGAGTTGAATCCATAAAAATAATATTAAGTTGCTCTCAGAAAGAGGTTAATTAGCGCCTCACTCGCCTTCGCCTCACGATACTCAACACGCCTTAACAGGACTGATAATTACCCACTACCGGTGAGTCGGATTCGCTCAGGCTCGTCTCGACGGCTTCGCTCTCTCGCTGGACTGGCGGTCCTCTCTGCGGAGTTGACACGGGTTGCCCTCAGGAGTCGGCAGGAACAAATATGGTCGCGAGCTACCAATGCTCGCGCCATTCATACCTCGCCGCCCGGCCTTGTTTGGATACCTTATCCCCTGCTGTTGCCACAACTGACGTTGCCATGGCCGACTTCCTCCTCGCAGCGTACACGGCCTGGCAACCCTTGGTCTTGTGATGCTCACAGCAATACGTACGAAATCTACCGTGGACATAATGGGAAAAAAACTTTACGTTTCCAATCTTTCTCAGTGCATATTATAAAATTATGTGGTAAATTTGCAAGAATTCTCTTAGAAACTGCTATGTTGTTTGCTGTTGCTAACTACGCCAGTGGTAGCGTGTCGTGTAGGAAATGGTCGAGCTCAGCTCAGCCGTATCAAAGATATCGCAATCATTCGATGTAGCGTACACCAGTCTGGATGTTAGAGCTACCAACGAAACACGTTAGAGCTATTATAATATCAATGAAACAAGTTTACCACCACTCTAAGTATATCACTTAAACGGGGTAGTCCGAAAGTAAATCGTAAGAATTAGCGTGATTACAGTTGCACTACATCTCAATGAATCTAAAGTTTTCAGAAATAAATCTTATGCCCCTGTAAAGCTGTTTAATTTTCTCCTTCTAACAAATTTTATATTAAAATTTCAAGACGAAAACATCCAACAGATTTAGGCATCATACAAATTTGGTCTAATATTCTTGAGTTTGTCTATAGCCTAAGATGTTACAAAGTTAAAGATTTTTATTTGATGGACCTTGTCGGTTATTATTTAAACATGCGTTATTTTCAAAGCGGAATAATACTGTTGTGTTATCCTGCACGCCTTTGCAAGAAGGAAGAACTTGGTCATTTATTTTGAATTATAAAGTGAATTTTATAATTATTTATAGTGAAAATATGCGACTCGATGCAAATAGTTGCATTTGAATTTTCACTATTTTGGTTTAATATGCACTTACAGAAGCATTCATGTCCTGAAAGATATCAGAAAACTGAATTATCTCCGTAAACTTATTGCGTTTCAAGTTATTGGAAGCCATTTCAAAGTTCATTAGGGTCGAAAATGACCGTTTTAATGAAAACGATTCTGATTGACTGAACTAGTCAAGCATTCAAGAAATTTTATTACAGATCCACTACACAAAATATTTTATGGAAACTGAGGCCATCCAACTTTTCCAGACAACGTTTCGTTGACGTCACACATTGAGAGAAATATTTGTTGTAGCCAACCAAATATTTGTTTGTCAGGGCCAAATTTATTTAGTTCCCCGAATAAAATATTTTGTTGAGTAAACAAAACTTGAAAACCAACTTAATTAATTTTGTCCATCTAACAAAATACGAGCTTGAATAAGCAACACCTTTTTGTTGGGTCTAAATAAATTAGACTAACACAACATTTTGTTGAATCAACTGTATTTATTTGTTTAACCACTTATTTCATTATCTTCGTTCAAAAATACCGGTCGAGAGATTGATATTTTTGTCGTGACAATTAGTCTTTGTAAGTGCATTTATTGACGCTTAACGATAATATAGACATGCTAATAAAAAGTTAAAAAGAAAACTCTAAAGTAAGACTGTAAAACTTGAAATATTTATTTGCGCGTGTTGTCCAGTATTTGTATTGTCTGTAAGAAAAAACATGCTCATTTCGCAGCAGTCGTGATAGGTATCCTACCCCCATAGCTCAGGGGTAGGGTGATCGACTTGTAGTCGAAGGGTTGTAGATTCGCACCCCGGCCCCTCTACGGCAGATTTTCAGTTCGCTTGTCGCACTGGAAATTTGTCAGCAAGTCGGTCTAACTGGAGCTCGTCGTCATCACTTCAACACGACAAAATACAAAAAAAGTGAGGTTGCTAAAGGCGATATTACATGATACCAGATTCCGTAAAAGATTGTGCAAAGTCCGCCATAGTGGCCGGTATACGGGCTAATATGGCACCCGTCATAGCGTTTCCCGCCTTGTACGGCCAGATTACGTACCAGGTTTGATAACTGGACACATACTATTTTTCGTGGCAGGATCCATACCGGCTCTCGTACCTGGCCAACACTAATATAACAATATTAAGATGTGCTAGCTAGTTTTTTCATAGTCTTACGCAAGTTACTAAATGGTTGCAGTTCTACGAATGGGGTTCATATTAACTACAAAGCATACACTGCGCTCCCACCGAGGGTACTAAATGCTAGTACGCGAACTGCTGTCGTGTAATAAGAATGTTCCATGGCGGCTCATATAGCGACTGGTATACCGGCTCGTACACCAGGGCTTGTAGAAACTTGTACAAGAATTGAGTACGGCTGCAGATATCGTGTAATATCGGCTTAAGGCTTAGGGCTTAGGAGCAGATATTCTAGTTTCGAATCTCGGCCTGGATTTTAGTGTAACTTTTACATTAATGTGTACGTAGAGCCTAACAAATATTTATTTGCACCGATTACAGTATTGTTTTGGGTAACAGAATAATTGTTTGGGGTAACCAAATAACAACAACAAAATAATTTTGGTTTCAAAAACAAAATAATTTATTGCCTCTATGTAAACATTAAAATTGGTTGCGCCAAACAAACGTTGTTTGTGCGACAAAACATTTTCTCGGCAAAAAATTCCAACTTATTTAACTAAACTTTTTTGTCGCAGTTCGACGGAAAATTTTGAAAAAATGTCGCGTTGGATTTTAATACAACAGAAGTGATGAAATTAGTTCTATATATTTATAGTTGGTGTAGCCAGCTGCGATGAGGATTGTAACCAGCTGCGATGATGATTGTAGCCAGCTGCGATGATGATTGTAGCCAGCTGCGATGATGTTTTTAGTCAGTTGCAATGACTGTGGAACAAGAGGTGCATGGTGTCGGCAGATGGATGTCCTTGGCATTGTGTGATGCTGGGAGGTCTATAAATTTATTGTTGTGTTGAAACTGTTATAGGGAGGAAAGTAAAAAAAAATTGACTGAGGTATTCGATAGTGCCCCCAAGATAAGGTTGATATTCCATCTGCTTCAATGGACCGCTTATCATCCATACCTGACAACACTGCCTTCGTTACGTGTTCGGCGTAGACTTGATGAGCACTCGAATGGAACTGATATTGGGTCCCTATTACCCTTCTGCAATTTTCGAGGCAATCTCGATAATCCTCGCAACCTGATGGATTGCAACACGTTGGGTTTTACACCCTTCACCTTACGAATAAATTGCTCATTCCCTACAGCACATGCGTAAAGCTTAGGACATAAACCCACAAAGTGTGTGATTATGCGCCCAGCACATTCATCTTTCATCACCCCGGTACAGTAAGGTCTTTGATCCCGTGAGGGAATCCTTGCGGATTATCGAGTGTATAGTTAGATGTATCAAACCGCGCCTTTAAATCTGGATTAGCTACTTTATATACATCATCACAAGCTATAGAGTATACAAAGGAATCGGTGTCACAATACAGGAGTTACAAAGCTTGCGGAAGAAATTTTGTACACATGTACAGATAGTGAAATTCATAGTGTTAATTTTGAAAGGTCGAGAATGGCAACACCAGTTTACAAATGTTTGTTGAACACAACAGAATTCTTTGACATCTCGATGAGGACTATGTTTTCATTGGTAATCTACCACGCCTGGAAATTCTGACGTCCTATCAGCTCTCCAGCCACATAGATCGTGTCATACCTCGAAACGACTCTGATGTGCCTTTTCCGGCGGACATTCTGCAATGTTTATCCATAGGTGGAATTATTCATCAACTTGAAAAATGATTTTTCGAGTGCATTCGCAGCCTGGGCACGTATCTTGATGTTAAAGTCAATGTACGGAGCTATCCATGCCTTCTGCTCAAAGCGCAAAACGCAATGAACAGAGTTAAGTTTATCCCTGTACATCAAGTACTGCCTCAGTATTTCCCCATGTATAATGAATTTTTTTCCATGGCACAAGTGTTAAAAGAAGTCTCTCATGTGAGCCGTTCGGGGTACGCCATTTTCTAGGGCCAAAGACAGATCAGATAGTTTATCATGACATTCCTCCGGAAAAGACAGATCAACTTCTGTGAAAAAACAAGTGTCACCATCATTCACTGTGTTTGCAAAATCCCATTAAGAGAACACGTCAGCCTCAACCCAATCGAAATTACCAACTGGAAGCTTGGACCGCATCGTGTGACTGTACATCCCGTTGATGTCGAAATAGCATATATATATTTCGATGCCAGACTGGGGTTGTAGTCATCACCCATGTAAACATTGTTGGCTTCCATAGGTCTTTTTGAAACTTAGGTAATGCTGCCCCTAACCCCGCGTTCTACAAAATTATACATGTCAGGATCAGTCAGGAGCTCTAGCCGCGCACATGTTATTGAAAATGAAGCATCCCATGAAAGATATGGAGCTGTGACGTACATGGCGAGGTCAAGACCGTAATGAGCCAAACATATGGTCCTGAAATTCTCAAAAACATCAGCCAGCAAACAAGTGTCCACACAAGTAATGAATGGCATTCTGCAGCAGTGTTTATGCAGTTGAATGTATCCCATGCGGCTAGGGCATGAGCGTAATCCTCATCGCTAATGCCTTTGCCTCTCATCACGTTATGAAATGCGTCCTTTGGCGGGAGTGACTTGCACATCAGACTGTCTGGCGACGTAACAAAGTCACAAGGGAAAACTCCCTTCTGTTTTGTGTCAATTCGAATTGGGTGTTGTCTGGAAACATTGAGTGGGTGATACTCAATTGTGCAAGTAGTACATTGCCTGCCAAAATTCCAGAGAGGAGCTCATGAATTGTAATGAATAAATAAATCTTAACCTGAAATATTGCGCCTTTCCATTACAAACAGTCCCATTGGGAATCTGTTTTTTATACATTTGTATTATGCAAGGGTCATTCCAATCACTTGAATTTTTCCAGGATTTTCAATTATCATAGTTCCATCATGTAACATTACATGATGTTCAGCTAAGGACAATGATAAAGTGAGCATCGTAATTCTGCAGGTTATGGAAAACAGTCATAAGTTGTCTTTTGGGCAGTCTGAAATTCAAGTTGCACTTATTATGTGTGCAGCCTCTGATTTCGCCCGTCAGATTGTCATGGTGGACCACAATATCATCTGTACGAGCAGGTCTTACAAATGTGACTACTTTTCTGAGCTGCCAACCTAGCTTCATCAAAAGGGGGCTATGCCTTCATCGCAGCAATGATGCTATAAATTCATGCAATCCAGTTTGTAAGCTCAATTAATTTATCAACTAATTTGTACATACAATCAACACCCACAAACTCGAAATGCTGAGATAAACTTGGATTGTATGAACAAACCAACAAAATGCTACAAGTATATGGAACATGTTGGATTATGATAGTTGTATTACTTGTTTCATCATTAGGCAAGCAAGTGGACATGGGTTTCAAGAAACTTTCTACATCGCAATAGGCGACGAAACCCAATCTCTGCTGTTTGCTGTAATCTTTAAATTCCAAGTACTTGTCGTTCCAAGTGGGGAAAGTACTGCGAATAGCCTTTTTTTGATGGCAAATAATATCGTGATTTGCGAGTTCCTCCTCACTAACAAAGTACTGGAGATAATGTTCGCAAATGTGTTTTGGTTTTTCTTCTTATTCAACTGACTTCCAACCAGCTTTGACAAATTTCTAATCGCTAAAACATTTACGTGTTTGTCATGGCATACAGGCGAAATACACATGGGTACTACAACCCCATCCTTTTCGGAAGTTTCATCAATTATATTGCTATCTTTGCCTACCACACAGTAGACATTGATAGAAATAGTATTGTTCTCCTCAAACTTGCGAATATCTTGTATGACTACAGGTGTCAACAGACCTTCGATATTCAAAACCTGGTGATGTTTGGATATGAAGTAGATCTGTAAACATGATGTGTGGCTGTAAACAAAGATGCTACGATGCCGTAGCGGAAACACATTCCCTCCTGGCAGTCTACAGCAACACAAGCTTTCCTATCAGCAATGAACTTGGGTAGTTTAGTGCGTGCAGCACCGATGGTGAATGGTCGATATTGACTCAAATGGATGTCCATCTATGTCAATTTTTACAAACTCCAGTCAGAACCACGTGCACTAGACTCCTCAAGTCTGTTTGTGAGATAAGGAATGGTATCATCACCATAGATTAAACCCACATCGGATGGAGTACGTGGAGTGCTTTGCTTGAAAATAAAAAGTCTCTGTCGCACCTTCTTCTGCTGTGAGGGATTTCAAGTACTTACACAGTACAGAAACAGATAATCTAACTGGCCATGGTGATGCCATTATTAATCTTAATAAAGAAACGAGAAATAACTGCAACAGACACTAATTGACCGTTAAGTATCCGAGCATCATTTAGTCTTCCCGCAAATGCGGTAGCCAATAGCTGGTATGTCAGGTCTGGCAAAGCTTCCATTGAAGCTTAGGAGTCAGAAAAGGAATTATTTTCCAGCTCCCTTCGCGAAATATCTCTAATCGACTCGAAAGTCGGTTGTTAAATGATTGGAGCACTTTCTAAATCACAAGAAACGTCCGAGTGTGATAGAAATAAGTCGTCATTCAATTCAAGTAGAGATCATCCTCCAAAAGATTAACTTTTGTCCACTTAGGCGAAGGGACACTGTATCGACAGCTTGTTTGTCTTTCCGTCTGCGATTGTGAATTGGAATCGCTTACATAAAAATCTTGAAGCAAAATGTAAATACAGGATCGCTTACACTAAACTATTTTCACCTAATTAAAGCTTTCTCTAGTTACCCCGATATAAAAGTTTAAATGCCACAATAATTAAATTGAAATGACCTTCCATTCTGAAAAAAAGGATAACACTCTTTATAACACACATACACAATATAGGTGAAAAAATATTTATATTATTAACATCCTAGACAAATTTTTTTCTTAGTTTCAAAACTTTTACGTTTGTTGGAGAAAGACAGGAGCAAGAGCTGTGATTAAAAAGGCAGTGAAGCCCAAATACTTTTACAGTCAGGTAGCTAGCAGGCGAGGAGAAACACAATAGGGAATAAATGGGCCAGGGTCTCGGCTGCCCGGAGGGCCATGGGCATAGTGAGAGGGAAACAAGGCGAGTAGAGCTGGGCCGGTCTGCATATGAAGCTGTGTTAGCATGAGAATGGGAGCTATAATACACTAAACTGCCGCTAACACCACTGTCTGTCCCTACTACCCCTTCCACACCAGCTCAATAACTTCCACTTCTCCCCTGCTGATGCGCAAAGTCTGTGGACACAAATGCGAGACAGAGGAAGAACTTCCCCTGCCTGCTCCCTTTCCCCGCCAACAACGCATTGCATAGATCCTGCAGGCATCTCTGCATTGTGACGAGGGATGGGAAAAGGATAAAGTTGACACTTCCCCTCCAACCCCTTGCTTCCACCAATTTTCAGTCCACAATCCATCTCCAGTAAAATCGACCGTATCCTAGGACCTGGCTCGCCCTCGTCTTCCACAAGTTTTTACTTTTGCTCCAAGCATGCAGACTGTGGCTAGCAAATAATGATATTACATTTCAGTTTAAGCCCAGTTTAAATGCTATATTTGTGAGAGAAAAGATCTACATTTTAATTTTTTTAAATATAATACCATCAAATTTCTACACCGTTAAAAATTTAAAGTTTCTGCACCATTAAAAATTCAAATTTCCAAACCATAAAAAGTTTTAAGTAGTTTTAAATTGCCAAAACTTGTAAGTAGTTAAAAAGTTTTATGGATTTTATAAATTTTTCGAAAATAAGTATAATAATGAAAGTTTTAGCAAGGGGAATTCATATGTTACACTCAAAGCATTAAAAAGACTTGTCTAAAATTCAAACATTTTATCCTATAAACTAAACATTAAAAAAAAAATTCTTAAAATTCAAACATTTTACCTTATATACTATACATGCAATACTTAATGCAAACCTACATAAACATTCCAATCAATTTAATACTTTTACAACTAAACAATCATGCAATTTAGAACTAAACTTTTCTGAAACTTAAAAAATGCTTGAAAAATCTCTCTCCTCCCCCCTCTCACTCTCTCTCTCACACACTTTCTCTCTCTCTCTCTCTCTCGCTCTATATATATATATATATATATATATATATATATATATATATATATATATATATATATATATATAATTCACACTCACATTTACTCATCAACTTTGGAAAGGAAATAATTGACTTAAGAACCCAAACACATACATTTCAAAAACATTTAATTAATTAGAAATACTCAAGGCTCATATATTCGTCATCATACATCCTTCTCCAGTCAACTCACACTGAAAGAGCTTTGCCTGAGGGTCGTAATTCTCCCTTGTTTTAGCCGTTCGAAAGATAATTCCTCATACACATCCCTCCTTAAACACTTCTAATAACTATGCAAAACTAACTAAAATTTGTACGACTTTTCCAACACACACACACACTCAATCATACATCTACCAAACCAAAATTTCTCAGATTACTTGGCCCTACATTCTAGATGCTTTTTCACATACTTTTTCGAATATTTAAACAGTGAAGAAAGACTAGGCGCATTATATTGACACGACCCTATTCCATATATTGCAAAATGTTACTACTGGTGGTATACCTCTCCTCTCAAGTCCACTAAATAAACTCAAAACTACGTGAAAATATTACATCTGGAATTAAATTCACATGACTTTCCCCCCACACTCACAGTCGAAAGTCATACACTCACACCCACACCCAATTATACTCAAAAGCCCTCTTAAACATCGGTAAACAGCCTTAAATATCATTAAACACCTTAAAAATACTTAACTAAAAAAACATTCTTAAGTGTGAAACCATTTCATTTGATGTTAAAGAAGATTCATTCGATTCTAACAATTCTTAAAGAAATTTAATTGATTTGTAACGATTTTTAGAGAAAATTCATTTCAGTCTAATGATTTTTAAAGAAAAATCACTTGGGTGTAACGATTCGTAAAGAAATTTCATTGATTTGTAATGATAAAAAAAAATTTATTTAGTTGTAACAATTTCAAAGACCAATCATTCGGGTGTAATGATTTTTAAAGAAATTTCATTGATTTGTAACGATTTTAAGATAAATTTCATTCAGGTCTAACAATTTCAAAGATCAATCATTCAGGTGTAACAATTTAATAAAAAAATCATTTGACTGTAATGATTTTGTTTAAAGTTGAACAATCTATTAAAAAGTTTAATGAACTCATATAAATGTCCGATGATTTACTACATAATGATTTACTAAATGTTTAAAGAAAACACAAAATTTTTTAACGAAATACCATACATGCCAAAATTTTTATATTCACTTACTTAAAATCCTGTAACAAAGATGTTAGTTGATGAAGGAGACCCGAACTCAGGTCAGTCGAGCTAAGCACTATCCCGCTCAGCCAGAAAATCATTTGGGCAGGCAACACTGGCAATCCCCTCGGGAGCTCTATGGGATCATAGTCCAATGGCTTAGAAAACGGTCGAGCAAGTGGTCGAGCAAACTCCGCAATTAACTTCTCCAACAGGCGAGGAGGCTAGGTTTCACCAACATGGCAGAACCGATGGGCGGGCGAGCGGGTCCCTTGCTCTCAAAACCCCATCGCATTAGGTCCCGGAAACTGCTAGTGGACGGGCGAGTGGGTCCCTTGACCCTTGCGGAAGGGCCCTGAAGAGTCAAGAAAGAGGTGATCGGACGGTTGGTGCCTTTGACCTAGGCAGTGCAGACTGGTTCGCAGTGTGTTCGCGCACAAGAGGGTAGAAGATGTTGACCCCATGAAGTCACAGGAGCAAATGAGCTCCAGTGGTGGGAGGTGCTATTTATACTCTCACCAGCCTCCCTTATCACATAAACTACAATATCGCTATTCGCCTGAAATAGACAATTAATACCTTTTAAGACAATTGAACGTGTTTTTTAAGCAATTTTAACACATTTTAAAGAATTCTATGCAATTATTTTTTTAATTTTGCATGAAAAACCTATATTTTAGCCTTTATATCTGAATTTACTGTGTATTTGTCCTTTTTTAAGCCATTAGGTTTGAATTGCATTATTATTTAATGATTTCTTACATGAACAATTGTCATTACAGTACAAACTTTTTACATTACGAAGTGAAATCAATTTAATGCTACTTTTCAACACTCTCTTTACATATACGAACGAATTCGTGTTTTACTATAATTTATTTGTAATTTTTAATTGTTTAATTTTTTTGTTACTATGGTTAACGAATTACAGATTAGATATTAACATACAAGACCTAGCCAGGAATCGAACCCAGAATGTATACATCCAAACAACACTGAAGGTGTGTAACTCGATTTCATTTGTACATGATCTAAGCGGGAGTCGAACCCAACTTATATCAACCATGTCTTAGCCCGGAATCGAACCTGCAAAGTATATATTAGAATTTACCATACCTTACCCGGAAGTCGAACCCATATCCTCCTTGCCTAATCTGATAACTCTATGTAGGCAGGCAACATTTAACAACTTATTTTAAGTATTTATAATGTTTTTCCAGCAGACATCTTTTTGTCAGATTCAAATATATATTTATCTGATTAGTATTTTTTGGCGAAGTAATAGACAGTTTGCTATCTGATTTTTCTTTACAAGACTCTTTCTTGTTAATGCAACATACTTTCCACAGAAAATTTAAAAATCACACACACTCTCTCTCTCTCTCTCTCCCTCTCTCTCGCCCTCTCTCTATCTCTCTATCTATCTATCCCTCTCTCTCTCTCTGTTTCGACAGATGTTATTCATATATATATTTTTTATTTCATTTTGTACCAAAACAAGTTCACTTTTAATAAGGAATAGGGTAAATAAATTCTAAGAAATGGATTATTTTACATCATATTTATTTACGAAAATATATACAAATACAGCATGATCCAAAAATTCATTTCAACACAAAAGCAGCATACTATGTTCAAAAACATATTTAAGCAATTAAAAAATTTTTTCTCCAAAACATATACAAATTACACATACTTGTTTCAACACTATCAAGTATAGGATGACTCAAAACACTATCAAGTACAATTTGCTCCAAACATTACCATGTTAAACAAACACAAGTTAATTCACAATATATTTACCAATTTTTGTAAACACAAGCAAATACAACATGTTACACAAATTATTTTAAAAAAATACAGTTAGATCCCAAACTTTATTTACAACAATTTCACCTTATTCTGTAACAACTACAGGGTATCACAAAAGATTTTAACACTGTAAAATACAACTTTTTTTCTCTTTAAAACAAATATTTTTTTTATAAACAGCTAGCAACTTCCGCAAACAAACTTTTAATGCATTTTCTTAAAATTGGATCCAGATCCCCTTCTTGACCTATGCTTTCAAAGAGGAAGCATTTCTTACACACTGGTTTTCATCTGTCTGTTTGCACACATACATCTTTACAAGTAGGGGCATGTAAAACAATGCTTTCGGCCAAATCAGGATCGGATTCAACATAATAAGAGTACACATCTTCAATACTACATGGAAGATGTTTGTTTGAAGTCCTATGAAGCACTGGACATTTCTTGTTTTCACCATACTGTATGAGTTCGTGACTCTTTTCATTTCCTACAGGAAAGTAAATTACTTTAAAATAAAAACTATTGCCGCAGGTTTCCATAAATTCACGAAAATTCCCTGGCACCATAGGGCTTACAATATTGGACTTCCCTTGTTTGACACTGACATGATGAGTAGCAGGATGAAAGTATGTCATCTTACCAATATATCATCCAACACTCGATTGAGAAGATTTAGCAAGGAACAATGTATGTATTTATTAATTCTCTAAATTTGCAAATTGAAACATGTTTTAGCACTAAATTTAATTGTTGTTCATTTTATTGCTTAATGTACATAACATTTTGATGAATCACACCCAGTATGATATGTGCACCAAATTTGTATTTGCTATAACAATATATAGTATGACGATTACTATCTCATTATTAGAAATACTGATAAGGCAAAACAGTGTCTGTATTATAAACAATATATTTCAAATATTTTTTTCCTCACAGTATGAAGTTACAATGCATTCAATCTTAAGTTTACACTGGTCTGTACTGGTTTACAAGTCATTCATAACTGTTACAATTTGTTAAAGTAGCATTATAAGCATTTGGTTTATTACATGCTGACCAAGCTTGATACAAATACGTACATTTGAAATTAATGTCTGACTCACACATTTCCTTTACAAGAAAATGTCAATATAATAAGCAGTAAGTTATAGAATGCAAACATTTAGAAATAATGTATACATTTATTTCATTGGACACAATGGGAACATTGGGATCATTATTCTGAATTAGCCACTTCACATGCATATAAATTACACATCGCCGGAAACTAATCCTCCTGGTTCGAAAATTAAGTTGTGGATCTCCCCATCACAGGCCTCCTTCCAACGAACGGTGATTCCCTGGTGAGGTCTGGTGGCTGGTAGTCGATTACTCCATAACCCTGTACCTCTTATATTTCCTTGCTAAGACTGGCAATAAACTCTTTTAATGTTGATGGTAAGTCACTGTCAGGGGAAAATATCTGACAGCACAATCATTTCATTCGATTCATTCATCAATCGAATGCCGAAACTATTGTCGAAAGTGTAGCACCAACGTTTTATATTGTTGCAGATATAAACTTGTAGAGGACCATCATACAGTTTATAGAACACTCTTCTGTATACAATTTGTAGTACCTGATATATATCTGTAGGCTTGAAGATCCTAGCTATGACTGAAGATTTTATACTAGGCACACTCCTTTATATAGTGTGCCATATGTTCTTGCCTTGTAAAACATTGCATACCCAAATGCCACAGGGAGAAGTTAATCCTTGGGACACTGATGTGCATATAATGTTGCTTGTTGTTGCATTCTTCAATCCAAACAACACATTCAAAGTTAAACTCCCTTGGCAACTTATATTTAATTTTACTAAATAATGGATATTTAGTGATTTCTTCACCTTCCATGTCCCATACTAATTCGGTTAAACTAATCGAAAAATCGGTGTCAGGTCTTAAATTATTCACAACAGACTTCTTTCCAATACAATCTCAAAATTCTTTGTGCATGCATTGAAGATTGAGTAATGAAAAATTCCAATGTCTAATCTTCATCTCCATTGCACATCTGTATCTATAGTGGACTATCTTCATCTTCTATTCGAAACCATACTCGCCTGATTCCTGGAGTAACACTAGCGTACTGAAGTGATGAGTCGAACCTCTACATCGAAACTTAAGCTCTCGTGTATGATTCTCTCTCTTTCTCTCTCTTGATGTAGAAAGATATTCTTTCAATTAAAATTTGTTCATCAACGACAACGTTTTTAGATCAAATTTACAGACACAAACCATACTGTTCCAAACCTCACAGTCCCACATTCCGCATTGTGTCCTTAAAAGACCGCTAATGCCTTTTATTTGCATGATGTGTTCCTTATTATTACATGTTTCAGTCCATAAGGTGGTGATGTCGTAAAATTCTCTAATCAATTTATATTTGATTTGATGAAAACCTGATTCTTTGGTTATTTTGGTACTACGATTTTTAAAACTAAGCTTCCAAGAAGAACAGGATAGTTCACTGTCTGGCCGCATGTTAAAAACAGGACAGTTTCCTACTTCATCACACCGCACTTGTTCTGTATACAGGCTTTCTCCGAAACTTTTTGTGAAATTCCAATGTTCGTTTCCATTACACATTTGTGTTTGAAAGTATAGGTTGCCTAGAGACTGGAACCATACTTTCTGTGACCTCGAAAAGTAGTTGAGTACATTTTCTCTGGGTCGAATATATAGATTTTTTAGAAATCTTACGCTGCCTGGAACAAACCATTTTTCAAATATTAATATCTCTGCACATAGGTAGGATGTAGGTGCAAATATTCTCTTAAAGCTTTGCTTTTGCATTGTGAACATAAGATTTTTCTCCTCACAATGATTTATATTATAGTGTTTGGCTATTGAAGTAATACTCGAACAGTCGTGATATTTTCTTATATTTATTACTTATGCATTTGTTAAAGTTATTAAAATTTCCTTCTGCATTTTTCCAAGCATATATATGGGATAGTCTTCAAGCAATGTATCATTTACACATTGAAAATTTTTTTTGTAAGCTATTTCACCAGAGTCCCATTTCAGTTTATGTATCTCATAAGTGTGTTTCTGAAACATCTTTTCAACATCAGCTTTTAAACTATACGAAGTTCTGGGGGATTCAAAGCATGATACTTTAGAGTCATTAGCATCAGTTTCATAAGAAATAGCTAGCTCCTTAATAACAAAGGAGTTGTCTTGGTAGTTTTCTAAACCCTGAGCATAGCACATTATTCATACGTTATTTTATTACACACTATTTACAAAAAAACTCTCTCTCATATAAAATTTAATAAGGTGGCAGTACCTGCCTCGGAATCTACTTCATAGACTCCGGAATCGTCCATTACTATATTTGGAATGATTCTAGAATCAACATTTGTTCCAGCCTGCATGACGTACAATCCCTCTGCATATGCTGTAAGTTCTCATCAGCAATGGCAGGCATGCCATAAGGACAGTCTTCACAAGGTAAATAGGATATGATATCCTCATTGTATTTTAATGTTCAGGCAGGAATGGATTCAGTAATTTTATTTTGTGGCCTGCAAAATAAATTATGAATTCTTTTCACAACACTTGCAGTTGGGAACACTCTAGACACGTTTAGCCTTCCCATAAGGTAAAATAAAATTGAACTTTTCAATCCATTCAGAGTCGCAATTGTCACAGCAGTGACCTTTATGAATTGTACCTGATGCAAATATGAAATGTCTTGTAGATTCTGTGTTAATGATGGTCTTGATGTAGCGAAGTTGTAGTAGACATCTGACATTGTAGTGGATGCCTGGAGCTGTAGTAGACATGTTGAACGTCTGTAGCTGTAGTAGACATATGATGGAACTGTAGTAGTTTTGATGCCTGTCTGGAGCTGTAGTAGACATGATGGAGCTGTAGTAGTCGTGATGCCCCTCTGGAGCTGTAGTAGACGAGCTGGACATCTGTTGTTGTAGCATATGCCTGGCATCGTTCACGTTATAAATGCTTGCCATCGATGTCGATGCTTCCTGGATGCCTGTAGTAGATACCTGACCTCATTATATATGGTACTCCAATACACACACATCTTCTCAGCGACCTTAGCAAATGCCTAGTTAAGACTGAGAAAAAATTAATTTATCCCTCCTTATATACTGTAATGATTCAAAATGGCCACCTCCGAACATTTTCCCCTCATCGGCTCTCAAGACCTCCTTGTTAAAAGATATGCGCAAATCTCTTCCAAAATTTTTTTGTCTCCTACACCCCGAATTGATAGTAAAAAAACATTTCTTAATAAGTGAATAAAATATGTCTTGTTTGGATTTTAAATCTGAGGATTATATTGGGGCTTATATTGGGAATTTGATTTCAGGAACTTGTAAAAAATATTTCACTGCTCATATAGTCGACCTGTTGCATAAGGTTGAAACCACAGCGACTCAGGTGAAATCTCTTGGGGGTACGCATCCAGAGGGTTACAGGACGAAGCAGGGGAGCGAACACTAGAAAAAATGTCATCTGAATACTCTAGTGGGACAGGGCGCATTGTCGTTAAACAGATACTGCACGATCACCAACTCATGAAAATAAACGAAAATGCATTCTCAGGGCTGATGCTGGGGTGTGTAAAACAGGTTTTGCGAACACCAGGCTGGATCGATACTGGAGGTCTTCAGAAAAGTCAGCTTCTTGAGAAGGGGTGATAGGGGTACATGGACAGGGTCACGTCTCTCTGGACACGGCTTGATGGTGAGGGGGGGGGGCTGGTATCCTGGACTTGGGCCAGTTCTGTCGGTGAGGGGTGGAGGGGAGGGTGGCTACGAACAGCCAGCTCCCAATGTGAACGCAAGTAGGCAGTTGTAACCCTCTTGCCTTAATGTCGAAAAATGAGAAACGTGGGCTGGTGGGTGAATGGTCCCCAGTACATCGCATACACGGCTTTAAGGGGAGGGGGTGGAGGGTGATTAGCATCGTGGAGTCGGGCCAGTTCTGAGGGCTAGGAGTGCAGGGTAGGGGTGGGTGGTTGGTGGGCGAGGGGGTGGCAGGCAGGCCTCCTCCGATCTGCACACAAATAGGTAGTTAATGTAATTTTACCTGCTGGAAAAATTGACAATAACAGGAAGCCTGGGGTAGCAGTCTGGCACAGGATGAGTGGGTAGGGGGTCTAGGGAGCTCTGGAGAGAAGTAACCTCAGCTATCCACTCTCCGCCATTTTCAGTTTGTGATAGAAGCTTGGAGGAGACAGATTTGTGCAGCTCTCTCTCTCTCTCTCTCTCTCCTCTCTCTCTCTCTCTCTCTCTCTCTCTCTCTCTCTATAGTCTTCATCGGGCGCATAAGCAGTTGGCGGCCGACGAGCTTACAATCGATGGTTACCTCAACTATGGTCCGACGACCATCTCTAGTGATAGCCGCTATGAACATTTTAATAGAAAAGTATTTTAATTTGAAAATATGAATTTCTGTGTGCTAACTTATGTTTCTTTTCCGATCGATATACTGTGTTTGTGATAAGTAATTTATTTCTGTGTTCGGTAGATAAAAATACCTTTTGCGTTAACAAAAATTATGGAATTAGTTACGGAAATTTGTAGTATGTAGTATACAGTGATGTGGGATTATGCTCAAGTTGGTTATTTTGAAACAAATCAGCTGTGGTAAGAGTTTATATTGTTACATATTTTACTTATCAGAATAGATGCACGCTATTTTGTCTGGTTTAAATCGTATTCAGAGATTTTTTTGCTATAAGTTATCAATATCCAGGTTGAATTGTGTTATTTATTCATACTAAGTAGCTGGATTTTGTTTAAAGACAGTAGTTGTTCATTATACTTGTATCTCATGTTATTCATTCATACATAGAACTCGTTTAAAGACCTGCCTTGTGTAATTTCGTTTAATGAGATTGCACTTGTCGACACCAGATGTTAAACTTCTCTAATGTGTAAATTATATTTCTAAGCTCAGCATTTACATGACCTTTAAGACTCAGATAATAGCACTTATTTTGCACATAGTCGTTTGAAATTTGCGATTCGATGCGTGTAATTTATTCATACATAGAACACTCTGAATTTATCTAATGTTCAATTACATTAGGAAAACAGATAAATATCGTCTTTCAAAGTCGACTATCTCCCACCACCATCTACAAGAAATATCCCACACCCCCCCCCAAATAAACATAAAATTTACACTTAGTTCACTCTTATAAATCGTTTAAACACTCTGAAATTCTCTCGTATGTTCTTAAAAATCGCCTATTTACCACCAACATCACTACAAACACTAACATCCATCATTCTGGTCAATCGCGTACAGAATACCACACCGTCAACATCGTACAGAGTTCCTGCTACCCCCATCCAAAAAGAAAGATAGAAAAAGTTCAAGAAAAATAATTAACCCTTTAAATAAATTTAACCCTTTTTTATTAATTTTTTGCTCGGGTTAAGATCGGATTAGGGATAATTCCAATCAATCAAATCTATAATTTACCAATTAATCCAAAGTGGCCTAGGACCCGACCGCCCCTACTACTAACGTACACATTTAATTTAAATCCCTTACTATTACAGCTGACTGCTTGTACGAAGAATACACCGCTATTCTAAAATTTTGCCATGTTTCGCATGTGTGAAAAAATCAATTAACTTCCAGTGTCGCGAACAACCAGAGGAGGAGAAAGACAGGCAACAAACAATAAAGCATCAGATAATTACTTCACTAGTTATTTCAAGTAATTGGTTTGCAGATTTTCAGGACGTTACCGCGGGTTCCCATTAGCAGGTGACTCCCGCACTCCCACAGAGCTGGAAACTCAGCTGGAAATAAAAAAGTTCTAACTGAGATTGTCGTTACCATATGCGATACACTTGCCCGCCATCCTCATTCCCTTGGTTACCGCGTCATTTAGCACGCGATGCCTCATTAACCTGGCCACTTCTCGCCGAGCTTCATAAAAAAATTATTTCAATCCCATTTCACAGGCATACGTGTCGTGTTTACCTGCGCCGGCAGGGGCAGTTCTCACGTTTCTGTTTATCGTCGCGCTGTTTTGCGAGCCCTGACGCTGAGCTCGATACTTAAAACCATAAAACACTGCATGGAATAAAAACCGAGAACGTGTGGACTGAATAAATATATCTCTAACGCACATGCAGCTCCCGGCGCCTCCGGAGTGCCGAAGCCCAAAAATATTAATAATTTTCTTATGTATGAAACATTGGTCAAACTTGTACGCATCGTATGTGATGACTAGAGACCGGAAAATTTCGCGTTTTAAACGACGTGCAGCTAGACTCCATGGAGCTATGTATTCCACAACCTCAGCTCTCTGTTAATTGGCTGCTGCCCAAGTGTGTAGCCAGTTTTACCTGAAACCAGTTGCCACGGGATACGGTGCTGGTTACCACGCAGGTCTGTTATTGGCTGATAGTTCACGTGGACGTGCCTAACAAACTGTGAGCCAATTGAAAATATAAAGGAAACGTACATGTGTTTGAAGTCTAACGTGTCCTAAAATGAATTCGCGAAATTTTCCAGTCCCTAGTGATGACATTCTCCTCGAATTATTTATTATTTTTTTTCACTTTATATACTTTGTATAATTTGATGTAAAATAAAATTTTCTGTTTTGCTGAAGCGTGATTACAATTACTAAATAAGATGTATAAATGAAAAAAATTACAAAAAACAAACTAATGCTGTGGGACACTGCTTGACCAAATCACCAAATAATTCATAGATTAAAAAAATGCAAAAAAATGTTTTATATTTAACTTATTTTTCATATATTTATAGTTTGTTATTTCGTGGTTCCATGTGTGTCACGCGTTAACCCATGGCTAGAGCCCCGAGTAATTCACGGATTGATTTGGCAGCAAGCTAGGCTGGACAGCCCTCTATACACTCGAGACATTATAGTTTGTTATTAGTGGCTAAAGGGTGTACACGATAAAGTGAACACTTTTGAAACGAGCCTTAGAAAAATCGTCACTTCGGCTGCCTACATATATTTTAACGGGTGCACTGAGTGACATTCGCCCAGCAAAGTTGGTAGCGAAGAATGGAAAGTAGTAGTCGAATAAAAATTACTAAGCAACCATTTGTAATAGCGTAAATTATTTATTTATCTTTCTGTTTCTTTTTTAGTAAAAAAAAAAAAAAAGTGTAGAAATGAGCAGATTTGCAAAATATGTACTTTTCTAATAATTCCACAGTTTCGTTTGACCGACATATGAATAAAGTGATGAGGCCCATAGCAATATTAATTTACATAAGGCGGAAGAACACACAACGTGTATATCTTAAGCAGGGCTTTGAAAAGTGCTCATTTTACCGTTAACAGCCTATATGAACAAGTGAGACCTCTGTACAGGACTCTTAAACACTCACTCACACTACTGCTTCCTGTTTATTGCTGGCTCTCACAGTTGAACGCGACGTGTGTAAAGAACTGTCGTCCAATGACAACAGTAGGAGAAGAGAACAAGTGTTTGGAGTCTACCGCGCCTCCAAATGATTTCGCGGAATACTCGTGGCTCTATTCATGGCGTTTGTTTACTTCATAAATGGTTTCCCCTGCAAAACCTAGTTATAGCCCGTTCACGGAAAAGTGAGCACTTTTGAGACCCTTGTTATTTTCCTCTTTCAGTTGTGTTTCATCCTATAGCGACCTTCAAATAAATATTCCCATGTGAGTAATAAACGCAGTGTGTATATTACATCGCTCTTGGAAGTTAACATCAAAGGCTAACATTTTATTTATTGACTACTATTCCAAATGAGAGGGCTTTTAAAAGTGCTCACTTTACCGTGAATAGCCTATTATATTTGTTATTACGGCTGTAACAAAACAGAAGAATTTTGTTTTTGACATCAAATTATAAAAAAAATATTAAGTGTAAAATGTTATCACATACATACAATGCGCACGAGTTGAACAACGTTTTGTACAAAATTATTAAAATTGTTGTGTCCGACAACCTTAAGGCGCTTAAGGGGCAAATATCCTTGTATTCTTGCATGTACGTATTTCCCCCATAACCTGATTTTCGGAGTCAATATTTAAAAACCAAGCTAGTCAAGGTACAGCGGACATCTAAACCGTTATTTCGAAATCCAACGTATATTTCTTACGTCATTGGTTTGACATCTGTGACCGTAATCAGATATTACCTAATTATTTAACTATGTCAATTTCACATAGGAAAATACAGGTATAATTGAAACCGTATAAAATTAAAAAAAAAAAAAATTCGTTGACTAATCCTCTACACTGTAAATTCGAATCAGTGGGAAACAACTGATTCGCAGTGAAATCCAACTACTAGAATCAGTGAAAATGGCTCCACTTAGAAACAGTGGAAAACCACTGATTGTTTCAGTAAAAAAATTTCACTAGTTGAATTAGTGACGTGAAATTATTTCACTGATTTGAATAAGTGACGGCCGACTACAGTGGTGAATTAAATATTGTTTTTATTGAATGTAGCCAAGTAATTACGTGAAATAAACATATTTACAGTAGTTTACTATTTATATTGCGCGATTTACCGTAATTATAAAAAAGTGAAACAATTTTTGAATGTGGCCGGGATTGGACCCACACATCTTTTGGCTTAGGCCGTTTTCTTACCATCTGCACTACTACGGCAACTTGAAGTATTGGGAGGGAAATATAGACTTTATAGTTTTGCCGTGAAATCGTGAAGATTTAAATTGTATGCTCTTACTATTCGTGTTTGGTTTGATTGGTACTGTTATGAATGTTAAAACGGATAGTATATATGAGTGCCCTCCCTTCATCACATCATATGCAGTTTAAACCTTCAAACAGAGCGCCGCGACGATCGCATGAAAACGAAATGAAAGACGTAAAAACGGAATGAAAGGTTGTGTGTTCCTGTTACCTCATAAAATAGCGTTTTGAAAGACTAAACATATTTCAGAGAGCATTTTTAATGGTTTTATTTGTTTATTCGTTGTTATGTCACTTGATACACTTTATTTAACGGCCATTTTTACACGCTGTTTAACTGATCCACCACTAAAAAATAAACCACTGAGTAAATTGTGAAAAAAAAAAGACTGACGTATCAGTGTAAAATGTTACTCAATAAGTGAAGGAAATCTGGCATTTTTTCAACGATTAATCACTTAAATTCACTGAAGTGACTGTTAAATAAGTCAGATACGTTTGACTGGTTGAAACAGTGAAATTCTCACTGATTCATATTTAGAGTGTATGTCATGTCTAGCGTTGATTTTTTATATCTGGTCATACATTTTCATTACGAAGATTTGTAAAAATAAATTCTAAAATGGAATGGATTAGGCTACTACACCCTAAACTTCCCCCGCGAATTTTAAAAATGTGTGTCCATTGTGTTATATATATATATGTGTGTGTGTTCTTTTCATTATATATATATATATATATATATATATATATATATATATATATATATATATATATATATATATATATATATATATATATATATATACACACACACATATATACGAGAAGAACACACTTTTCAGACGGTATCTGTTGAGTTGCTTTCAAGATGTCGGGCACATTAGAATAGACATCATTTCGACTCACCTAAAAACTGCTTATTCAAAACGCTTATTGCCAAATATACCTGTCTGCTACATGCAAACAAATACTCAAGAGTCCTGCACTGAATCTTGCCCTAAACTTTCCACCAATGAAATTATAGGGTCAGCGCTGAAGTTTCATAGGTATAGACATGCAAATTTGGCGTTGTTTTGTGACTGCAGACTGAACTCCAAGATGTCGTGTGCTCGTTTCTCTTCAGCCGTTGGCCGACAACTTGTTTGGTACGACTCAAGAAATACTTTTAGCCAATAGATAAAGCTGAACTTCTGTGCAACCAGTCAGCACTGAAGCGGTCACGGACATTAATGACGCTGTATATTTGCCAGTAGCCAATGGAAGCATGAATTTCACTCAGTCAGAGATATAAGGCATTGAAGTCCAGCATAGTACCAAATAATAACGCGAATTTCGTAGGTCTCTACTCGTAGGTAAAGGCTGTTCACGATAAAGTGAGCACTTTAGAAATCAACCTTCGAAAAAATTCGCCGCACCTCCCGATGAGTGGCACGTTGTGTCTTGTAAAGTTGGTAACGATGGAGGGAAAGTAGTTCCATATATTAACGTCGAACAAAATGTGTTAGGTAACCATTATTGATAACTTTAATTATTTCTCTCGCGTTCTGTATTTTTAATGTAAATTCTTTGCTGCTATCAATTTAATTTACACGGTCGTCACGTATTTCGATGCTCGTTCTTTGGCATTTCAGTTGTACGATGGCCGCTTGTCGTTGAAACCAAACTGTATGTGGAGTTTGAGCATAAAAATATAATTTCAGAAATCTTCGAAAATACAAAATAATTTGAGAGTTACAGGCAATGCTCACTGAGAACCGATCATGAGTACAACAATAACATGTTTTCCGCTTTAACTATCTGTCATATTCGCTCCAAACTCAATTCGAAAAACAAACATTTTGTGTAAAATTTTAAAAATTAAACGTAAAAGATTTTTCCGTGAGATTTACTCGTCTGATATATACGTATGCTTAGAACTTGAGTGAAATGCCCGAAGGAAAAGCAACAGTAACTATGCTTCACTAAATGAGCGCCCTTAATTTCAATAGCACAAGACTCGCCGACCTTAACCACCACCAACCCTTACAATTAGGTATCAAATTATTAACATCCGCTGCAGCTACCTATTTTCTTAATACCTACTGCTTCATTGACGAACTACTAATTTCTAAACATAAATCAGTCTTATTTATTTAATATTTATGAGCATATTGGTGCGTTCGCCTAGTCAGCCTTATACCTTTCCTACTTGATGGCTGGGTATACTGAATTCTAAGGTTGGTGACTGCACCAAGCCTGGCTGACACAAGGCGACCAACGTTGCTGGGCCGGACCTCCACAACTCCCCTCTCCTGGAGAGTGGCTTGCACACGACCTGGATTGGCGAGTGTGCACTTTACATTGCCATTCAATCGGTAACCCATTTGTGGTTCCAACAATATGCAGTTATCATTTGTTTCTACGTTGATTGTATAACATATATGCTATGGATCTGCATCTATATAAAAAATTGTTTTGCCTAATACAAGTTTATAATTTCGTACCACGAAGATTTTTAAAATTACTCGTGCCATACGCCTTACTGTACTAAACCACATTTTTTTTTTCGTTTAGTAGAGACACTCAAGTATGCAGAATACAAACCACAAAATTAATTTTTGCTGTACATTTTTTCTATTTCAGAAATGTTTTTTTATTCATTAAATTATGTAAACACTATGTTTGTAAAAATAAAAAAAATATAAATAGTACGAGTAACTGTTGAGTACCGAGAGACAAATACTCATAAAAATCATATAGACGTCACATAATTTTTTTCTTGTATTTTAGGGAAGGTATTCGAATTTCCACGAATGACTTGGAATCTTCAAAACACAACAAAACGATTATCAAATCTCGATATGAACAACGTGCAACTGATCTGTCGGAGCACAAGTATCGAAATGCAAGATGACGACGGCTCAATAAAAGCAGCAACATCAACGAACTTCAGTAAAACTGCTGCAGAACTGGAATGACGGCGCATGAACAGCTGGTTCCATCTTACCTATTTTGATTCCAGCGTCCCAAAATAGGGAAACCATGCTTCAGTTGAAATGTTAACTATGGAAACACTTATGACGAGGTCGCACCGGAAATGGGTTGGATTCCCAGTCTGGACATGGTATTCCGAGTTCACTTCATGATGTGTACTCTATACAAACCATGGCCAATATTTTTCTTACTCCTGATTGCTCCAACTACTACTAATTCCGTCCCTCTTGAATTCCTCAGTCACGAGACGTTCAGCAGTGAATTAAAATAAAGGCTGTTCACGTTAAAGTGAGCATTTTTTAAATCAACCTTGGAAAATGTCAGTGCCCCCTGCCTGCATTTATTTTAACAGGCGCCCTGAGTCATTCACCCAATAAAGTTGGTAACGATGGTAGGGAAGTAGTTCCGTATCTTAATGTCGAATAAGAAGTGTTAGGTAACCATTTCTGATAACTTAAATTATTTATATCTCTTTCGGTTTTTTTTTAAATACGCCGAAGTGTAAAAATGAGCAAATGTTTAAATATTTACTTTTATAATAATTTCACCTTCGCATGACTAAAGTAATGAGGCGCATGATAATGTTAATCTTACACTCTAACAAATTATTCGGAAATTTACCATACCAGTGTATACGTTTGATGAGAAAGCGAGAGTGGAAATTTTTTCCCCTACACATTAAGTGTAGAGTCTCTACATTTGCTCAGGAAAGAGTCAAATGCGTAGGGAAGTTCCCAACTTTGTTTAGTAGCGACGCTCAACATTCCTATATCTGCAGTTTGAGGTATGGGGTATTATTACCATACAGTGCATAGGTTAAAAGCTTCCATTACAGTTCAGGAAGTTTACCAAAAACACTTTTACAGAGTACATAAGGCGGAAGAATACACAACGTACTTGCAATTTGATCTTAAGCAGGACTTTCAAAGTGATAATTTTGCTGTGAACATCCTATAAGTAAAGCTAGCCCAAATATTTCTAACAGAACGTAGAGTGAAAGGTTTGATTCTCTTTGTGCAGTTTTTTAATTTCTGCGGAGACGGCGACTCGTAGGCTTTCATTTCTCGTCAGTGTTTCGACGCGCATACTGGAGATGTACGGGAAAAAAAAAATTATTTGAAAGAGTTGCCACTTTAATAGATAGGGCTATTTAAATACCAGTCTCTTCTCTATCCACTACGATTAAAAAATATTTTACGAATGGTTTGTTTAGACAAATACTGAGAAATCCACAACGAAATTCGTTACTAAATTTGACCATTTTTTCCGCAAATATAACCCGTGAAATTAAATAAATAGTTTATTGGCTTTAGTTTTTTTTTTTTTGTAAAAATAACAATATTTGCTGACCCAGGTTTTAAAGACACACATCACATCTGAATAAATTCAGAATCTTTTTCATTGGCCTTTATGTGCGTACCGGCAACCCCACTAGAAACAAAAGAAAGTCCTTTGGAAATTTGCGTTATCACTTTCCTTCCAAATTGTTCACTAAACACAAAACACGTCTCGAATAGTATTAATGGTAGGGATTGAAACGTGTGTTAAAATCTTTTCATGTCAACCAGTAAGTCGTTTCACTGGATTTCATAGTCGTAAGAGATTGCTGTGTGAGGCGAGGGAAACTTCTTTCTGATCCGAGGCAGTCTCGTGACGTGTTTTCTTGTCAATGTTTTCGCTTAGCTTTCCCGCGTACTTCCTATAATTTTTCCCCTGTTGAATATTGATCCCAGTGACATTTCACTACTTCCTATCTCCCCGAGGAAAACAACGATTGTTACCAAAATTACAGAGTAGGCAACAAATTCGTGCCGTCTGTCTATGTTTGCTTTACATCCCTAAGAAACTACGCGCACGCACACAGGCACACACTCACGCGCGCGCGCGCACACACACACACAGTGTTTTCTACTTTCATTATCTCATTACGTAAACAAAAATTTTTCTTTCACTCTTCATATGTATGTAGGTGTATACTTCTGGTCCTCTCGACAAGACTGCTGATCCGATGTGTTTGAAACTCTGTACTGAAGTTCTTTGTAATTTACCTGGTAACAAGTGGCGAGCACCATAACAAACCACTCATATCAGAAGCTGAGATTCGGAGAAAACATAAATTCGCAATTCTGCTTCATTGGACACTCAAAATAAAGGAAATAAATGAGTGTGTTAAAAAATTATTTTTGGTTTTTGGAAAAGTGTTTTAGTGTTCTGTTTGGGAATGAACCACATGTTTTCGTGCAAGCCTTCTACTAAAGGGTGGCCTTTGGGATCGATACGTCAAAAGGTAAAACTATGAAAGGGAGCTATAATACGGAGCGCTTTATTGTGGCAAAGTTGAATAATCAGTTTACCTCACAGCATGCAAAATGCAGTCAGAAATTTTTGTTACGAACCGTGGAAATGACCTTGTGAAACTTAAGAACTTACTGGATATTACAGTTAATCTCTTTCACATACTTTACACAGTGAAGTAAGTCAGAGAAATTCAGGTTCGAATCAACAGACTAGCAGATCAATAATATTTTTGAGAAGGGGGAGAACCGGGTGTGTCTCACTAGGATAAATTTCAAACTTGATGGGTCAAATGTTCGTATTTAATTTTATTTATATTCCTTGCCTAAATATTTTATATCCCACTGTCGAGTTTCCCCTGCAGAAAGATGTGGCATGCATAAATAATACTTCGCCTATTCTCATAAAGGTAAAGGATTTTGTTTTGGTTACTTCATAGAATTTACTAACTCCTTGCTTGGTTTACATATTTGTAGGACTTGGTACAAGGGGAACTGACCATAATGCCACAACTTCCTTCAAACACACTCGTATTTACATCACTCTTTAACCACTCCAAGACTCTGGATATCGGTGCATTCCGGCAGTGCATCTCTAAGTAACCTCAAAATTATCAATTTTACGGTCATTTTGTTTGCTCTTACAGAAACCACCGTTTCCGCGCCACAGTTGTAATGCGTGGTATATCATGTTCAGTACAGGGTTGGAAGTCCACACATTCACACAAGGAGCAGCAGAGATTTACACGTGTTGATGCAAGGAAGTTACTCACGACTCTGCAATTAGAGGCTTTGGCTCCATTTTAAGAAAAATATTACCACCAAAACATTTTACCTGGTCAAATACAGTCCTTCTTCAAAGCTTGTATAGCATTGGAAATTTTAAAATTAACACTCTACGTACCCGCTAAACAAAGTTGAACAAAATATTACCCAAAGCTAATATCAAAGACTGTGCATGTAAGTCAGTCACCCCATGTGTCCATCACAAAACACCGATCCTCTTATTTTCAACTCCTCGTATCCATTTTCTCCTTTTTTAGGTAAGATATATATTAGGCTACCTATTAATGAATTTTGTAAAGTTCTGCTTTCTTCTCACAACTGTTGTACAGAAAACATACAATCTTACAGCATGTGCCGGCGACGAAATTGGTTTAGACATAGTTGCGGTAAGCAATATTCCAATTTAATAATTATTGACTTCGGAATTATTAAAAAAGAAAATCTATGTATAGGGGCCGTTCACGCTAGCGCTTACTGACAAGCGCGACCTTACGTCCTTTACTTCAGAACGCATGCACATTTATACACATGCACAGCTCCATAAATGCCCATTTGTGCATCTGCATTGTTACGCAGTTCATCCTGTCTGTTTTTGCAATTCTGAATCTCCACCACTACACTTTTGCATTGTAACATAGCTCACTTTAACATAGATCCTTAACCCCACATTGCAAATTTACGAAACCCATCGTCAAATGGGTGCGATAATGTGACTTACATTTGCAAAATAACTGCTGAACATAATTTATATTACATCGGAATGTTTTTTAAAGCAAAGAAAATACAAGACAATTTTTACATAAATGTTAGCATTAGTTAAACACAAACTTTGTTTTGCAGCAACATAACTACAACAAACGTACTTAATATTACAATAACATTAATAGCTTAACACTAGGCCTATATTACATCAACAGCAACATTATAGGCTGTTCACGGTAACGAATAATTTTAAAAGCCCTGGTCTACTTGTATGCACGTGGTGTATTCTTTCGCCTTACGTAAAATTAACATTCCAGCGGCCTCATCACTTGATTCATGCGTCGGTCAAGGGAAACTGTGACATCATTATAAAAAAATCTTACAAATCAGTTTATATTTTTACACTTCGCTGAATTAAAAAAACAGAAAGCGAAAGAAATATTTAAGTTATCACCAATAGTTATTACTTAACACTTTTTATTCAACGTTAAGATGTGGAACTAGTTTACATCGAACGTTACCTACTTTACTGGATGCATTTCACTCACTGCTACCGTCAAAATATATGCAGGTAGGGACAGTGACTTTTTCTCTAAGGTTAATTTCAAAAGTGCTCACGTTATCGTGAATAGCCTTTAGTTATACTGATGGTTCACAGATAACCAAAAATTACTTGTTGTAGTAACATTAATATTGTTGTCACAACATTATAGATTTTCCTGTGTGTCGCCAGATGAAACGATCCTCCCTGCTGGTGATCCGTCCGGAGTCGACCGGAGACTTCTCGACGGGTGTGTGTATTCTCCTGCTACTAAGGCCTTATCCTCTGTCTTGCAGCTATGAACGATGGAGATACATGTATGCCTCCTAGTGGCACACCCGTGCAAGCGAACCGTATTAAACGCAACTGGGACACATGTCGAGCTATGACGATGTTGTGCGGCGACCTTCGTTGTAATCTCGTGAATCGTTCATTTTGGCCATTTTTTGTTTGTTTGTGAATTGTGAATTTCCATCTCGTTTATTTGAGTTAACGAAAACGTCACATACAGCAACTGCTGGTATAATGTACAGTTTTAGAACAAATGATTGTTAGCCGTTTTCCGAATAATGACGTGCAGACATCACAAAACCAGTACATATCAGAGGTAAAGGGCACTACGTCACGAATATAAAAATGAACGGGAGTGCAGTTTACCTTGATACTATGATGGTATATACTATACTACTGACTATATCGCTTATTATTCTGTATAGTATATCGTGCTTTGCAACCCTGAAATAGCGCGAAAAATACAATAACGCAATGTCAAAACCTCGGTGTTGTAAAATATTCATGTCCTTTACCTCCAATGCACAGACAGGCTATGCAAAAATTTATTTTTATGTTATAAAACCTTTCTATAAAAATTTATTGCAATATTAATAAAATTCTTAATCATAAACAAATTTCATTTTCACAAAAGCTTCTGTTAAGAATTTTTCTCCACAGTATATTAATTACATTACATATCTTAAAGTTGAAGCAAAAATTATCTCGGAAACTATAAACAGTGTCAGCTATTGCTGTATACGATAGCTCCCAACATTCGAATACCTTGTCAATAAATCTAATCTAACTACATAAAAAAAAAAAGGAAAGTAGTTCTATTCTGTTCTTTATTTCATTTTTCTGGAATCCGCGCTGCACGCTCTTTACATAGCTCTTAACTGCATATAGTGTCCTGCTTGAAACATTCACTACATATGTTTCACATACATGCACCTTTTTCGATAGTGCCTGCCAAAACAACTTACATTTCTGCATATAAACGTTTACCCGTTAACTACAGGCAGTCATCATTATGAACTTACAATTTCCTTTCCTTTATTCGGTGCAAGTGGTTTGCTGGTTTACTACTGACGTACTCCAACACTATTTTGAACCATGTAGCTGTATATTTACGACCACTTCAATGATTTAGTATTACGTTTAGTTTTATGTGATCGTAGTGCATGTACATACACTCAACTAGCGTTTGTGTGTGTAAATAACGTGACAGTGTGTACTAAACGTACGGCAGAAAACTTAAATTTACCTGTTTCACTGGTTGGAAAAATATCTCAGATGATATTCACAAAAACTAAAATACACTGTCTTATCTACATAATTTATACTGCAGTCCATGCAATCAAGTAAACCTGTGTACGTGCGCAGTTCTGTAAAACAATATTAAAGTCACAATTTTAATACAACCAATCGCCATTAAATTCATGAGAGTAGTCTGCTCATAATAACTACAAAACATTATCATAGCTAAGTCCCTTGCAAACAATATATTGCATTATAGGCTGTTCAAGCTAAATTGAGCACTTTTGAGGCCCTAATTACTTTTTTCCTGTCAGCGATCTCTTATCCTTTAACCACCTCTATAAATAAGTATTCCCATGGAAGTAATAAAAACTATACACACAATACACACACACACGCGCACACACACACACACACACACACAAACACACACACACATATATATATATATATATATATATATATATATATATATATATATATATATATATATATATATATATATATATATATATATATATATATATATATACACACATACACCACCACACTCGAAAATTAACCTCTAAGACTAAAAAATATTTTCCACTATTATTCCAAATAAAAGGGCTTTCAAAAGTGCTCATTTTAAAGCGAATAGCCCATATGCGATTACCTTTACAGTTTTCAAGTGATTACCTGCATGAGATATGTCCAGGAACACTTATTATTTGCAGAAAGGAAGAACTAATATCTCCCTGTGAAAATCGCCCCGCAATTGCATTCCTTAATAACAATTTTGAAAAAAAGTTATTTAAAAACTTGAACTTTAAATAATTGAGTGAGAATGGCTGCAGGGAATGCAGAGGAACATTCGAAATTGTGCGTTGGGTGGTTGAAGAGGGAACAATTTAAGTTATATGACGTGTGTGTGTTCCTATGTATATATTTTTTTTCCATGTTCACGAGATTTAAAATGATTACCGTCTTTCCTTAAAACACGTACGAATGCTGTACGTTTTCTCGTTGGTGAAATTTTCTATACTAAGTTCTGTTTGCATAAGGAGGAGGAGTGGCCAAAAAGTAGAACTTTACCAGGGCTTCAGAAAAGTTAGTAGTAATAGTGACTGGACTATAGACACGAATTCGTCATTTTTTCAAGTTTTTTTTGGGACGATTTAAGGAAAGAATGGTAGCGATAAAAAAAATCATGGTATATCAATCATTAATAACATACGAGGTGTTTACTGAAGTTTTGAATTGTACTCACTGAAGTCGCATAAGACTCCATAAAATGCTTATTCCTGCATATAAACTCCTACTTCCGAATAAGTTTGCGCTTTTAATCATGACGACAGCGTACAAGTATGAAACACTTGCCTTGTGGAAATTGGAGCTGAGGAACTGTGAGTGCATGACGGGTACAGTTTTGATTATGAAGAGGGCATATATCTTTATTGTTATCACCGTGGTTGCATTTATAATGTTCCATTATAATTGTAGAGGTATAAAGTTAAAAAAAATATTCTTATAAAGTATTTTAAAGAACAGTGCAGTAGTTCCTGCTAATGCAAGGAATGGTGTTCCTGAAAATTCCAACAAAAATAGCAGCGTACAAGTAATATTTAACTTGTTTTTAAATCCTGCATAGATGTACTCAAATACTAATAACTCATCTACCTACCACAATCTGTCTACTCTATGATAAAATGTCGCCCTCACTTTTTTTGCAGATGAAGGTAACGACACGATAATGTTTACGAAACATACAAATTAAGTTTATACTGTTTAAGTGCACTCTAAATAAATTCGAATCAGTGGAAAACCACTGATTCGCAGTGAAAATGGCTCCACTTAGAATCATTAAAAAACACTGATTGTTTCAGTGGAAAAATTACACTCATTGAATTAGCGATGTGAAAAATTTTACTGATTCTAAATTGAGCCATTTTCACTGCGAATCAGTGGTTTTCCAATTATTCAAATTTAGAGTTTTCGTATAAACAATTTTGCACAGTAATATACAAATTCTGTATGGCTAAGTATTACGAAAAATGTATTTTCCATGGTACAAAATTTGTATGCCTGTAATTGGGGTGATTTTGTAAATTACCAAGATCACACATTGTAAATATACAGCATATGTTCACTTGCAACAGAAATACGCGTGACAAAAACACCAAATCAGTCACCGTTTTAGGGACGTGTGCCTAGTGTCTATGGTTGTAGAAAATGGAATCTTTTTAAATATTGATTTTTCTGTAGATATATGTTGGTAAATGCTACTGCCATAGAATAAATGCAGCGAGACTGAACGATTAAATTTCTTATGTTCAATAACAGCTCTGCATGATGTTTCATTTTGCAAGTTCTACACAATATTAAACCCCAATTTTTAAATAAATAGTCATTTGCATTTATTTTTACCTGCACCACCTCTTGGAAAAATTTATGTTATTATTTTCTAAGCTTTTCTTTGAAGAAGTACTATACATATAATGTTTTATGGTGGACAAAAATGAGCACAAATCACTTCCTTCTCGAATATCAGTAAAAACACCATTATAGAAGATACAGACGATTTTATGGCAAAAAAAAAACGTTCACAGGTTATCAGCGATGTCGTTGTAAAATGCCCTTTTTTGTGTGTTATAACAGGACTTAACATTGCATATCAGGTAGTCATTATAAACTACCTACCCTACTCTTTCACAATCGGGACTCCGCTACACAATAACTTCTTATAGGCTGTTCACGGTAAAATGCGCACTTTTGAAAGCCCTGCTTAGGATCTACTTCTATGCACGTTGTGTATTCCTCCGCCTTATGTAAAATTAACGTTGCCATGGGCCTCATCACTTTATTCGCGCGTCAGTCAAGTGAAACTGTAAAATTATTAGAAAAGAAAATACTTTACAAATCTGCTAATTTTTACACTTCTGTGCATTAAAAAACACAGAAAGCGAAGAAATTGTAATTTTAAGTTATTGCAAATGGTTACCTAACACTTTTTATTCAACGTTAAGATATATAACTGATTCAATCCATGGTTACCAACTTTACTGGGCGAATGTAACTCAGTGCACCCAAAAAAAAAAATGCATGCAGGGGCAGTGACATTTTTCTAAGGTTTATTTCTAAAACGCTTACTTGATCGTAAACAGGCTTTACGCGGATACAGAAATTGGTTGGGTTGTTGTGTGTGCGCAGGTACGTAAACTGCGTTACTTGACTGCACTTGACAGCAAATGCGATTGTATTAATGGGCAAAAGTGCCCAGGGACTCAACGCACGATATTACTAAAGCATAAAAACACATGTGTCTTAAGTGAAATGAAAACGCGCACATTCGATGCGACACATCATTGTTTTCACCCGGACTCACCCGTAACATCACGCTTGTGAGGCTTCATGTTTTCTGCGTGGAGGCTGCGAAATATGCTGCTAAATGTTACGAAACTCGTTAAATACCACTACCTCGTAGTGGGCTGGTTGTAAGACTGAGGGTAGTTGCTGTACAGTAAGTTTGAGAGCAGAGGTAGAGAGTGACGAAGATATTCTAATTAGAGCCAAGCTGTTGCAACGAAAAATATAAAAATGCGGTAAAATAATTGCAAGGCGACACTTTTTTAACTAATTAAGTAAAAAAAAAAAATGTTTTATAATATTTTTCTAAAAATTCGTTTTGGGATAAGTACTTATTCCTGCTGTCGAACAAGGACTAGATCCGAAGTTATTTCTTAAAATTATTCTGGAAATACTTTTAAAACATTTTTTTATATTTATTAAATTTTTTAAAATTCATAAAGCATTTCTTTTGGAATTTTTGAGTTTTGATTTAAGTAATTTGTGAACGAAACTGAACATTTCAGATTATTAGTTGAAGCTGCAGCTTTCTTCTCTGTGCCCGAAAAACTCATACCCTACTACTATGGCATGGAGGGAAAAATTTTTCCCAAAAATTAATTTCAGACGTCTTTTTTGTCAACAGACAAAATTTTAGCGTGTCATTTTGTGGGTGCACTGCACTAGTACAGGATGAGCACTTGTTAAATGCAGGACTACAGTGTTGGCTGTGTTTAAATTGTTTCCTCTCATTTTTCCTAACAAACCGCGTTATTATGACGGTGATTAAATCTTGGTGGTCGCATGATACGATCAGCGTAACAGAAGACAATTATATCTGCATTAAAATGTCATTATACGTCACAGAAGGAAAAACAAATTAGTGAGCCTGGAATTTTGCCTTCCCTCATTTTGTGCTCTAATTTCTAGAGAATTATGTGTGTACGCCTGTAATTTTACGTCGAAGCAGATTTCACTTAGTCTTGTGAAGTGGTATGTGTGTTTAACAAGAATTATTTTTTAATGAATTGTATTTTGCTAGGCACTTTCAGACATGAAACGAACCGTTTAGTATAAAGGACCAATTGAAAGAATTCTTTGCGTTATTGAGATTGTACCTATTCCTACGAGCTAAGTATAAAGAGAGGAAATGTTTTCATTACCCTTTCATATTTTGCCACATTTGAGAATAATCTGACGATTCTATTGTGATCATGACTGCTGTTTTTAAACAAATTCGATTAAGATTTTCATTTGATTTCTCTAGTAAAAATAAGTAGGTATTGAAAATTATGACTAGTTTAATTAAGGTGTAGACCTACATTATTTTACTACTCTTAATAATGCATTGAACTTGAAGTTTTACTTGTATTTCGGTTTCTAGGTGTTTGATAAATGCTTATAAAATTATGACTAGTTTAATTAAGGTGTAGACCTACATTATTTTACTACTCTTAATAATGCATTGAACTTGAAGTTTTACTTGTATTTCGGTTTCTAGGTGTTTGATAAATGCTTATAAAATTATGACTAGTTTAATTAAGGTGTAGACCTAGATTATTTTACTACTCTTAATAATGCATTGAACTTGAAGTTTTACTTGTATTTCGGTTTCTAGGTGTTTGATAAATGCTTATAAAATTATGACTAGTTTAATTAAGGTGTAGACCTACATTATTTTACTACTCTTAATAATGCATTGAACTTGAAGTTTTACTTGTATTTCGGTTTCTAGGTGTTTGATAAATGCTTATAAAATTATGACTAGTTTAATTAAGGTGTAGACCTAGATTATTTTACTACTCTTAATAATGCATTGAACTTGAAGTTTTACTTGTATTTCGGTTTCTAGGTGTTTGATAAATGCTTATAAAATTATGACTAGTTTAATTAAGGTGTAGACCTAGATTATTTTACTACTCTTAATAATGCATTGAACTTGAAGTTTTACTTGTATTTCGGTTTCTAGGTGTTTGATAAATGCTTATAAAATTCTTTTTCACACTTTTTTTGTAATCGAGCGAAACTTTAAACTCATACTACAAATAGTAACCAAGAAGAAAGTTTTCTTTGTAAAGTAAGAATTCTATTCGTCTGTATCCATTGTCTCCTTCAGTTTCACTTAAACATTTTCTTTTGTCAACCTCGGCATTTTCGACAGACACTAATAATTTCGACGTCTCGCAATAAGCTGCACTTATAAAAAATTTTGCATCCGTGTAGTGATAAGTTGAAGCACCGCGCGAGTCCGTAAACTTATTTTCACTCTGGGTTCGTAATACACGACCAAATTGTGTTTGAAATGAGCTTCAAGATATAAATACGTAATTGGTACGTGCAAATCGCAATGTTAAACGTTTAGTCACTGGTCGAGATTTAAAAACTGCACCTCGTTTTTGTAACGAGGCGGCAGCCAGCATTATACGAGGGGTGGCCTTTAACGCAAGGAGTATGTGAATTTAATCTATATATCGCGCAACAACTTAATTAGGTAGTCGAGAATGTACGGAGGTGTGTGTAGGGGTATGTGTTATTGTTGGGGGGGGAAGGGGGGGGGGGTAGAGTGTTGGTAACAAACCAGGCGCTAAGTGCAGTGACCAATCTCTCGTCGAGAAAGAGGGCACCGTGCAAGGGGAAGGGGGGGGGGGGCGATGTCTGGAGATGTTTCATGTTGGTCACGAACCTACCATTGCGGTGCCACAAATAGGCCGGGGGCGTGATGTGGATATGTAGGGGAGGGGTGTGCGGGGTAGAGATTTCAGCCAGATAGTCTTGGTGCATGAACCAGGAGGTGTCATTTGCAGTTCATTCTCACACCGCGCAGATGCGAACGTAATTCAATTAAAGCCGCCTGAGAAGTGTGAGTCCTTCAACGTGTCCACGTGTTGATCAGCTCGGAGGAACAAGGGAAATAAATATAATTCGGAACATGTGTTTGTACCTGTTTGTACGGCCTTAATTGGATTGGCTCTGTTAATTGCGAGCTTTATTGCCCACATCTCCGAAGCTGTCGGTCCTCTTTAGTCAAAGTGTTTCCCAACTCTCTCTCTCTCTCTCTCTCTCTCTCTCTCTCTCTCTCTCTCACACACACACGCACACACACGCACTCTCTCTCTCTCTTCCATGCCATAGCTGGACGATTTTATTTTAGAAGACGTAATAATTGCTGGGAACATTGCTTGTGAAGTGCTGATGTTAGATTATTACACGATGTTCGCCTTGAGAATTGTGTAATTCAGAATTTTCGTAATGATACGGTTACTGTTCTTATTATTCGAAACAACGCCTAAATATTAACTATACGTGTTTGGTCAATGAAATAATTAGTTATACTGCATGCTGACATACATATTGCCAGAGAAAAAGTATCCTTGAACCTGTATCACAGGTCATAGTTTCAGACAAAAAAAAAAGTAGTTATTTAGTATTCGTTTGTTTAGGTGTTCACGAAGAAACATGTTATGAAATAAATCGTCGGTGGCTTTTAACTCACTTTAAAATTTACATCAACCTTTTGATGGGTTTCTGTATTAATTTTTATGAATAAAGTATTATTATTAAAGATTATTTGAGACTCAAGGAAAAAAGTTCGGAAAGTATGGACCCAACTATCAAAGGAATTTCAAAAACATAAAACAGTAAAATACACACGATTTAAACAACGTGACGGAGTACAAATCAATACGTAGAGCCCCGAGTATTTCGCGGATTCAGTTGGCAGCAAGCTAGTCTGGACAGCCCTCTATACACTCGAGACATTATCGTTTGCTTATTGGTTGCTGCGAACAAGTGAGGCCTCTGTACACGACTGTTAAACACGCACTCGCAATACTTCTTCCTGCTGTAACACTTCAATATTTCAAACAGTATATTAATTAATCTATGCCTATAATTTAATTTGAGTTCCAACAAGTATCATAGGTATAAGCTGTTTTGCATACGTTTAGTGTGAAATATGTATAATTATTTATTTTGAAAGTTGTGTTGGTTTTAGTGTGTAAGTTTGATAGTATTATCTGTGTTTTGTTTTTATTTTCTGTTATGCCAGTTTATCTATGTGACTATCATAACTCTTGTTTCTTTTAAAATAATTAGGTCACACCAGCCGGCCTATCACATTATATTTATTTTCAAAAAATATTTATTAGAACTGAAAATTATTCGTTCTAGAATGGAATCACTAACGAACTACGACGGGGAGTATAAGGGCTCTAAATATTAGCAATAATTGACGGTCATCATGTGTTAAACAACGATATATTCGAAGAAGTGAAGCGTATAAAGTGAAAGGAATAGATTACGATGAAGCAGCATATGAAAAAAGAAGAATTTGCAAGGGATATGATCAACCCAAATGAAATACTGATCCTGTAGATGAAGTTTTCGAAGGAACGGCTAGAGGTTGGAGCGACGTTGAATCCAGCACCAGGAGAGCCAGCTCGCAGAGTAGAAGTCTACCAGGATCGACTCCAGGATAGCTCCAATCCGTCTACCACTTCAGGAGATCCGGCCAGCAGATGACGATTTCCGGGTGTTCCACCAGGGGATGTTTCTGCAAAAGGTGTAGTCGGAGAACCGTTCTGCATCCCACTCCAGAAAGATGTCTTCGCGATTTCTGCCGATCTTCAGAAATATCCAGATATAGACTGTTCACTGTAAAATGAGCACTTTTGAAATCGCTGCTTAAGATCTACTTCTACACACGTTGTATCTTCTTCCGCCTTATGTAAAATTAACATTGTCATGGGCCTTATCAATTTATTCAATGCGTCGGTTAAGTGAAACTGTAAAATTATTTGAAAAGTATATATTGTTCAAATCTACTCGTTTTTACACTGCGATGCATTAAAAAACCAAAAGCGAGACCAATAATTTAAGTCAACACAATACTTTTTATTCAACGTTAATGTATGGAACTACTTTCCACTTCATCGTTACCAATTTTACTGGACACAAGTCACTTAGTGTGCCCGTTAAAATATATGCAGGTAGAGGTAGTGACTTTTTTCTAAGGTTGATTTCAAAAGTGCTCACTTTATCGTGAACAGTCTTTAGCTACAGACAAGTCGCCATTTCCCCTGACAATTTAAATAAATTTTACACCAGTCTTTGTAGGTATAAGTAATGGCAATCATATAATGGTAGATTCGCCGACTTGTTTGTCCATGATTGAAGATTAAATCATAACAGAATTTAATGTTTGATGGTATTTAGTCTAATGACATAATTTGAATTTAACTCACATGAGAGATTAATTTGGAATCATTCATGGTTTTGTTTTCTGGTTGCATTAAAAGAAATGCAATTTATCTGATTTTTGTCTTTTAGGTTTATTAATTTTTTCTTGATAACCAATTATATTTGTTATTGAAAGTTTAAGCTATTATCTGAAAGACAGGAATTTTTTATTTCTATTTTAATTTGAATACACATGCCTTTCTGTTATTGTCGTTACACTTATAATAAGCATAGATAAGTGGACAGTTTCGTAGCAGCATTCTCACTATACTTAGCCGAGACACTTTAAATCATTCATATCCCAGGTTTTTCTTTCATACTTAACGTTTCTTTTTACAATACCCTACCGAGATATATGTCTTTATGTGTTAAAATATATACTATTTAGTTGTGTGGGAGTTGCTATGAGAAAGTTAATCAAGTTAATTTAAACTGCTACACTGCTTATTACTGGCTCACAGTTGAACGGGGCGTGTCTAAAGAACTGTCGTCCAATCACAAGATTAGGAGAAAAGAACAAATTTTTGGAGTCTACCTCGTCTCCGAGTGAATTTGCGAATTACTCGTGGCTTCATCAATATGACAAGCTACATTCGCGCATAAAGATTAACACTTTCCTGATCATAGTATTATTAACAAGAAAGTTTAAATTTTTTAATTATTTGTTAATTTTTCAATGAGTCAGTGTTCAACCTAACAGAAACTCCGAATGTTGTACTACGCAGCGAAAGACATTAAAAAAAAAAAAAAATAAAATTTGTTTACTTATTGATTTTTTATTTCCTGGGTAGTTAATTTACTTATTTTTATTTCTGGGTCGTGATATACACGGACTTTTGTAATGTATTTAGGTGACGTTACCAGCAAAACCTAAAGTGGCACTAATTAGATACTAAACAAATACTCAGTTGTACAGAAAACTCTTTTTTTTTTTTTTACTAAAACATGCAACCAGTTAATCCAACATTAATTGTCTCGACACTAACAACGTAAAAAACAATGATTGTCAGTATTGCATCAATTGTAGCAAGGCCACTGTGCTTGTGTTGGGTAGTATACGTGTTTTTTCTTGAAATTTTACCGGTATTTTTTAACAACACTGAAAACTTTGAAAGGTTACATATTGTGAAAATATAAGACGAAAATGTATGTTGTCATTTTTCCCTTAGCATTAATTATTAAGGGTCCTGTGTACTGAAACATTTTCTGTGAAATCGTTGTTTGCGCGTAAACGCGTATCTCGGTAAACAAAAGTTCTGGAAATACGAAGTTTTGCCAGTAAGGATAAATAAACTATTGCCTATGTCCGTATATTTCTACTTTTATCATATTAAGTGTATTTATAGGGGGAAAAATCGTAAAAGTGATCAAATATAACATTTTTAAAGCTTGCCTATGCAGTTTCGTTAAGCGGTAAGAGAAAAGTACGATTATACGTGAATAGTTTGATCTGTGGACTTTCATCGCGTGTAATAAAACCCCACTGTTACAGATCTAATTTACACAGTAAAGCGTTATGACGGAAACACTGCACGCCTTGTGCGTAGGAGCGACGATGCACCAGGCTTGCGTGTTAGTGTCACCCGTATCGCTCCCTCGCTGCTTGACCTTAGGCGCGCAGCTACGTAGTCCCCTTTAGAGAGATATATGCCTCAGAATCTGACATTTAAGATGTTTTCTGACTCCTCCACCACTATTTGCAAAGTACTGTGTTAGCTGATGGTTGTTGTAGACATCTCTCTTGTTTAAGTATTTATGGCCAAAGTACAGGCTTTTTCCCTTCATTATGGAACTGTTTGCGATTAAGAAACAAATTGGTGTATGTTGCTTTGTGTAACTGACATCTCACTGTACACCTCTGTAGACGCGGTAGGTAATATCACATCCCCTTCATGGTGAAAATGGAGTTTGGCATCTTATTTTTGGATAAAACTTTGTAACCCAAAGACGTACGCGATAATTTTTAGACATCTTGTGATTCTGCATGCCTAAATCAACAAAAAAGGTCGTCTTGTTAGTACACTCTCAGACGAATAATTTTCGAGAAATTCATGCGTAACTCTCAAAACAGAATGTGTGTTGCCTGAGAGGTAGGCTACAAGCAGTCACACGGTGACATTTTGATATTTTTTTTTGGAGGAGTGCAGCTCAGCACGTGAGAGGGAAATGTACGTATATATTTGTCTATACTTTTCGTGAAGATTGTCGGTGCTGTTCAAAAACATTCGGTACACCGAGAAAAAGATTGGTTCAATAAACCCAAGATTGTTTGGCGCAACCAAATTAATTTTATGTATAGGAGGAATGAAATATTTTGTAGATTAAGTCGATAGATTTTGCTATTCTTATATGGCTACCCCAAACCGTAAGTTTTGGTTGGTGCAACTGGAGATTTCTCTCACTGTAGGTACATTACACAGGTTCGGTTTTTATACAAAAAAGGGAAATCACTGCTAAGATTTAAACCCGGGTCATTTTCACCTGAGCGCTGCGTCCTAGTAACTTCTGCTGAAGTGAGTACTGACGATATTGGAATGTTTTTTTTATGCAAGCAGGTCTAATACTGGATAACGTTTGTGAATAAATATTTCCAGTTTTACAGCTTTACGTTTTAGTTCCCTGTTGAACTTTTTTTATTGAGATTTTCATACCATTATTAAGTATCAATAAAAGCACTAAAAATACTGTTACTGTCCCGATTGTAATAAAATTTACAAACAAACTATCAAGCTGCATTTTCAAACGAAGAAACTCCAATGAGTGGCCAAGCAAATATTCACAGTTATTCAACTATATATTTTGTTGACAGTCTAAGGTTTTTAACCCAGCATAGACATTTGATTATTTAAGCGTGTACCTATTTTATTACATGAACAAAATGAATTGTGTTGCTTTTCAAATTTAGTAACTCCAGAATATTATTGGTGAATATATATTTGGCCATTTACAACAAGTACTGTATTTTGTTTGCTGGGACAAACGTTTCTCTCAGTGAATGTAAATGCCCCATTGCAACCGGGCCCAATAAATTAATATATTTTATTGGAAACGAGCCTGAAAATACTGGTTAGATAGTATCACAAATCCTTACTCTAAAAGCTCAAAGTATCACTTTTCACTGGACATTTAACAAAGTGTGGAAGGAAATGTTGACTAGCAATTTGGTTGAAATGCTACGAATAATATCGTGCGAATTCTTCGGAAACGAAATTCCTGATACCCGTGCCCAAGAAAATCAGGATTTTTTGGTGCAAAGCCACTGGCTGGCTAGCGACCTTGCTACGCGATAAATCAATTCCGTGGCGAAACTACACCAGATGACTTCACATGCCGATAGAGGCTGTACGCGAAAAACTTAACACTTTTGAACGCCCTACTTAAGGTCTATTTGTATGTACAATGTGTATTATTCCATCGCACATAAAATTAACATTGCAACTGGCCTGACCACTGTATTCATGTGCCGGTCAAGTGAAACTCTGAAACCATTAGAAAAGTAAGTATCTAACACATTTGCCGATTCTTACAGTTACGTGCATTGAAACACAGAAAGGAAAATAAATCGTTTCAGTGTTCACAGATGTTTACCCATCACTTTTAATTCAACGTTAAGTCATAGGACTTCGTTCCCTCCGGTGTTACCAACATTACTGGACGCATACTAATACGTTTGCGCGTTAAAATATATGCAAATAGTGACAGTGTCATTTTTCAGATGTATATTATTTCTAAAGTGCTCAAATCACCGCCAACAGCCTATAAGCAAGACAACACCTTGTAAATTCTAGCTCCGCCAGCGTTATTATCGTATAACTTGGAGTCTGGTGTGACTTAGCTTTGTATCAGCGATACCGACAGGTGGAATAGAATCTAGACGTAGGATGAGATATTGCAAACTAAGACGAAGAATTCTGAACACAGTGCACTCAGATATGCCACAACATCATGATTCGCACCCGAAAATGGGACACCTTTACCCACACAACCACACATACAAATATTGTGTTTACTCTTAATACACACACACACATTCATATTAAGTGAGTGAATATATTTGCGCGACTCTCATCGTCAAGGTTTTGATAGCCGATGAGGGTGAAACGAGGTGAGTATGGAGCAGCGCCGGACTGCAAGGGCGGGGGAAACGGGAGATCCCCGAGAACACCAGCCAACCAGTGGCATTGTACGATGCGGTTCCCACCTAAGAAAATCCCGCCGGGAAGTTCGCCTAACTGGGAGATGAGTAGTCTAACCACTACACCACCGCAGTCCCATTTATATTAATATTTGATTTATAACTATGAGAACACGTGGCAAACTTGAGTACTCAGTATTCAAAAATTAGTAATAACACAGATCATTCAGGAGAAATCGGCAATATTCGAGGAGGTGGCAAAATGCATGATAAAAGGCACAGAAATGTATATGAAAATTGATATTTATTCCTGACGGTTACTACGATATTCTTATAGTAACATGAAATTAGCATAATATATAGGAAAGAAGATAAAGCAAATACAGACTGAACGTATTGCATAGAAGATACACAGACAAATTTAATACATCTTACTAATTGGTTTCCGTAAATAACCAAGATAAGCGCACTTCTGAAAATGTGTTAAGACATAAAGTATGGCTCCGGGAAGGTCATTTCGAAGTTCTTTGCTCTGGGGAACAGCGTTCGGTATGCGAGCGATAAGTTCATCGCACTTGTAACTATTTTTAAAATAATCTCGAAGATACCCGTACTATTTGTTTTGAAGACTCTCAAAGAAAAATCACAACCACTTATAAATTAGATGTAACATTTTATTTGAAATACCACGATTGCGTATTATCATAATAATATTTATATATAGGATATAATAAAATATATAATTATATTTTAATGAGACTGGTATTGATATTTGTGTGTAAGATGACCTTTCAAGGCTCTTGGTAATCATCCGAACATAGCCCACCTTAATGTTGTCCATTTCATAAAGTGGGGTAAAATCTAACAGACAATGTGACCAACCTATACAAATGTAAACAGTAAATGCTCTAGCTCGTACAGTATTGTATCAGCTGATGAACTGCTGCGGGATCCGTGTTATTAGGTTGGCTATTTTGATGATGTCTTTTGAAGAAAATAGTACTCAGAACTAAAAGTTGTAATTTGAAATCTTAGTTATACTTACAACATTTATCGTTTACATTATGTTTTTAATGCAATATTAAATTTCCTTGGCTATTAGTAGAACTGGACTTTAAAAAAAATATTTAGCATTTATAACAGAGTATGTCGACTCATACGAACAGAAAACGTTTCCAGCCAATGGCTAGCCATGTTTATGTTTCCAGCCCGGTGAAGGCAATTGTGTGCGTGCTTTTTTCTCATCGTGTTTAATATACGAATACATTATTGGTGTTGTCGGAATATTCAATTGGCAGTTAATTATTTTTTATTTGCTTTTCCCAAACATAGTTGGTTGTAGGTACCGTTGTAGTGCGTTTTGTTGAGTGAAATGTAATATTAATCGGCACGTCGTTAAAACTGCTCGTTCCGCCATTTTCGTTACCGCCTTCCACAATTAAGTGACACGAATATAATTTACGTACATATGTTTAAGTTTGTTTGTATCAGTAAACGTGCGCGGTGTTGATTTTACTGAATGATTTTGCAAATAAATTATTTAATGCTAATGACGAACAAACGTGATTTTAATGAAGTAAACTCACAAGGATTGCCATAGAAAAACACGTGTTCAATAAGTTACAAATATTATAACCAAACAGTAAGTTTGCGTGTTTTGTAATGTATTTGTAAACCGTTAATATAATTATTGAGCATGTGGCCTGAAAAAAGCCGCACTTTCCACACTTTTGTAGTGGGTGAATAATATTTGTTCGTCTACATCGTAAATTTGAGTGTAAGGTTAACTTCAGTCAAAGTGTGTGCGTGTATATATTGCTGCATCTGTACGAATACGAACAGCGACGTATGTATCGCGTTTTGTGTTTTCATTAAAGATATAATTTTCGAAGTAAAACAATTTAAATGTTATTTCCATACGAGCAAAATTTTCCACTGCTCCATCAAAACAATATGCAACTCAAAATGCCACACACTCACAATATCATCAAAATAATCCCGTTTCACGAAATACGATAATATAAAGTCCCTCCACCCCCAACACCTTTTCCGTTTTCCCTCCAAATAAAATAAACAGAACCCCAACAAATTTCACTCTCTAATTAAAAAATAAAACAGGTTGGAATGCCATCCTAGCTAAAATATCCTACATAAATTATTGGAGGGAAGTTAGCTAACGTCAGCCTTTCAGTGCCTGCGACGACAGGGAACACGAGGAAGGAGGAAAATGCAAGTGTGCTTTGGACTCAAAACATTTGTTTACAAACGTCTTTTTCTTCAGTAACAAAACAGCTGCTGGGGAAGGATACACTGTGGCTGTTCTACTTTTCTAGAACTGTCAAAATTACCCCACTTATATGAAATGGACAATACCCCTCATTTCCTCTACGTCATACTCTATACTTAATTTGCTTCGCCCTCATCGGCTCTTAAGCCCTCGATGTTAAGAGCCACGCAAATCTATTAACCCTGTTTAATTCATATTGGCTGTAAATTAAATATTACAATTTGTACATAACATGTAAGTAAAGCTCAATTTAACCAAAATAAGGCACTTTTATGTTAACAAAAGTATAAAACACATGTGATAAATTGCATAATTAAGGGACAACCAAACACGTAATAAATGGGGTAATTTTTTTAAAGGTTTTATTCAAGAAGTGTGAATATACTTCGGATAGCCTATAGCTGTCATTATAAACGGTATTCCAATTTTTCCTTGGGAGCGTAAAATCAGAGGTACAATTGGTGGGTCCTCAAATATTTTAGTTTAAGCGAAACGAGATTAACAAAATACGAAAAAATTCGCAGAAATTAAAGTTAGATTTCCGTCTCTTCTGCAGTTCAGACTTTGAATTTCTAAAAATGAATTATAGAGCACACGAATTTGAAAGATATATTTTTAGAAGTATGTAACAGCAGTTGTCACTATTATAATCTCTCTATTCGCCTTCAAAAGAGGACAAACTTTTTTCTGGGTGGTGAAATTACGCCACCCGAAAAGATAATATTTATGCTGTGTAATACCGAAAATTTTGACAGTCCTTTTGATGTAGATCTGCTAGTGTCTAACTCATAACTCCAAAGTTCCACGAAATAATACACAGTAAGAAATTGTTCAAACATTTACCTCATCAGTGTAAACGTATAATGAGGGGTCACAAATCGTAAAGATTTTACACTCGTCTATGTCAAAATTACTACATATCTTCAGGAAATTGCCAAACTCATATTGAAGTTACGAACTTTCTGTACTAACGATGCTCAGCATTTCTATATTTGAAGCCTTGTATAGGCCTGTGTTAATTTATCCATACACTCAAAAATAATTTTTGTACTTTAACAAGGAAAATCCTTTGAAACCCAGTTGGCAAGAAAATAGTTTATAAAACTACAAACAGTTTTCTTGAAAAAGCTACTGAACATATATTTGTAATATTACACACGATAGCCTTGTATTTAAACTTAAATTATTGAGAAGTGTACACAAAATACTTCTTTCCTCTAGAAAAAAATGTAATTAATTAATAACAGAGAATAACTTAAAAAAATATTTCAAAACATAATTTACGAAAAAAATCACAATAACAGCATAGGGACTAGAACCCACGCCCTCTATATATTTATAAACCCCCTTGTTTGACCAGAAGACCAACAGGATTTACGAATTCAGTACTTATTTTTATAGTAATACCTATACTTCAAGTACTTACAAGATAGTAAGAAATTTATTTCATTATATATATATATATATTCATTTTAAAAATCCTGTGTAGCTAGGAAATATTAACTGCTAATGAGTAATACAATCACGATTTTTTTAAAATTGTCGTTTTGCTATGATTATTTGAGTTGTTTTAAATGGTTTACGACACTCAAACTTACAATACATTTATAATACATACTTATATTAATTAATTTTTGCATGCAACTACGCTTTGCTTCAACCTTGGTTTTTTGTACAAACAGCTATAGGGTCTATACGGTTTTGTGTTGTGTGAGGACAGGGGACAAGGGCCAGTATAGTACAAACATTTACTGAGGTCTATTACAAACACTGCCCTTGTAGTTTTACAACTGAGTAGTTTGACAAGAGATATCTTTGTAAAACTACAAGCATTTGTATAATTACAAACAATTCTCCATAAAAATTACTAATTTTTTTACAGTGTATGTCTACGCCAAAAATTTCCCAATTTAGGAAGTTAACAGAAATTATGTACAGTGTAGCTTTCAAGATGATTGTCTACCCGGTAACATATTATTTTACGAACGGAATCAAGAAAGCCCTAAGGGCTATATGAGGACGCGCTACATTTTTTCTAGCCCTCCTACACACAAGGCACCGAGCCACGTGAACATTTAGTAAACTTAATGTATAAAAAATTGTACACGACCGTAAGTGAAACTAATAATTCAACAAATATGTGCAGTGTTTATTGTTAACTGCGTAAAGGAAAACAAGTAAATTTACGAATTTAAATAAAAATAACGAAGATAGTTATTACGGAGATAACATCAAGTAATGGCTATATTTCCAATGATAACAGAATCTATCAGTGTACGAAACAAAACATATTTGTTTTCCAGCACACTTAAAATATAATCAGAGGGAAAGTGTGTAAGATACATTTTTTTCCCCTTATACATGCCAGAGTCTGTTATCGTTGTTAATATAGCCATTAGGTGATGCTTTATAGAAAGAAACCTTTCATTTGCGGTGCAATATGTTGAAATACTCTTATAATATAAATATTTAACTTCTTCAAACCCACTTTATTAAGAAAATAACATACATTTCTAATAACTCGGAAATATATATTTCAAGATACGTTACGACTTGCAGACATTATTTGGGAGCCATTCAACAAAATGAAATCGATATACCTAAATTTCTGTTCCTGAAAATGTACGAAATTAAGTTATGCAAAACCAGTACATGTGATTACCTCGGAATTACAGTGAACTATGTATAAATCTTCTTTGATGATGTACCTGAAGACTTCACATACACACAGTAAAAAAACATATATGTATACATATATGCACATGTAAGCATGTATATATATATGACATATATATATACATATATATACATATACATATATACACATATATATATATATATATATATATATATATATATATATATATATATATATATATATATATATATATATATATATATATATGACACAACTTTTTACATACGTAAAATATATTTCGTACTACCCAGTACTGTAAATTGAGAATGAAAGGAAAACCGCTCATTCTCAGTGAAATTCAACTACTCAAATCAGTGGAATTGGCTCCACTTAGAATCGGTGGGAAACTACTGGTTACTCCATTCAAACAATTTCACTGATCGAATAAGTGACAGCCAATTGCATGCGGAGTTTTAAATATTGTTATTATTGAATTTAGTCGAATTATTACGAGAAATAAACATATTTCCGATAGTCAATGCTTATATTGTGAAATTTAACGTAATTTAAGGAAAGAAGTGAAAGTAAATTCCTGGCTCCCAGGATTTAAACCCGTAGTGTCGTGATAGCTAACAGTTGCCTCACCATCCGAGCGACCAAGCTAAACTTGATTGTAATGGTGAAAAACATACGCAATATATTTCTTTATCGAAATATGTAGCTTTAAATTGTATATCCTTTTCTTTTCGTCTTTAGTTGTTTAACTGGTAAAATAAGGATTGTTAAAAGAAATAGTACGTATAAATACATTCGCTTATCACATTTGATGCAGTTTAAACCTTCGAACGGAGCGCTATGATAATAAGGTGAAAATGAAATTAATGTCATAAAAACCGAAATGTTAAACTAAATGTTCATGTTGCTTCGTACAATGGTATTATAAAAGACGAAACTCACATTTAAAATATTTCTATAGAGTTTTTTTATTTATGTGTAGATATTTTATTTAATACGTTTTCTGTAATGATCCATCAGTCAAAAATCAAATCACTGGAAAACGGAGAATCTGTGGAAATTGTCACTAAATAATTAAGTTAAGAAAAAGTGGCATTTTTTAACTAATTTATCATTTAAATTTGCTGAAACGACTGTTAAATAAGTCTGGTGGTGCTAACTGATTCGAACAGTGGTATTCTAAATTATCAGATTTACAGTGTTTTAAAGTGTAATTTAAACGAGCTAGTAAGTGTAGACGACTTTTACGAATTTAATGCTGCAATATGAAAAGTATACAAGTTCTTCTCACATGGATATAATTATTTAGAGTTTCTCCCGTAGTAATTAAATGTGTAAAAATGTTAGAATATAATAATTCTAAAACGATATTGTACATATTTATTTGGAACGAATCAGTAGAAATAAGATTGTCTAATTGAATGAGGATCACTTGAAAGCGTGAAACGATGTGATTAACATAATAGGCTTATCGTTCGTACACGTAGTAAAAAAAGTGTTTTTTTCCCACAGTGTTGTGGAATGTACGCTTGTCAACGCTATAAAACTGCTGAAAACAAACATCAAGAGTTTGTCACGTAATTTGATTCATGTTGCAGTTTTTCTTTGTGGTAATTAATTGTGACAAAAGCAAGTGTCATATAATGGGGGGAATTCAAGCCTCGACATAACTATATCACCTGGCGTGAATTCATCACATCCTCTCTCTTTTCGCAGACTCTTTACGAGCTGCAGTTGAGTCGCGCGTAATCTATCTCAACCGGATGTCGCGCCTGTTGCAATTATGCCAATTAACAAATTTTATGCATTTTGGACGAGACCGAGGCGACTACAAATTGACATTTCCCGTGCTCAAAGTTCGTGTAACCTTGGAGGAAAAAATAATGTTACAGCCTGCTCTCTGCACCTCACAGCTTAAATAAACGATTTGTATAGGTTGGATATTAGTCGCGTGCATTTCATCGCACGTGTATAATCTACTTAGATTGTGACAATGGTATAGTCAGTGCATTTCTGTAAAAGGAACGGACAGACATTAAAAAAATAGAAAATATTACGCAGAAGTACTAATAAAATTATTTTTCCCCCTGGAATGGTCTATGTAGTCAATTGAATATTAGTGTTTTTGAAAAATCTTTTAACTGTTATTGCATTTCCATTTCCAAAACTACAATATAATTTTAATAAATACTTTCCGAAGGTATTTTCGTTACACATAAAGGCAATACAAAATAGTTGGTATAGTCCATTTCTAGTTACTTGCGACTTTTCTAAAGTCCTGCTAAAGTTCTACTTTCAGGACATTGCTCCGTCTCGTGCAAAGTCTAGAAAATTTTACCAGACGGACAACGCATCACATTCGTGCGCACTACGTGTAATAATATATTGCATAAGAGCTATTTCTCACTGTGCATAGCCAACACACCTATTTTCTACCTGTTTTTATTCATATTAATGATGAATGAAAAATTATAATGTATGGGTAAAATATAAGTAAATGTTTAATTACATAACAAATAAAGTATTTTTATGTTGACGAGTATAAAATGTTTGTGGCACATTACATATTTAGGACACAACAAAGCACGTCAAACGTGGGGTGTATTTCAAATGTGTGATTGAAAAAAGTGCGAAGAAACCACGAATAGACTATAGTGGTCATTTTTCTGTAACCACAAAGACACTGGCTGTGGCAATTATTAATGAAATAATTTTAAAGCGATCTATGAGTTAATGTCATAATGCTGCAGCAACGTTTTTAATCGAGACGTGCTAGTAAGAAGTGGACGTGTAAGTAGGGTCTGGCGGGATCATAATGAAATCATTTTGAATCTTCCCGCCCATAAAGCAGGGAAACATTTCACGGGGAGGAATGGCCCCGGGAGAAAGGTCGTGTAAGAGCGAAGGGAACATTCCTACCCGGCGGGATGAACTGTAACAGAAAAGTCTGGATGGACCCAGGGGAAGGGAGGAGGTTGTAGAGGGGAACGAAGGTGTCTGAGGACATAAAATAGCGGGGGCTCCGGCCACAGGTGACGGTTTTATCGTCGCACCAACACGGGCGCGCGCGTGAAAATTTCCCGTTTGTCCGGACCGACCGGGTACAATGGCACAAAATAGAGCGTTGCCTCGAGGCCAGCTTGACGTGGTCACCACTTGCGGTTGCGTTCCGTCCACGACCCAGGCGGTTAGGTTACAGGTCAGGAGCGAAGCACACCCGGACAACTGTTGTTTGAAACCGCGTTGTTATGCGGTTACGAGAATTAAAGTTCACAACCAGTTAGTGCACTTCCCCGTTCGTTTTTTTTTTTTTTTTTTTACAGAAAGGAATGTAATGACGGATATCATAATTTTGTTTTCTATTTTACAACTCAAATAGTCAGGCATTTCTGAAATGTGTCCATGAAGGCTACTGTGAGATAATTCCATAAAACAATCCTCTGCGCTAACGTATCTATAAAACATAATAAGAGCAATTCTAAAAGGAGATGTCCTGAGTTAATATTTAGTAAAACTGTTTATGGTGAACGTGAAATCTGCAGTTATTTTTACTTCAGTTTAATGATAACACACATGTGTAGAAAGACATTTACATAGTATACTTAGATTACATAGTATACTCCCACAATATGTAAATTTAACTTTGCCATGGAATTGGTCACGTAAAACTGTGAAATTATTTGAAATGTAGATGTTTTTTTAATTTGATAATTCTAACACTTAAAAATATTAGAAAAAACAAAAAGCAAAGTAAATAATTTTGGTATCACTATATGTTTACGAAAACTTTTCATTGGACGTTAAGTCAAATGGAAACACTGCCCCTATGTCGTTACCAACTTTTCTGGACGCATACCAGACATTGTTGGGTCTATTAAAATATGTGCAAGTAGAGGCAGTGACATTTTTCAAATGTTGATTTCAAAAGTGCTCACTTTACCGCTAACAGTATTCTGCACTGCCTCGCCTGCCCTTCTGCTGCGCCAATAACATCCGCTTTCACCAGACACTACCCCGAGCTGGGCATCGAAGGTGAGAGGTCTCAACTGTTCTTTTGCTGCCTGCACTAGTTTCCCCTTGTACAACGGGAAGAACCGTTGAAGGAAAATGGGGTAAAGTGTGCATGCCAGCCGCGCTGTAGCCACTCATCCGATTCCAACATTAGCCGTATTTTCGAGGTTAAATCAGTAACAACGAGGCGAGTAGTAGGGCAATGGCTGAGATGGTGTAGGAGCCTAGGAGCGGGATCCGGGATCCTGCCGCCATGTTGGTTTTTTTCCGAAGATCGCTCATTTCCGCACAAAGTGGTACTTTTTATCCCAAAAAAGTCTTAAAATTTCCCTTTTCTCCCTATAAATTTCCCGTTTTTCCCTAAAAAGTGGTTGCTCCTAATTGCTGCTGACGTATCTCCTCGATGCGGCTGAGATATCCAAAACTCAGCCGCATAATTAGGAGCCAATAAAAATACAAATTATTTTAATAAATTATTTTTATAAAACTAAATATATTTTTATAATTAAAAAATTTAAAGGCGTAAGTATTAAGTGTTATATATCACCGGACTCTTCTTTACAAGACGCATACGATCGTGATATCATAATAAAATTATTTTATTTAATTTTAAATATATATTTTTTTATTAAAACATTTAAAGACATATGTATCAAGTGCTTTATATCAGCCGACTCATCTTTTCAAGGCGCATACGATCGTGATGTCATACCACCATACTGCCATGTTTTTTCATGCTCTATCATTTCATGCTCTTTCTCTCTTTCATTTCTATTTCATTCTCCATTTTATCTCCTTCTCTCGTGCCTCCCTCATTCAATATCTTTCTCTCATTCAATCTCTCACTCCCTCTCTTTCGTTTCTCTCTCTTTCTCTCATTCCATCTCTTGTATATCTTGTCTCTCTTTCTTTCTCTCATTCCATTGCTTTATCTCCATCTCTCTCCTGTCTCTCTTTCTTCCTCTCTTTCGTTTCTCTCTCTTTCTCTCATTCCATCTCTTGTCTCTCTTGTCTCTCATATTTACTTTCCCTCATTCCATCTCTTGTCTCTCTTGTCTCTCATATTTACTTTCCCTCATTCCATCTCTGTCTCTCTCTCGGTTCTCTTTCTTCCTCTCTTTCATTTCTCTCTCTCTCTCTCTCTCTTGCCTCCCTCATTCACTTCCTCTAATTCCATCTCTTTCTCTATTTAGCTTCTCTCATACTCTATATCAGTCCATATGTTTTCTCGGAGTCCTCCCATTTTTGTGGTTTAGTTTCTCTCTTTCATTTCATCTTGTCTTTCACTCTACATCTTTGTTTACATTTATCTCTCACTTTCGTTCAACACCATTCGTTCGGCCATTTACTTACACTTGTTTGATTAGTCATATTTCCTCGACCGATAACGTGTACATGTTCGATTAGTCGGTTTGCTCCACTGATTACTCACACTTGTTGGACATCACCGTCTACATAGTTCCTTTATATTTTGAAAAACTATATTTTGTCTTAATATTTTACTTTATTCAATTCGTTCTTACATTTATCGCCTAGCCTTGTAACTACATATGCATCACCACACCGACAGACCCGCGAGGCAGACGCGTCTGCAGCGACCTGCCAGTGAGACCTCATCGGCATGCATGAGCAGTGACGTCAGCAACAGATGTTGCGTGGGAAAGAAGTGCTTGCGAATGCGAGGCACTGGACTATCGGCCCTACCAATTAGATATCCAGGAATCAATGCATTAATAAATAAGTAGAATTATTTAAATTTATTTAGTTTATTATATGAATAATGCCGAAAAAAAAAAATCTTTGAAAATTACAGCAAAAGTATATTAGAAATATATTTTGCAGTGTTTTATTTCGTTCAAAGAGCTTAAATTTTGTAAATTGCACACTTTTCCATGGCAGCTGGTAACATTAAAAAAAATAAAATACTCTCATGCTTAGACATGTATTCGAACCCAGAACTTGTCGAATAGAAGTCCGACACACTAACCACTTTTTTTTTAAACCTTCATTTGTCGTTGTTGTGACATTTTTGACGTTAACGAAGCTCAAGTGAGACCGAATTGCTGACGAATTCCCAGTGCGACAATCGAGCTGAGCATCTGCCACGTCGGAGGCACCGGGGCGCGAACCCGCGAGCCTCCGACTACAGGTCGGCCACCCTACCCCTGAGTTATGAGGGACCAGCGATCTCACACCAAATGAAGTGCTTGAAACTTGTATATAAGTTCGAAACACAAAAGCTACATTCCCTCATGCAGTTGCAGAAATATTGTTCATGTATTTTCTATTTTTTTTTTCAACCAGTTTATGTATGGCTTATGAACAATATGTTTTATAACAGTTTTAGTTTATGTAAAGCGTCGCGATGTGGTGTTTGTTTTTACATCTAGTAACTTTTCATTGGAGTCTGATTTCTTAAACTCACATGTAATTATTTTTTTATATATTCTTTTCAAAATAATTGTGTAGCAAGTCGGGCTATAAGCAAGTGTTTATAGACATACATTTAGACAAGCAAATATAATTTGCGTACTATTAAGATCAGGTTCGTGAAATTTAATTATGGAAGCACCATTTTTAACCCCTGGGAATTTATTTGTTAAAGCCCTTTTATATCCATAATAGTAATTTGCTTAAAATAATATTTTACTTTTTTCAACGAGATCTGTTTATAACAGACTGGTTACGATACAGGATTGAAATAAGAAATAAAATATTCAGGTATTTTTGTTTTTTCAAATTTTATTTAAATTTATTACTACAAAAACACTTTAAAAATATTCATGTTCGTCTACTTACTTATACAAATCTCAGTCCTTCGTTAAACATGAAACCGGCTATTCTGGCACTTATAAACTTTGTGTCGTTGTGCAATAAGCTTGAAGGCGAAGTCCTTGCAGCAAAAGCGTCACCGATTAATCACTGAAAGTTCCGTAGATGAGACACTAGTGGGTCCAGATGATTCGGCTGTCTTCATGTCAGAAGAAGCAGGAACCAGGAACGAAGTTGTCTATCACGCCGATGATGAAAGTTGCAGCAACTCAGATATAAACTTCTCAGAAATGTAGGTCTCTTAAAGACGTAACCATTATCTATCCATAGGCGTCTCACTTACCTAGGCTCCTTGCATATATACACTTTGTGATATCATGAACTGCGAATATGCCAAAGACAAAGATTTCAAAATATTGCATATGTCAGCACTCTCGTCAATGTCATGCACATTATAGATAGGCACATTAGACGTCTTGAATGTCTTTCATGCGTGCTCATCATTATATGGCTCTGGTTTACTTCAGCTGCATTAAAGCCATATATTATATTTCACACCACCATATTTTCCACCTCCTCTGTAACTTGGTTTATTAAATTTTGCTTCATATATGTCAGAAATGAAGAAATATCTTTCGTCGAGACCGTTAGATTCGGAGCAACATAATCTTTTAGAAGACTTCTGAATGCAGATTGCTTCAGGAAAAATTCGTTTGCATTAGACTTCATCTCACAAGTTATTTTCGTAGATTGCGATGACGAATTGATAGGTGTGACATCTGATTCATCATTTGAAGCTGCATTAAGGCCAGTTTTCGCTGTAAACTGCACAGAGGAAGGATGATATGCTCGTTCTGCATCGGTTGATGATACATCACCTTTGCATTGTTTAAAATGTCTATTTAAATTGTTGACAAACAGTTTAGAGCACTTTTCACACCGATATCCTAAGCAGATGGTACTCCTTTACACATGCATTACTTTCATGCCTTCGTGCTTTATTGGCGTTTGCGAAAGTCTTGTCGCAGTAGCTGCATGGAAGTCTTGATGAAAGCAACGAACTTCCAATAGCATTCACAGCCAAAGTTTTCTGCTTCGATGATTTTACAGTGCTTGTTGCGTCATTTACCACTTCAGTACAGATCCGAAGCAATGTTGACAGATAACGCTTAGCAGGGAGTGAAGGTAGACCGGTACAGGTTTCGAGATGTCTTTTCAGGTTTTCATTTCGCCAAACACACTGCGATTTGCATTTTTCACATTTAAAGGTAGCATGTTCCACATTCTGAACACAGTTGGTCTCATGTCTCCGAGCATTGTGGCTGTAGGCGAATATCTTGCCACAGTAGCAACAACGAAGCCTTGACGAATTCGTCAATGACAACATTACTATAGGCGGCTCACCCGAAGAAGTCGATGGTGCAGCCAATGTCATGCCTGAAGAACTCGATGTCGATGCTGCTGCCACAGGTGTCCCATCCGAAGAAGTCGATAGCACTGTTGATGAAAAGGCAACCTTTGGCTCCATACTATATTCCAGTTGCTTACACGAGACGAGACGAACTTTCGTTCATGGCTGCCACTATCAAACTAAGCTTCCTAACTGAAACCTGGATACTTATATACTCGCAAGCAGGCACCTTAACATTCAATGTTCCTCCCACTGTAACTCATGTAGGCCATCTGTTCTACAGACCAACGCCGCTCATGCTAACTGACCATACCAGCTAAGCATGATGTCCCTCTCATACTAACTAAACAAAAAAACGAATCATACAATTAAACCATTCTCCTTACACCATCAAACCACACTTTTTTTTCGTACTGCCAAAATAACCGAACATGTGATCAGATCATATCAATCAACCATACAAGCAAACTAACTGTACAGCCAAGTCATACTTGTGTGCGTTCCACCCCATGTCAGGAATCTGAATATATTTTATTTCTCTTCCATTTAACCTGACCATAAATCCAAGTAATATTTAAATTTAGTCACTTCAACTTTTTGTCGTATGCACTCCACACACTCGTGTAGGACTTAGAAAGTATTTTCATATTGTGTAGAACACAGAATATTTTTAACTTACTCACGTCCATTGTACCCCGTTTCAGGACTTTTGAAAGACATGTTACCCTAATCTAACATATACAAGGCACCGCACTTAGCACTGAAGGGACCGCATTTAGCACTGCAGGCGCCGAATTTAGCATTGCAGGCACCGCATTTATCACCAAAGGCACCACACTTAGCACAGCACTTAGCACTGCAGGCACCGCACATAGCACTGCACTTAGCACTACAGGCACAACACTTAGCACTGCGGGCACCGCATTTAGTACTGCAGGCACTGCACTTAGCACCAAAGGCACTGCACTTAGCACCGAAGGCACAGCACTTAGCACCGAAGGCACGCTCTTAGGGTCATTAGGGGTCAAAGAGTCAAGAGTCAAGGGTCAAAGGGTCAAAGGATCAAGGGTCTAATAATCAGTCTTGTAAGTGGTTGGTCTGACAGGAGTCAGATTTATGAGTTAAAGCTGAGCGAAGATAACACTAGGAGGAAATATATTTTCACATTAATAAGAACTCATTCACTGGCAGGGCAATTATGATTTGTTAGCACCTATCGTTGGCCATTTTAGAATGAGTACTATAGCTCTCCTACGACATGCACTCACGTAAATGTTGATTTAAACTGATTTAATAAGCATTTCAGAGAAGCAGATGCACATATTACTATGAATTTATATAAAATTTTAATTTACATATACATATATTCAATAGATAGATCGCATTATTTGCAGAATATCCGCTCTACCAGCCAACACTAGAATAATTTTACTCATACACCATACTAGAGGTCATGCATACTATCTGCTCTACCGACCAACACTAGATTTATAGAGGCCAGCAATAACTTTTTTTATTTTCAAGTTTAGCATTTTAAGTCCCGATCGCATAATCGACATTGAAGACAACTAGTTATTGATAATGCGGGTCGGGGCTCCTTGTTAGTTGAGGTCAAAGGCAGGCATTCATATTCACAGTATAGCAAGAGAAAGCTTCCAAATCGATCTTAGCTTCCCCGATACTAAGGTATCAGCATGCTCTAAATGTAAATTCTCCCATGAATCGGAAAACGCCGTCCGATATTTTCTGAGTTCGACAGAGAAAATTAATGTTTTTTTTTATGGTTCCGACCTTCGAACTCAGGTCCTTCCGACATGCATCACATCTGTAAATTGCTTCGATTTTTTTAAATTTACAAATAAACTTCTAGTGCATTACACTTCTGATACAGAGGTTCTATTTCCGCTATGGGGTTCGAGTCCTAGAGAATGCAAATTTTGAAAATTTCTATTTTATTTTAACACACAAACTTCTGATGCAATACACTTACGAGAGCTGTTCTGTAGATGTGACCTCGTCCACGTCCCTAGCCCAGCTAACGTAATACATGCGCTACAACTCGACTGATAACGAGTAATGATGTAATCATGTAATTATTTATTTATAGATATAAAAAATCCAAAAAATTCCCAAAAAAATCCAAAAAAGCGAATTGTTGCACATACACACATACACTCATACATGCACACAAATATAAATCAACACACATACACAAATACATACGCCCATGCATACACACAGATACGCACCCATTCATTCCATGCATACACACGAACAGACGTGCATACGCACGCACACCCTCGCACACACAAACTAATATCTTTCTATGTAATCAACCTTCATCGATTGCTAACAGCCTGATTTACCTAAACACATCAGCCATTTATACCATTTCACCGAGCCAGTATGCGACTGACAATTACACACTTGCAAACAGTCTCTTACCGCAACAGCCAAACTTTAGATGTCAAAGACTATTACACATTTTTTTAATTATTATTATTTTCATTATTGCATTATACAAGCACTAGCCCATCACACAAATAACACAAATACACTCACCACGACAACCAGTCACCAACTGGCCAAGAATAATACAAATTTAATTATTATTATTTCATTACACAATCACCAACAACTACGCTTTTACAATGCGAACATACATAAAAACATCCACTCACCACAACATTCAGTCGCTTGCTGATTTCTATCAAAGTGAAAAATAAATAAATTTTAAATATTATTGTTTTATTACTAAATACCAGCCCAATACACAATTCACACATGTCCTCTCAACACGAGTTGCAATGGAAATGACATAATACAGTACAAGTACGTACATGAAAAACTACGTAATCATCCATTACACAATTAACAAATAGGCATAAGTATCAGAATCGATGTCTAGACAAAACACATAATGTAATCATTGGAAATACCGGGCTCGATTCCCAAGCAAGTCAGTTAATATTTTCAAAAGTTCCTGGAAATTCACTGAAATACACAAACACACATGTAGACGCTTCGGAGAGAAAGTGAACTGTTACGCAATCATACACACACACACACATGTTAACACTAAACAGTTACAGATACAGACTGACGTGTTAGCCCATAGACATCATAAAATCCCAGGAGTGGAGAGGAAACATACACTTACACACACGGGCAGATGCACACTTTCACCTAACCCCTATGGAACCACCAGAGATATCGCATCATCGTAGGATGGAGACCCAACAGGACGGAAGCACTAACGACTTGTGAGCTGATCGATAATCCCTTCGACTCTTGAACAGGAGACTTAATACTTTTTGGACATGGGAATCTTTTGAGTATACCAGGTTCGATTCCGGGGCAGAGCATGGGATTTTATTTTTGCGTTCGACTACGGGGCAGAGCACCTAATGAATTTTTTTTTTTTTTTTTTTTAGACTACCGAACAGGGTACTTAATGTATTTTTGGATTTGGTTTTTGGTAATACAGAGTTTGTTTATCGTTCAAGATACTTACATGTTATTTGCACAATGAGACTATTTACACATCATCATCATCATATGAAAAACAGCTCCCGACTAAACCTGCTGGCATATACCAAAGGATATTTGCCCCAAACAATGTTTTGCCATTGACTTTTTACTCGAAAAACTTTCAAAAAAAACATAGTTCGACCATTTAATCGAAGGCGCTCCACTACAGACATTTGTTTCACTCATACCTCGGTTCGACCAATTATACATATGCAACCCATCCCACTCATTGCTCACGTGAGCTATAATTACGCGCCTGCATTCTACTGTCATATGAGATTCCAAGACTTCTATAAAAAGTAAAGAAATTTTATTTGATTAGATTAATTAATAATGCATTCGCATTTGCCTATTCAAATGTAAAAAGTAGTTAATGATTATTGACTAAATACACACGTACGCACATACACACTTGCGCATCTGTGAACATAATTACCACTAGAGAAGCACTAACCCAATACACAATTATCAACAACTACACAAGTATGCACATATGCACATACATAATGATATAGACATTGAACATTTACCAAGTATGCAGTACCGAGAGAGAACACGTCCACTAAACACGACACCTAGCTCGTGACTAAAGGTTGTTCGCATATATGAAACGATATTTGTTCCAACACCCAACAGCATTCTGTACACAACTCCCGTGCAGCGAGCATTGTCTCTCTACCGAACTATCACAGGTCGTCGACAAACAAAGAACTACCTATCCATACCCACTCTGACTATTGTCATCTCTGGAAGGGAGAACAACGGCCTCATGGAAATGACGCAGGCGAGCGCTTTCTCTGGGAAGCTTACACACACACATATCAAAAATACATATTACATATATTCAAAAATATTCTCCAGTCAACAAAAGTATTTATGTTTTACTTAAATTTTATACTGCATTTTCTTATGTGTACAGTCAAGGCACTCCGATTCGCATATACAACACAACAGTTAACTCATGTATTGGTCTTGCAGCTGTTGGCCAATGGACAATTACTAGTCTTTGTGTTGTCTGGCGCTAGACCTACTCATGAAAGTCGACAATGATGTAGGTAGCGACACCGCAATCGTCGTGGTCAAAGACAAGCATTCGCATTTCATCTTCCCAGTATGAGAGCACTCTGAGAAAACCCGAACTACGAAAGAATCATAATTTTCAAAAATGTTTTTTTAAATCGTAGAAAAAAATACATTTTTTTTTTATAAAATCAAAATTTTTAGAACATTTTAAAATCACAGAAAAAATGATAAGACCTTAGCGACTGAAGACATGGTTAGTCGTCTTCAACTTCATCGAAGATGATAATACGCCTATTGTAATACGTTTCTGCCAAAATCGCTATCAAACACAAAGTGAATTGGAATTGAGGTTCGATCACTGTTATGATAACATGTGCTTAGAGATGTTCATATGTTTCCTATAATTTAGCTTTAATGCAAATGTGACAAATTAAAGTTATAGGCTGTTCCAGGTAAAATGAGCGCTTTTAAAAACCCTACTTAAGATCTACTTGTTTGCACGTTGTGTATTACTCCGCTTTGGGTCAAATTAACATTGCTATAGGCTTCATAACTTTATTTATTCGTCAGTCAAATGAAATAGTGATATTATTAAGAATGCATATACTTTACCAATCTGCCCAGTTTTACACTTCGATGCATTGAAAAAACATAAAGCGAAATAAATAATTTTAAGTTATCACAAATGGTTACCTAACACATTTTATTCGACATTAAGATATGGAACTACTTTCCATCCATCGTTACCAACTTTACTGGGCGAATGTCACTGAGTGCGCCCATTAAGATATATGCATGTAAGGGCAGTGACTTTTTTCTAAGTTTCATTTCTAAACTGCTCACCTTATCGTGAACGGCCTTTAGTTAAAGTGTAATCTGTTCTTGTGTAAGGGCGGGTCTGTTGAAGATTTAAATGTAAACAAATGCGTCCAACAGTGTTGACCATGTGAATTTGACAATAGTACTAGCTATGGGCGGGTCTACGTGGGAGGGGGGGGGGGAGACGCATTTGGCGGCTCTTAACGTCGATATGAGAGCCGATGAGAGTGAAGCGAGATGAGGATGGTGCAGTGGAGGAATGCAAGAGCGGGGGAAACGGGAAATTGCCGAGAAAACTCGCAGACCAGCGGCATCGTCCTGCACGACTCCTAAATGCGAAAATCCGGGAGCGACCCCGACGGGAATCGAACCTGGTTCGCCCAGGTGGGAGGCGAGTAGTCTGACCACTACACCACCGCGGTCCTTCTATATAATGTTGGGGACAATGGAAGGCCTAACAGGTAACAAATGTATCACAACAAACCATATTCTAGGAAAAGCCAATAGTAAAATATCGCGTGCAACAGAAAATAATGTTTCTTAAGGGGATTATGTACGGGAGGATTTTCTGTGTAGTCGTCCTTTGCGCGCAAACGAGTATCTCGGTAAATAAAAGTAATCGAAATACGACTTTATAACAGAAAGGATAAACAAAAACTATTGTCTATATCCCAATCGTTTTACTTTTGTCATATTAAGTGTATTCTTGGAGAAAAAAATCGTTAAAAGTGGTCAAATATCTCATTTTTAAAGCTCGCCTATGCAGTTTCTTTAAGCGGCAAGAGATAAGTACAACGATACGGGCATAGTTTAATCTGGGGGCTTTCATCGCGTGTAATAAAACATCACTGTTACAGATCTAATTTGCACAGTACAGCGTTACGACGGAAACACTGCACGCCTTGCGCGTAGGGGCGACGAGGCACTAGGCGTGCGTGTTAGTGTCGCCTGTATCGCTCCCTCGCTTCTTGACCTTGGACGCTCAGGTACACAATACTTTTAAATAATTGATAGTTTAGAAGATATATAATAAGTCCATTCCTCTCTCACTCACTTGCACACGAACACAGACAAGAATCCAACATCTAGGTTATTTGTGATAGGGATTCTTTAACATAGTTTGGCCCCCGACCATATTCAGTTAATGCTAAACTGACCGACGTACGTTTAAAAAAAAAAATTGTGATTTTCATCCCGTAAGCTTATGTATCGTGGGAGGACTTAAGAGACGATAAATAATCTGAACATGACGGATGAAGGCCGTTGTTGGATGTCACTCCCTGACTAAGGTTTCGTGGAAACAGAGCGTCTGAGATGTGATAGATGTAAATTATTTTAATTTAAGTTCCCGTAACCCTCCACAGCAAACGTGCAAGTCAGCCCAATTGCGGAGTTAAAAAATGTTTCTGGCTTCCTCGCCACTTCATGTTTTGATTCGGCGCTTTCCGGTGATTATCCCGCACTTTGGTGCAGCTATCTTTCCTTGATTGACCATAAACACCCCAGCCGGTAAATTGCATTTTCCACTTTCATCTCAATTTATTACGCAAAATGTTAGCATTTAAATGACTCATTCCTCTGTTCAGAAGATAATGGTCTCTTTCATTTAACGAAAATGGCCATGAAGGCCTTGCAAATAGCTATAATTAATTAAGTAATGTAAATACACGAAAGAACACACAAAAAAATTTTAACTGCTAATTTTCGGCAACGACCAAGTTATTTGCAACACAAACAAAATATTTTGCATAAATTCCCTAATATGATGAAAACCGCAGCAAAGTATTTATTTGTTTGCTTGTAGCCAGCTCAAAATTAAGTTATTAACCAACTTAATGGATCCAATGATATGCATTACTGACCTACTTTTTTATAATTATATTTATCTAATTTCGAAGTAAGTAGTATTCCCGAATATTCCAATTACTTCGTGGATTAATGTTTAAGTGTTATTTTTAGTAAGTAAGAACGTTTTATCCCACAAGTATGTAAAAATTATTGATTAACTAGAACACGGTTCCATTGCATTCTTTTGGCAACTGGGAATTCGTTTCTATCACTGCCATTTTCCTACCGCGCGAGGTAAAGCTTAGTTAAATTGAATTCTTAAATCAACGTGCGAAGGTCTGTTGAAAATGCTACAGCATATTGGGATGCTAATCCCTATTGAACAGCCAAGGACTACTATTTAAAAAAAATTACGGTAAATATAACTCTCCAAATGCAGTTGGCACTTTGCACTGAAATAAAATAATGGCTGTAGAAACCGTCTTGACTATTAAAATAGTGACAGCCCTCTGATGGGTTGTATAGCTACCATCCAAATATTGTAAACATAGATAGTAAAAGCAACAGAACTGTTTGTTGTGTTCCAGACTTGGGTGATTGTATTTGATACTGTACATGGTTACACTGAGAGAAAATCTAACAAAATATTTGTTTGTATTATATATATATAATAGTTGCCTTAACAAAATATATTGTTGAGCAAACAAAATTTGAAAAGCAACCAAATTTGGGATTCGTACGACCTCATTAGCATGCACCTCACGGAATCGCGAGGGGATTCTTCAAAAGCAGCGGCTCTTACATGTTCGCATTACAGCGACTGCATTATAAAGAGGTTGGTTTGAAATGCTGACATTCCAGCTATAAGCTACCTACAAATAGAGAGTAAAAATGATTTTGCAACTGATTAAATAATGTTTTCAAACAGACAACAAGGACATAACAATGTTTTTCTTTGCTTTTAATATAGTGTCGTAATGCGTCTCCGTTGGTGTAAAGGTCAAAACTGGATTTCCAAACGTAGGACAGTTGGCGGACGTTGTCGTTCGTCCGTTGGTTTTCTCGGGGGATTCCTTTTCCCTATTGAATTCCATCGCTACGCCGTATTCACCTCACTTCACCCCCCCTTTCCGGTTCTAAAGAAATCAGCTGTTAAGCGTCACCAGAAGTACCGAAGTCCTTCTTCGAGTATATTGCATTCTAGTGAGTAAAGATGAGACTTTTGAGTCTCATTCTTCGGGTTAGCTCGTGTGTGATCAACAGTCTCCTTGGCTTTCGGAATGTGTTTTATTATGTGCCCAAGTGTTATCGCCAGTAGCAGTCACGTTCGAATCCATTATAGAATTGGAGGAGCCAACAGCTACAATAATTTCAGGTCAATATGCCCTACTTCGCCTGCAAGGAATAACTTCCATTCCAACTTATATGCTCTGAAAGTTTCAAAACTGTTCAAGATTTCAACCTTCATACTTATTTTGTAATTCCTAGCGCATGGTCCACTGTTGTTATACAAAGTTAAAACTCTCTATTACTTCTTTATTTTCAACCATCTTATTCGAATTTTCCTTTTTAAACTACATTCCTGGTCATTCTTCCATCACTCAGATTAAGTACCATACTACCATATTTTGTGTAAAACTTATATATAGTCTTCGAATTTTGAACTCAGGGATTGCGTTGGACTTTATAACAGCTGTGTGTAACATAGAAATTCCTATAAACATATCGCTAATAAGGTTTCCAAACTCCAGTTGATATTCGAGCTGCTATATTTAGATCTCTCTGTAACTTCATCTGCAACTTGTCTTCAGCCTTAGTTCTGCGTTACATAAATTATTTACTTCATACGGGCTTTAATCGTGAATTTTCCTAGGGTATACCTTAAGCGGTTTTTCCATGGAAGACAGTGAATTGAAAGTGTTCTTCCTGGTCATGAGTATGTTACATGGAGCTGCAGGTAGATACCGGAACGTTGAGCATGGAGCAAGGCGGCCAGGTTTTCTTGCTCTTTCGTTCCATCTGGATTACGTTGATGGCCGTATTGAGTATGGTGGCAGCCATGTTGTACTGTCGTGACCGTGCTGTGACCTACAGTTTCCAAAATCCGGCTGACCTATCTGCCTCATACACTCTAAGGAACTATTCGTAAAATTTTCATACTACTGTATACGAATAGCGAGACAGTGCGAATAGTAAACTATTTTCCCCATACATCCATGGTAGCGCTCCTGCATTCGCTCTTGAAACAGTCAAATACCTGGGGAAGTCCCCAACCTTGTATAGTAACGACGCTCAACATGCCTATATTTGCTCACCAACATGTGGTAGTATTCTAATACTATGTATAGGTTTAAAACTTCCATTACAGTTTAGGAAGTTTACCAGAATTTTTTTACAGTGTAGGCACGAGGTATGCCAAAATGAAAATAAGTTATTTTCACCCAGTTTCACAAATTTATTTTCATTAGCACTATTCATACTGTTCCTACATGTAAAACGTATGTGACGTATACGTTTTGCCAACTATGCTTCTTAAACTTATTACATTGATGTCAAAAATTTAAAATTTCTAAAATCGTTAGACTTCAAAAATTCTTCATTGTGTTTGATAGTGTAACATAACAGTTTTCATGATCTGCACCTATTTTCATAATTAATGTTTGTTTCACCTATTTGACACTATTAATGTATAATACCTGTAATTTGCTTGTGTTTCACATATGTTTTGTTTTCATTATTTGTATTATGTTTTTATTTATTTTTCTCGTAGCTGGGATATTTAAACGTAGACGTACGAATGGCAATACTTTATGTTTAATTGGGATAGTTAGATAAATTTTATTTTTATTTGTATTTTAATTAATATCTGATATTTTTCCTTTTTGGTCTAACTTTTATTGTGATCGTTTCAGGGAATCTCATTGTATTTTGATATATTCTACGAGACCCGTAACTCTATGATATAGGAATTTATGCCGTCTTGGAGTGTGTCATTGTATTTTGTTAGTTAGTGAGCCTTGCGATTGGCTAGCAGGTTCGAACCCTGTGCTCTTATTGGCTAGAGAGCTTAGCATAGGCCGGGCCAGTCGGTTGTAAGTTCTCTCTCTGCCGCCATCCTTCAACGACTTTAGACGTTAGGACAGGACGAACGTCCAGAAGTTGGACGTAGAGGAGTATTTGTATTTTTCTGTTAGGGTTTTTTTAGTTCTCGCAGCTAACTTTAGTTTTAAGCCGTGTTTTTGCCTTGAGTTGTGTGCTGGTAAGCCCCTCAGTATCATTTTTTAAAGCAGCTGTTGGGACATTAAGTCGCTAGCTAAGGCTATGTAACGTCCGTGAGCCGGCGAGCCCCGTTAAGCAGCGCCGCACCCTGCAACTAAGTCACTACCTCCGTCTCGTCTGGGAGAGACTCCGTCCTGCACCCATCAACAAACTGGTACTTTTCAACGAGAGCAGCCCTTCATCCAGTATCTGAATTTTACAACTCAAACTTTACTACGTAATTTCCGTTGGTGCAGAACCTTCCATGCGACGCTATGTTGGCAAGGCGTCATTAATAGCTTCAGCACAATTTTGACCATAACTAACCTGATTGAGATTTTAAGTGTTGCTACTTAAGTGAGACAGCCGATGCACGTATAAGTTTTTGATTTAAATTCAAGTAACTTTATTGTGAGAGAACTACATATTTTGAATGCATACGTCAGACTGTATCTGTGTGTCACATAAGGGTATGATAATGACAACTAAATATGTCCACTTCCTAACGACAGCTATAGTTTGAATGCTCTTCTTTATTATACCGATTTCCAGTCAGTGTCATTGATTTATAATATTTCCAGTCCAACACAAATAAGATATTTTTGCAATTGATCATTAAAAAATTTTTCAATAATTAATTACGCTGGAATTTGACACGTCTGGTATAATTTCTATGCAGTACTTTTCAGTCCAGAATGATAAACGACTTTCTTTGCAATATGCTTAGCTATGTTAAGTAAAATTTACAGCTTTATAGAAAATAATAGTTTGCCTGCTACGCGTGCGGGGCTGCTAAGATGAGTGTTCTAAGCCTACTACGTCTGGTTCCTGAATGAGAATTGCCGAGCAGACTTGTTCCTTTATGGCAGAACACATTTCTGTTTCACTCGCTAGTTTTGTTTTTTATAAATATTGCCAACAACATACACTGTTTACTTCTAAGTTATGCAGATATTACGTGGTGGTTTTGAGGCATCCTACACCTTTGGGGAATACATAATATTTTATATTTAATTTGAATACGCACAGTGTTCATAAAGGTCTTCACCACATGATAATTTAAATATTTGGTTCACCGAGTAAGGAGGCAGTTTACATAGTTATTTTAGCTTACCCAATGTGGTAGCATTGCACATTAAAAATACATCAATTATATGAAAATGCATTTATACACGAATATTTCAATAGTGAAATCATATGTGGAGTAAGACTGATCTTTATAAGACTCTCTCTTTTTCTTTATTAATATGTATATATGAATTGTGCCTATGTATGACTGAAGGATAAAAAACTAATAAAATATAATATCCACTTACAACAAACCTAGCAATCTCCCGAGTTCTTGCCCAAACAACATAAACAAATGCCACCATAAAATTTTTAAACAAAGTGGCATAGCAAATAAACAATTACCCGAGGACTCAGCACAAAATATACATAAAAGGAAGCGATATACAAAATCAAATATGCTCATCAAAGCCTAATAGGAAGCACTAATAAATAATCATGCTTAGTGACCGTAGAGGGCACAAGATATAGAATATAATTAGAAAGATAAATACAAGACTTACTTCGTTATTTGTATGATAAGAAAAATAGATATAATAGGCCCAGAGGAAGATACTTAATTGCCTATAAATAAAAAGACATGACTTGTGTTTGTGCGTTAATAAATATTTTTCTTTAATTTTTTTTTTTTTTTTTTTTTTTTTTTTAACATACAGAAATAACTCTCCAAGAAAATTATATTCATAATCATTTAAAATAAATTATTGACAGTTTAATATAAACGCAATAGAGAACTGAATACGGCAAAGATTAGTCGTAGAAGTTAGAATATTAAACTTGAATAAAATCGTTTAAATGACATTATAATAATCAATAAAATTGCTTCATTATGGCAAAAAAAAATTAAAATACAATAATTTCTCACCGTTTTAAATATGTAGGAATTAAAAGTGACATTCATGGCACGAAAATTGACAAGCTTAATTAATCCATTGCTTAAGTGTATTGGAAGGTAATAAATTGCTCGAAATGGGTATCCCGCACAAAATGTGGTAATAAATTAGTTACAATATACCTTAAGAGGTAGTATAGGCTGTTCACGATATAGTGAGCACTTTTTAAGGCCCTTCCAAAACGCATTAACTGCTAATAAATATATATTAGTGCTGCCTCAGGCATTAAATTTTGATGGTGGTGAAATGTATACACTGTGTTTATTAGTCACATTGCAATGTTTATATTAAATAGAAGCAGGAAAATGGGAATTGGATGAAAGGAAAAATTTATAAGGGCCTTAAAAAGTGCTCACTTTACCGTGAACAGCCTATAATATCAAATGTTACTAAGTAACCAGGATCAAAAAAGTAAACATGCATAATACTTCAACTTAAAAAAAAAAAAATATTTCGTATCAAAGTTCCGTAGTGACTCAGCTGTATGACGACATCGTGGAATCCATGGGAACAGTAAAGTTATCTCACTGGACAGACGATCACATAAATTGCTCTCACCAGCATGGAGGAAATTACCTTGAATATGTCGCAACAAGGACAAGGGAGGTGACATGCAGAAGGGTTATTCCAAGATGAATAAAATTATTTAGCCAGCATATGCAGAAATGTTGGACCAAAGCGTGTAGGCTGGCACGTGCATCCTCACTAAAATAAAATACAAACGTGACCAAGAATATGCATGTCACCACTAGTACCAACTAATATCCAGTACAACCAAATCTGATCACCAAGTTCCATCTTCATCTTCTTACGTAAGCGTTAAAGATACAGATAGCTGCCGCGGAGTTGGGCTATGTTTTTGTTATCAGTTCTTATAATCTGTTATCTGAGTTTCAATTAAAATTATATGCAGATACCAAGTAGTGAGTGAAGTGACTGAAGAGATTTTGACGGCTCTCGAGGTTTTGAGAACCGATGTTGGTGATTGAGGCAAGTATGGTGCAGCGCCGGAATGAAGGGGCGGGGGAAGCGGGAGATTCCCGAGAAGGCCCGCTGACCAACGGCATCGTCTGGCACGATTCCCACATGCGAAAATTCGGAGTGACCGGGCTGGGGATTGAGCCCTGATCGCCTTGGTGGGAGGCGAGCAGGCTAACTGCTCAGCCACCGCAGCTCCGCCCACCAAGGAGGGAAAACAGAAAATGTCCAACCGATACATTACATCTTGATGCACCAAAAGAAAAAAACATAAATAAAAAATATTTAATACTTGGTGTAAGACTGACTACATGATGTCGACAAATAAAACACTACAACATTGTAGTAGGCACAATGTGTCACAAAATGCCATTACGCGTGCAGCAAAACACGGGCAAAACGTGTTGGCAGAACGGCGGGATGAAAAGAAGTATTTTAACAAATATGCCGGAAGAAAGCCGTGCTAAGTAAAAGATGAACGAAAAGCTTAGATTTACGACGATAGATGTCACATGCTGTCAAGAAGAGGCGAATTGTGTTGAAGCGCATGGGGATGGGAGAACATACACGTGAACAAAGGAGCATTTTTTATGTGAAATCACGCACTAACAGCGTGAGTGGAATGCAAAATTGCAGACTGCAGGGAAGCGAATGGAAGGGGTGCCTCAAGCGGCGATAACCGAAGGAATTCACGCTACAATCGATATCCTATCGTCTGAAAAACAATCTCTCATGAAACACGGATCTGCAAGGGTGCCGGGATTAGAAAACGTAGCTTTCAAAGTATAGAGCAAAAATTAATCGAAATCATAGTAACGAGAAGAATGCGTAAACGGAAAAATATTTTCAAACAAAGATTGAATACATATGAAAATTTATGGAAAATAAAATTAAATAACTGTCCTAAAATAGTGCTCTTTGGTAATTAAATTAATAAAACATTGACAGATGAGTACATATAATATTAAGCAAATAGACATTTATTAATATATCGTAAATGCCGAATGATAGTTTAAAAGCATTATTTAATAAAAATTAGCATACGAACAATAAGAAATATTTAAAATGGGAATATTTTTTTATTAATTAAATATGAGAAATATAGTTTTAAAAATTTTTATAAAATTTATCACATACAGTGCGACTTATAAATTGCATGAAGTATTTTAAAACAGCTACTAATTTATATTAAATAATTAATTCATATAAATCAAACTGTCTAATTTTATATTTTATCCTTCCATATGTAGTGAAGTGGCACATGGGAGTATTGCAGAAACCTACGATTTCTTTCAAATACTGAATCTATACAAAGATTTAAATTCATATTTTTCTGTTCTTGCATTCAAAGCTGTCCAAAATTATAGTTTTCTTTTCATTAAAGATTCTGAAAGCATATTTAATATTTTGATTCGAGAAAATGGCAAGACGCCAGCTGCACTGAGGAATCAGTCACAAATGTTTGTAAAATAATGGCATGTGGTATATAATCAGACTTGTCTCTTCAAGACTTAATTTACTCGTTAAACATCGAATGGCATATTGGATGTTATAAGCTTAGATGTGCTAGTAAGTGGTTTTAAAGTACTTTAGGTGTACGCGATTAAACCCAGTCCGATTACTGGTTGAGTCTAACCTTGCTTCAGTTTATGTTATAAGCATAATAAATGTTTCGTCTCATCTACCAACATAAAGTTATGGCTATCCATCATTCAGAAAATGTTAAAGAGTTAGTCCCTTGAAACTTAAGAGTGTAACAGGATAGCACAAACTTGAACAGACTGACGTGAAGAATTGCGCCTTAAACACTTTTATAAGCTTAGTTAACGATATACGAGATCTCAAATATTCCTCTGTCATTCATTCTTTAAACATTTCTCAGTCTAGTTATTCCTCAAACATTACTCAACAAGATATCCCTTCCTGAATAATGCCTTAGATATTCTCCATACATTTCTCAATCTGATAATTCCTCATTATATTTTTAATATATTTAAAGACTCAAATGGACTTCACAACAATATCAAACTGGATCAAAGCCTTCCTTGTTCTCTTTTCCCACATGTTAACCCTTTCAGACCCACCTCAATTTACGGTTTCGTTGGAAACAAAACATTCTATGACACGTGCTGAACTTAGTCGATACAACACTTGTTTCGTTGTCACAATCAATGAGCTGTAGGCTCGGATACACTTATATGAACAAATTATGACCTAGTCCAGTAATACGGCTTGCGAATCATTTAGCCACAGGTAAGGTCATTGGTCATTGAGCTTTCCAGTGTATAGTACAGACCAAATATGACCTACACGTGCTTAATGTACACGATTGTGTATACTGGGTCTGAATGGGAAATCTGTTTCAAAGACTAGCACATACAACAGTGCTTCGAGAAGTATCTCAGAAAAATAGTACACACACACACACACAAACATAAGCTGTTTCAGACCAAATGATGCAAACGTCGTGAGGTGAGATTTTTTAATGCGAAAATGGGATGAAAAATGCAATACAACTTATAGCCTAAAGTGGTTATTGAGAGAGGTACGCACTCTTAATGCAAGAGAGTTGGGGATGTTTTAATGGAGATCCCATAACAAACTACCTGATATTGATCAAAAAAAGTTCGTATAGCATTAATGTGAACGAAGATCTTGAGTGTAAGCATATTTTTTTGGTAATATCATGCCTCTAACATTAGTAAAATTGGACACGGCATCAGTGTTATTGTCGAATTTGTGTAACTACGATTTTAATCAATATTTTCAACAGATTAATAACTATCATGTTTATATTAACAAAAAACGGTTGCCTTGGTGTAACGCTCTTAGGCCATCGCATCGGTTCGCTTTGAAATTCCTATTTTTGTCAATTGTTGAGTTATAACGCCTCGCAAGTAGGCAATCTGAGATACTTAAGAGAAGCGGTTTGTCTACCACGCGGGCGCAAAAAAAATTAAATAATCCAATGCACTGTTGGTGAGTCGGCATTCAGGCGTTGTATGCATTTTTAATTACACATGCACCTAGTGACAACGAGATCACTGAAAAATTAAGCATTTTCTATTCGTCTAAGTGCCGAATCAACTACAGTGCACTAGATTAAATAATTTGGGATTGCGCCCGTGGGGTAGACAAACCACTCAGCTGAAGTGTTAGAGGTCGCATAGCTGCAAGGAGTTATAACTCAACATTTGAAAAGGAGAACAAAAATGAATTTTGAAGAGAACCGATGTTCTGAGAGCGGTACACCAAGGCAACCTTTTTGTTAGTTTGAACAAGGCAGTTATTAATCTTAGGAAAATTTCGATTAAGATGCGTGGTTACAAAAATTTCGAACATTACACTGATGCCACGCCCAATTTGACTAATGTTAGAGGAATGAGATTACCAAACAGATACGCACACATTCAACAATTTCGTTAATCATAATCCTATACAAACTATTGTTGATTAATATCTACCTAGCTTCTAAAGAAATTTGTCGTTGCGTACTGACTGAATAAATCCATTAGAAAGTCAGAAATATCGCCATCGTGTTCGTCAAATTTTTGATCAGCAATGTCTTAATTGTGGTCATCACAGTCAGAATGTTCAGCATAGACAATGTTGAGTTTTCATTTTGTTCTGGTTGGTTACCTAACATAGAAAAAGCAATGAGAAGCGTAACCTCAGATGGAATGAAAGAGCAACTTATAACACTTAACCAGCTGCGCTATTTATTAAGTCTCAATGCTAATACATTTATCAATTCAATAACTATCTCAATTAAAATTCCCAGACTAATATGTCTTTCTCGTAACAAAAATTCTAATAACCTTCCGCTAAATTGATCTCTCTAAGTTCTCGCGTTTAACATTACTTCTTAAGAGGAGTGTGAAGTGAAACATTTTTTGTGAAATCGTTGTTTGCGCGTATTCGCCTATCTTGGTAAATATGTGTTCTGTAAACACGAACTTTTGTTAGAAAAGGTAGAAAACTATTATATATGACTCTATGTTTTTACTTTTAACATATTAAGTACATTCACGGAGAAAAAAACTTGTGAAAATGGTCAAATATCACATTTTCGAAGATTGCCTAGCAGTTTCCTTAAGCGGCAAGAGAAAAGTACAAACATACGGACGTAGTTTAATCTGTGGGCTTTCATTGCGTGTAATAAAATCCCACTGCTACAGATCTGATTTGCACAGTACAGGACCACGACAGAAACACTGCACGCCTTGCGCGTAGGAGCGATGAGGCGCTGGGCGTGCGTGTTAGTGTCGCCCGTATCGCTCCCTCACTTATTGACCTTGGACGCGCAGGTTCACACTCCTCTTAAGGACTTCGCCTAGCATGACTATCCCTCCCTGCACCTATTTTGGATTCTCTCATCATTGTACATCGACACGCAGTCGCACAAAACGGGAGTCGATCGGCTGTGCTCTCGTCTCGTCGTGGAGTTGTCGTGAACACCCTCTGCTGGCGTCGACCCTGGACATCCTGATGCAGCTCGTGGACGAGACTCTCGACAGCCTGGACAGGTGGTCAGTCTGGGGGGTGGGAGGGTACGTCGCAAGCACTACCTCTTATAGATTCTAGCTATCCTGACCACCCTGTTGTCAAAACACATGTGGCCCCCGCAATGGCGCCTTGCAGCGTCATGGAGCTTCTCCAGCTTGACTCACATTACATCCCAGCTGAACCTACAACAACTTCTCCACAGTTGGAGTCCCATTGTTGACACTAGTCTTCACATTTGCTGGTAGAACTTTATTCCTCATACATTCTGGAATATACGTTAATGGAATATACGTTTTCTCTTTTTACAAGTAAACTTCGATTAATTCGGTTTAACTGACTTACTTTTTTTTTAACTTTAATAAAACTGCTTTAATTTACTTTTACATATATATATATTCATCTATCAAGTAGGTGTAAATATTGTTAAGTAACTTAGCTTTACGTCATCATCAATATGCAGCAAAATTCCAACAAAACTACGCGTTTAAGAACATATTTTAACCTAAATTACTTTTATTTATCATGTAAAATAATTCCCCGTTCTTATTTTCCTTACGTCCACTTAAATCGGGACGTTCTGAGATACTTTTATGTAACCTCCAGTGTTACTGTTGTCTGATAGATTGTATTTTAAGTAACATGCCATTTAGGTAAAATACAAACTTTTCAAAATAAGGTTTGATACCATCCTACGAATATCACACAGAAAGGAGAGCTTCTCTAATTTTGAATTTTAGGGTAAGGAATGTGTATCTTCTAAGTAAATCCATTAACTTATTTCATCTGGGGGAAATCCATGATCCCACTGCATATATGACGTACCTGCTACAACGAGAAGCGACGCTTGTTTCATTCATGTACCGAGAACTCATAGCTAGGGAACTTGTAGATGTTTTAGGCAGCAGGCTGTCATTCAGTCCACGTGCGTTTCCTTCCGATCCTCTCAAAATGACGCCATAAATTCAGACCACCCGCCTTCAATCCACAATTTTCCAGCAGTAGGTAGTATTTGTTTTCGAATTTTTTTAAAACATATTTTGCCCTACAGGAGGTGCAATTTTGTCTTAGTTTTCTATAGTCTATTCGCGGTTCTTCGCATTTTTTAAAACAAACCTTTCGAAAACTCTCTGTATAACGTGTTTCGTTGTTTCCTAAGTTATTGTGTATCATAAGCATTTTATTCTTGAGTTACCATAAAAATACATTATTTGTGATCAATTGAACTTTTACTTATAATTGGATCTATAAATTATAATACTTCATTTATAATTAACGTGGATAAAATCGGGGAGAAAATGTGTTTGTTGGTAATGCCTAGTAAGAAATAGTTCATATTAAAAATATTATTACATTGAGTGCGCACGAATGTGGTGCGTTGTCCATTCAGTGTAATTTCCTAGACGTATTTAAGCTTTATCTGCATGAGACTGAGGAATATCCTGGAAGTCGAACTTAAGCAGGTTTTCAGAAAAGTTAGAAGTAACCGTGAATGAACTATAGGTTTTGTTTTCACCAGTATATTTCTGTATCAGATCGACAGTCAGAACTAATTAGTAATATTGTAGTTAGTACTAGAAAGGTAATAATACGTACTATGGTAAAAACAGCGACATCGTTTACAGGTAATATGGTAAGTAATTCTTGACAATATAGCTAAGAAGAAAAACAGTCTAATTGAGAACTGGTAAATTTGAGACAGAACTCAAAAACATTCCGTTCTTAATACAACTAACCTTGGGCGACCCAGTGATAATCAGTATTTGTGAATCCTATTAACAGCTAAAATATCAGATGAATAATTGGCTTTTGCGATGCCGTAAAGGTAAGGTATGCAAAAAAATGTGCTGTATATTCTTCTGACGTATTTCGTAGCTCTTTATGAAAAATTAATGATTTCAGCTTCTCTGAACTTCATTTCCACACTGCCCACTCTCTTGGCGCATTGAGCACTAGTGCCCAATTCTCTAGCGGTCGCTATATTGTCGCCGATCTTTGACATAATTTAAAGTTGCTAGTTATACCTGAGTCGTAGATAAAGTATCACGTTGGAAAGCAAACTTCTCTGCCGACGTTCGATACTTGTCACAAAATCGACTATAGTGTTGATTATTACAATTTGCGGAAGCATTCATATTTCACTCTTGCATTGTTAGTATCTCCCAAAAATGAAGTACAAGAAGGAGGACGGAAAAAGCGATAGTCTAATCGGTTCGTGCTCCTACCATCCCTGACATATTAAAAGTGTTTTCCTAAACAAAACTGGACGTCAATAGGTGTACGCAAACATAGATTTCGTCTCGAAAATCAAGTTGGTTGATATAAAAGACATTATATTATTTTTAACTGTTCCTCGTTTCAGCTTTTTTCACAGCCTGCGGTTCAATGACCGATGCAATTGAAAAATGAAATATGATTGCATGACTGGACATTGATCACAATAGATGACGCGTCTCAGGAACAAATCTTAGGAATGGTTATTGCGGGAATAATTCATTTTTGTGTCAACACGAGGAAGTATGAAAAAAAAAAAAAAAAAAAACGGTATGGTCAAGCGCTATTCCGACATTTTATTTTATGGTATTTATTGGCATTTCCCCCAAAAGTCTGTGTCTCCTTCACCCTAGCAATTGTACACAAAGAAAACCCTGAAACACTCCCGTAAAAGAGCGGATGAGTGAAAATTTGTAGAAGAAACATGCTTACGCCGTACGAGACATGCCTCAGCAAAACTGTTCTGGCGAGACAACGCTGTGTAAGATCCGCTTCGATTCACGTCGGTTGCTTTAAGGACGCGGCTTGATCGTACGTACTTCACGTGTTCCGGGCATGCGCGTCACCGCCTCTGCACTCAAAAGACACTGAAACTAGCGTGCAGTTCGTTCCTCGACAAGAGGCTGTGTGGGGTATTGTTGTCAGCCCGTCCTTGGGAGTGTGCAACAGCTGTGGCCGCACAGGGCTTCGCCCTTACGGTAGGGTACTATCTGTCGAGAATACCCGTAGTCTTCATAACACACAACTCTAAGAAGTTATTTGCAAATTCGCCAGGTCAGTGCATATTTAAAGTGACAAGGCGCGAATGGTATCGTTATTTTCCCATACATATATGGTAACGCTCCTACAGTTGCTCAGGAAAGAGCCAAATTCGTAGTATAGTAGCGATGCTAAACATTCCCATGTTTTCATTCTGGTACGTAGTATTATTTCCATACACTGCATAGGTAGAGACACCCGAATTTCTCGAAAAGATTTCACGACCAGTTGTATTTGATCAAGCTCAGATGCACCCTTGTGATTGGGTGATCTAGATATTACGCGTCTTAAGTGCCTGCCCACGAATTAGAGACGTACAATATCGGAGTGACTTAATTCTGATTGGCCAGTCAACTAAGAAAATGTCTTCTCACGGACACACGCCACCAATAATCAAAAGGAAACTGCTAGGACGCTCGTTGAGTATTGAAATCTAGCGTGTGAGGAAATCTTTTCGCGAAATTCGGGTGTCCCTATGCATAGGTAGAGAACTGCAAAATTCGCGTTAGCTTTCGGTGACAGGATAGACTCCACTGCCTTATAAATAAGCGCGCGCAGTCCGTGGCTTCAGGCCGCTGCATTTTAATCAACTTCACCTTCATGCTTGATCTACTCAAAAGAGATTGGCCACTCCACCGCTGATATTATCTTATTGGCTCAAGAGTTCTCCGAAGCGCGACAGGCATATTTCCGGCCAATGGCTGAAGTCGGTCAAACGCACAGTAACTTGGAGTTCATTGTGTCCATAAATAATAACGCGAATTTTGCAGGTGTCTGTGTATAGGTTAAAAGCTTCCATTGCAATTTAGGAAGTTTACCAGAATTTTTTTTATAGTGATAGTTTTTTACCAGCTTCATTAAATACGTTGACACAAAACTATGTAAATATGTACAAAAACCTTGTAGACAATGTTTTGTCTACGTTAGGTATATATTTATACAATTATATAGATATAAATTAATAAACTTACTTATTGTGTACTCATTTATGCAATAACCCTTGTCACGTTAAGTTAAAAAAAATTTGGTAGCAATTTGGGACATAGTAAAATTTTACATTCGACATAAAAAAAATACAAATACCCTAACACGTTATCGTTTTAGTGTACTTATTCCAGTAAAATGGCAATGTAATAAATTATATGTCAGTCAAAGGGAAACGGCTTAAGGAGGTCTGATATGCACGCCACTACCACAGAGTAAGTGGAAGGGGGTAGGCTCTAAATACATTTCTGGCAACATACGTATTTTATTTTGTTGAAAATTTAATTCTCATTGCACGCTTGCTTATTTTGAGTCAACTATACGAACACGTATTAAATTCGAGTGAAGGGGCCACGGTGGTCCAGCGGTTACCCCACTCGCCTCCCACCAAGGCGAACCGGGTTCAATCCCCTCGCTGTTAAGAGCTACCCAAATCTCTTCACTCACTCACTCTCAGAGTGAACTACGATCCTTTAAAAATATGTTACAGACTTCCACCTCCTCATTAGAAGCAGACTACCTCGACCTTGATCTCATGACCTTGAATGACCTTGAAAACCAAAACTCATGAAAAAATTCAAAGGTCAAAGATCAAGGTCATAGGTCCTGAGTCACTGATCCCGATCACCTGGCTCCAAGGTCACCGAAGTCACAAGTCCCCCTCGCCTGTCTGAGGGAAAAAATTGCCTTTTTCTGAGGATCCTTTTTTTTATCGCAAATTTTTTTGGAAAGGGGCAATTTTAGGGAAATTTAGTAGATTTTGAAGGGAAAAGGGGAAATTCAATATGGCGGGTAGAACCCCCTGAAGGATTTTTCTGGGGAGGTCCTTTTTTGCAGGTGGGCAAAATAGGAAATTTTTTAAGGAAAAAAGTGGATTTTTAGAGAAAAAGGTCTACTTCTGATGTGATTTTTTTTGGGTAAAAACAAGTGATTTTCGGGTAAAAACAAGTGATGTTTGGGTAAAAACACGCGATTTTGTACGAAAAATTCCAAAATTGCGTAAACCGAAACGGCGGCCAGAGCCGGAGAGCCGAATCCTGGAATCCTGCACCAGAAAGAACTCTGCCTTACTACTTGTAAATGAAAGAGTTAAAGAAGCCGCCACGCCTCTGTGCACTTGTCTACTCCGTGGCATCGGCATGGCGAACGTGACTACTTTGGTGGGGTGTAGCCAGGACCGGCTTGCTACGGAGAACTGTGGAGGAAGCCGCGCGCATCTGATATGCATAAATGCTGACGAGCCGTGCTACAGATCCGGCGGAGAAGTTGGGGAAACATCTCACGTCTGGTAAGTGTGATGCAGGCGTTGTCGCGCATAATGGGATGACCCGGAACACGAGCTTCGTCCCCCCAACTCCTATATCGCTGCAAAGCTGCGCGCAGCGGGAGAAATATTTATGCGACACCTGCCGGCAGGATTCTATTACCATACAGGCATTCCCCCTGCGGGGAAATTCACCCTGCCTTCGTCCTTCCGACGCTTTAGAGTGTTTGCTCGTCCTGGAAGTATTACTCCAGTGGTGCCGCTCTGAATGATTGTCTGCCCGTCCAGCCAACAACATCCGAGAATATGGTCGAACATGCACTCGATCACCGAGAGAAACACGTCGCGTTTTGGGTAACATTTCAGTAGGGATTGAACTCGGAGTAGAATTCGGAATCTCGATTAACGTCGACCTCTAAACATGCTCGGGCCGAAAAGGAAGAGACACTCAGTGAAATGATCCAGCCGAGTCACTAAGGTTGCCAGGAGCGCAAAATCCAGAGCGAACATTTACACTCATCTGCCTAATGGATTTAAATCAAAGCATGCAAGGTAATAAATAGTAATTGTTTAACACGTAGTAATTTAAATGTAAGGAACAGTTTAAAATATTTTAAAATTATAAATTTAAGAGTTTGAAAGGGTAAGTCTTATGTGAAAAAGAAGTTAGATATGTTAGAATTTAAAACACTGAAGTTTCAGTCAAAACGCAGAATTAAGTTACTTGTTCGTTCTGAAGTTTGAGCTGTCCTCAAAATACAGCAGCTCTTTACTTTTTTTTTTTCTCAGCACGACTTCGGTTGAGATTTCAGCTGGATATTATCCATTTTAATAGCAACTGAAATTCGGGACTAAACACTTGTATTATTCGTCCCGAATTTCCATAAAACTTACAAAATAGTCACGTATTTCCAAAAGCACAGTGGCAATGAGTTCAAAAGATGAAGATGTAATAGTGTCTCAGTGGTGGGATCAGTTATTAGCCAGAAATTTCATAAGGAATGGAGGGGGTTCACACAGGACGATGCACATGCTCATCTGGCAAATAGTAGCAGAAAAAATTTCTTCACAGTGTAATATTATAAAATGAATAATAGTGTACTGTTCAAGCATTTTTCAAGGTTTCAATTACTAGTACCATCTGATTGTGTTGGATAATGTAATAAATTTGCATAATTTTATTGGTAATGGTAAATGGACACACAGCGCAGTTTGCAGAAAACGGCCGTGTGATACTTACGTGCTAGAAACTCTCCAAAAATATCATTTATAATCCATATTATAGAACGTAATGATTAACGTATAGAATATAGAATATATATATATATATATATATATATATATATATAACACGCTTCAGGAAGAAATTTTGTAAGGACGATACAATGTCACTTAATTCTCATTAAAACTATCTTTATTCCATATTTACTGACTTCCAGCCAAGACCGTTCAAGCTAATTAAAAACCCTAAACAAATATTTAAGTATCCTCAATCACTATTAATAGCAGACACACAGAGCATCAAATTTGATTTTTTGGGTTTCTTTCTCACAAACCTTTAGCATTTGCAGCAAGTAATCAAAGAATCATGGACTCAAGTTCGCGTGGCATGATTTGTTAATCAATGAGATGAATATGTAATATACAGTTGGCTGAAACACAGCAATACTCGGAACAATCATTCGTTGCGTGTATTTTACTAACTCTCCTAGTGATATTACCTTCGTCATTTTCACCTGCTCACTACGACCGCATCCTTCTTTCTGGAGTCCTAAATTAATCATCCTTATATGTCTACAGTGAACTTCACATCATATTGCGCTATTTTGGCCAACCCTGGAAGAAATAACAAGGAAGTGGCAGTTTCTCTTAACAATTAACGTGGCTTCTTAATAACAATCACTGTCTTGTATGGAAAACATCCGAAAGTAATGACATGCATGCTGTGTGCACACCAGATGACATGACCTCAACACTGTGACAGATAACACGCATCGAGAGAGTAGTGTGTCTTAGTTTCGTTTCTTAATGGAGCGCTGCGGAGCTTCGAGTATTTTGCGGATTGAGCTGGCAGCAAGCTAAGCTGGATAGCCCTCTACACACTCGAGATATTATCGTTTGCTTATTGGTTGCTGCGAACAAGTGAGACCTGTGTACAAAATTATAAACACTCACTCACACTACAGCTCCCTGCGTATTACTGACTCACACAGGTAAACGGGGTGTGCCTAAAGAAACAATCTCGCCCAGTTAGAACAGTAGGAGAAAATAACAAATGTTTGGAATCTACATCGCCTCCGAATGAATTCGCGAAATACTCGTGGCTCTATTGGTGAGTATATTTGACATCTGTCTCATCAGATAGTGAATGTCTACATTTTCAACCATGAAATACAAACCCGCAACATTCAAGAAAAATATGTTTTAGATATTCTTTCTTATGAGAATTCTAATTACGTCATCTTCTGTGGCTGTAAAGAAGGTATACGGTAGATAGACAAAGCAGTGAAGGAAAAGGATTTACGAAATTGAGTATGAAGGGAATACGTTTTTTTTAACTGAAAGCGACAAGGTGGAAGGGGGGGGGGGGGTGTGTGCCAGCGATCAGCGGCATCGTTCGGCACGATCCCCACGTGCCCTGCCGGGAATCGAACCAGATTCTCTTTGGTGGAGGCGAGTAGTCTGACACCTACACCTAACTGAGGGGAAGGAAGTGGAAACCGGAAAGCGTCAAGAGAGCGAGGTAACACACTCGCGTCGCAGTGCGCCATCGGCCATCAGCCCGGGTAGACGCACCAGATAAGTGCATGCATCGTGTCCACAGGTCCCGTATGCCTCGTGAACATATAATAAATAAAAATTACGTAGACTGATCTCGCTGGCTGCGCCCAATCATTCTCCGTGTACTAACATTTATCTGCTTTTCTGCCAGTACGACTAGCAAAAATGGCGTGGATTGGGTTTGACGTTAGAACACTGCTTAGTAAGTAAGTGCTTCGAGATTTTGTATATAGGCTGTTCACGGTAAAATAAGCACTTTTGAAAGCCCTGCTTAAAATATAGTTGTGTTCACATTGTGTATTTTTCCGCCTTATGTATAATTGACAATGCTATGAGCCTATCACTTTATTCATGCGTCGTTAAAATTAAATTGTGAAATTATTAAGGAAGTAAATACTTAAAAAATCTGGTAATTTTTACACTTCGATGCATTAAAAAACAGAAAATGAAAGAATTAATTTTAAGCTATCACAAATGGTTACCTAACACATTTTCTTTTATGGAACTACTTTCCATCCATTGTTGCCAACTTTACTGGATGAATGCCACTCAGTGCGCTATTAAAATACCTGTTGGTGAAAGTATTTTATTCATATAGTAGTACTTGTCTTTTGAAAATTAAGATATACACAAACATGTTCATCACTGTTGACCATATGACTTTGACAGGAGTGTTCCTTTGGGGTAGTCAATATTGGGTACATGCGCAGCAGACCTCATACCTCATCTTTAGTCTGTGTTCGTAACACGTGGCGATGATGGTAACGTGAGGTGTAGGAAATCACTGCGATGTGACAAACGTCACAAAGCAACGCACGCGAAGTATCCCTTTCGTTACCCTCATTTCATTCCCATATCTCGAGAGTAATATTACCCGCCAAAGCAGAAGTGTTCGCGAAAAATATACGGCAGTGACGACACAGCCATAACCCGATATTTTGTCACTGCCCCTACATGCATATATTTTAATGGGCGTACTGATAGACATTCAATCAGTAAAGTTGGTAACGTTGGATGGAACGTAATTCCATAAAATAAAATGTGTTAGGCAACCATTTGTGATAGCTTAAAATTAATTCTTCATTTTCTGTTTCTTAATGCATCGAAGTGCAAAAATGAGTAGATTTTTAAAGTATTTATTTCCTTAGTAATTTCACAGTTTCATTTGAACGACGCATGAATAAAGTCATGAGGCTCATAGCATTATTAATTATACATAAGGCGGAAGAATACACAATGTGTACACAACTATATCTTAAGCAGGACTTTAAAAAGTGCTTATTTTACCGTGAACAGCCTATGTACAAAAATTTCGAAGCACTTATTTACTAAGCAGTGTTCTAACGTCAAACTCAATCTAAGCCATTTTTGCTAGTCGTATTGGCAGAAAAGCAAGTAAATTTTGGTACACGGCGAATGACTGGGCGCAGCCAGCGAGATCGTCTACGTCATCTTTATTTATTCTATGTTCACGAGGCATACAGGTAATTGAGAAACTAGAGTAGAAGATTACTAAACTTAGATGTAGACTGTCATTTCAGTGCCGTACGCGTATAGGGGATACATAAATAATAAGTAGAGATAGGAACATTTCGCGAGTTCATTTCACGACAAGATAGACGTCAAACATGTGCACACTGGAGTTGACTTTGCAATTGGTTCGTAGTTTATTAGACACGCCCTGGACGAATCTGAGCCAATAGCAGAGTTGCAAGGACACAAGTAGCTAATCACATACTGCCAGGTGCGGGGTAACACAGGCCACCATCTGGGATAGCAACCAATGGAAAAACAATCGAGGCTCGCGTATACACAATGATGTGGAGTCTAGCCTACAGGTCATTGAACTCGCGAAATTTTCCTATCCTTAGTAATGAGTAGGGTTAGGAAAATTTCGCTAGTTTACTGGCCTTTATGATAGATTCTACAGTCCTATGCATAATCAATCATCAGATGTTTGTTCATTGGCTGCTGTCCCAGAGATTAACCAGTGTTATCTCACACCTGGCAGTATGGCGTTCGCTACTTGTTTTCTTGCAGTCGGCTATTGGTTCAGAGTCGTCCAGGGCGTTCTAATAAACAGTGATCCAATTGCAAAGGTGACTTCAGTATACACGTGTTTGACATCCATCTTGTCCTGAAATAAATTCGCGAAATTTTACTATCTATAGTAATAAGGAGTTGGAAAATTTCAGGACAAACTAGACTCCAGTCATTTGTTCCCTTTCTCGACTGGTTCACAGGTTCTTAGATACAGCGTGGACGACCTTGAGTCGATAAAATGGCAAGAAAAACGACCAATTTGCGTCTATTTGCGGTTTCATCACACTTTCTAAATCAAACCTTTGAAAAATCTCCCCATTTATGTGCTAGGCTGTTTCCTAAATATTTCAATTTTTACAAGTGTTTTATGCTTGTGATCATAAAAATACCATATTTTTGGTTGAATATGAGTTTTATTTTTGTTTTATCTCTAAATTTCAATATTTCATTTTTAATTCATATGAATAAAACAGGGAGAAAATAAATATGTTGGCAAGGCCTAGTAAGAAATGGTTCTCATGCAAAATAATATTAAATTGAGTGCGCGCACGAATGCGGTGCGTTGCCTCTCTGGTGAAATTCTCCAGACATAGTTAAGCATAGTTTGCACTAGGCGGAGGAATATTCTAGATGTTGAGTTACAGCAGGACTTCAGAAGAGTGTAAAGTGGCCGCAAATGGAATATATATATTATATATATATATATATACATATATATATATATATATATATACACACACACACACACCTGGTTTTGAGGTAAGACTGGCCAGTGACTGGACAGCGGCCTATTGGCGTATAGCTCGAGCTCAGATATAGATAGGACTATGGAGTCTAGCCTACAATTCGCACTATGCATTGTAGGTACCAGTCAGCGACTTTACCTAACGGATAATCAATCCTGTGACTCACGTTAAAATACAAACCTCCCACTAGGTCGGGACCTTGAAATTTTTGCGATCACATAAAAACTCTTTCTGCTTTTAATACTTGTCATCAAAACCGAGTACCGTCCACCATTACTAGCAAAGAAATAAACATACTTATAAAAATCTGCGTTCTAGAAACACAGCTGTCCCGAGAGCATGATCCCGGGTCAGTGCAAAGTCATAACTTTTCCATGAAAGTCCGCAAAGGTCTCATAAATTCCCGGTGCACTTCATAATCGACCCTTCGCAGCCACGCTCTGCTGAAACACGACGGTCGTAAAGGCCGAAACGTACTTGAGCTGCGCTCAAAGATCAAATTTCTGAGCCGAGTTTATGTACCCTGATAAAGAGAAAATTCAGTAGCTGACACATTGAAAGGCGACGAACTGCAAAAATAAGCCATGTTTTTCACCTTTTCTATGAAATAATAGTCGTAACTCTGCGGCATTATTTCGTTTTTCAATTGCTTAGTAAATTCACTGATAATAAAATAAAATTTTACTGTCACCACTGGATAATACCACCTCCGTTGTGATAAGATTGACTTATTCCTTAACCGAACCAGTTAACTAGGTCATTTAATTGATAACCAGGGGATGTTTAATTAATAACGCCAAGGGTTTCGTTTAAGGTGATCCGGAATTCACATGGAGGGTAGTGACACACACACATCAACACACACACACATATATACAAATGCTGACGTCACACATTCTTCTTGGTTCCTGGCGAGTAATAGTTAGAGCCACGAGTATTTCGCGAATACATTCTGAGGCGAGGCAGACTCCAAACACTTGTTCTTATCTCCTACTGTTGTGATTGGACGACAGATCTTTAGACATACACTACGTTCAGCCGTTAGCCAGTAATAAGCAGGAAGTAATAGTGTGAGTGAGTGTTTAACAATCCTGTACAGAGGCCTCACTTGTTCACAGCAACCAATAAGCAAACGATCATGTCTCGAGTGTATAGAGGACTGTCCAGCCTAGCTTGCTGACAATTCCATCCGCGAAATACTCGGGGGTCTAGTGATAGTTACTCCTTCGGAGCATGCGAAATTATACCACAAAAAAAAATGGCAGACCCGCAAATGATACAGCACTCCTGTAAAGTGAGTGTGTACAAAACCAGCCACTTCCGACTTCCGCTGTCCGCGACCTTAAATGTGGGAAAATGAGCATGACTGATCACGTCCAGCGTAGTAAACATTAGAGGACCTTTTTATTTGATTCCGAGGTACCTGTCCATTCAAACACACTGGAATTCACATAAGTTTACGGAATAAATTTTAGGGTAAATTACACTTTAAATCCATATACTATTCGATTTCTTGCTCGGATCACACATTTTTAGATATGTCCTAGACAACCCTGAGTCAATACAAAATCTGCTAGAAAATGAGGCGTTGATCCCACGTTAGCAGGACTAGGGTAAAGCTGGTTACTCACTGGGGTAAAGTCTCAATGGACAAATAGTTGACGTTCGAGTAAGCATACAACCGTGAATTCTAACACACTTGTCATCGGGATTGCTAAATTTTATTGGCTCAGTTGTAACCGCGAAGTATTCTCTGGCAGCCCAATTATTTTCATTGAAGTCAGAGGAGATGTGTAGCTCCTCTTATGTTCTCATTATAACAAAAGGAATGTTTATAAGTGAGTCATAAAAACCATCCATTTGTTTGTTTACGACATTCACATTCAGCAGATAACAAATGATAATTTTGGGAAATAACTTAACCCTTCATAAACTTCTCGCGGATGTAACATTAATTGGTTTGAATTTTTTTTTTATCTAAAGGTTAATGTCTGTTTAAATAAATGCAATAAGAGTGTTTTTCTAACAGTTCGCATTGAACTTAATTCGTCTTAACACAGAGGCCCGTTGAGTTCAAATAGGTTTAATAGTATGCAACAATTTTTAAATAATCTGATGATAGACCTATGTATTTGATATTATGTGCAACTAACTGTGTTGAATAATTAACGTAATTAATAATATTTGCGAAGTTGGTTTTTTTCTGGTGAGTGCTTGAATACGTCCCTGAATGTGGAAGTGAAGCAGATATGTTTAAGTGCTTGTAAATGATTAGTGAGCAAGTTTTCTGTTTTTCACGGCCTTAACAAGGAGGTTATTGAGACTAAATACGAGAACAATCGACCATGTTTAATCGTGCAGCAGAGATTTTTTATTTATGTAAGCTAGCTTTCCGTATCGCAGTTGGTTGGTGCGTCGCCGGTCTGCGGTCCGGGACGTTCTGGGTTCAAATCCCTGGCAAGACATGGGTGTTAGTTTACGTTAGGTCATTACTTAGTTTGTAAGTCGACCCGTAATAAGTCTTCAGGCATAATACAGGGGGCGTTAATATGCCGTATACAATAAAAATTTTTTTGAAAAATAATCTAGCATGTTTGAACTGTATTCGGGTAGTCGGTTTTATCCTAGCTTAATTAACTAGTTACTGCATTTGACGCACATAGCTGTCACTTCAGCAGATCAAGTTTGATCTGAATTAATTAACGTTTCAAGAAGCACTGGATAAAAATGTTTAAAATACCAAACAAATGCTACAGCTATAAACGTTAGCAATTAAGTGCCATCATCCATAGATGAAATATACGAGTTATAAGTGAATAACAGAGAAACTGCTTGTATTTGGCGCTATGGGGGGGGGGGGGAGGCAACATTGGGTGTTTGAGAAGTTTAATAACAGTAATAAATGTTCAAATGATTTAATCAGTTCAAAATGGCCGCCATCAGCAGCAAGACATCGTCTGCAACGCTGTAGAACAGTAAGACAAACAGTAGCTACATTGGAGTGGATTAACGGGTAGTCACAATCGTGACTCTCACGGCATCCAGTGTCCACGGCAACTGTATCTACACAATTTGCTATTTATTTAGAGTTACCCATAGGTCAATATATCTAACTAGTGGTCACAATCGTGACTCTCACGACATCCAGTGTCCACGGCAACTGTATCTACACAATTTGCTATTTATTTAGAGTTACCCATAGGTCAATATATCTAACGGATGGTCACAATCGTGACTCTCGCGGCATCCAGTGTCCACGGCAACTGTATCTACACAATTTGCTATTTATTTAGAGTTACCCATAGGTCAATATATCTAACGGCTTTAAATCTGGAGACGTGGGTGGATACTCAACACTTCCCCGTCGGCCTACCCACTTCCCGACAAATGTTTCATCCGTACTTCTCCATGGCGAATGTTGTTATCTTCGCATTTCACACAATTCCGTCCCTCTCAAACCTGTCACGTAGTCATGTCATTGTTACATGCGATGGTGGTGCAGCACATGATTCTGCCCTCCATCGTTTCGCACCTCAATCATGTCCTCGCATTTACAATGACGCTTTTAAACTCGCTCACGTTGCTCGCAAGGAAACCTACACTGTATAGAATTCTGGTAAACTTCCTAAATTGTAATACAAGTTTTTAACATATGCAGTGTATGTAAATAGTACTATAGGTTGTTCACGGTGAAATGAGTACTTTTGAAAGACCTGATTAAGATATAATGGCATGCACGTTGTGTATTCTTCCGCCTTATGTAAAATTAACATTGCCATGGGCCTCATAACTTTATTCATGCGTCGGTCAAGTAAACTTGTAAAATTATTAGAAAAGTAAACTTTAATAAATCTGCTCATATTTACACACATATGCATTAAAAAAACACAGAAAGCGAAATAAATAATTAAAATTATCACAAATGGTTACCTAACACTTTTTATTCGACGATAAGATATGGAACTACTTTCCATCTTTGGTTACTAATTTTACCGGGCGCATGTCACGCAGTGCACCCGTTAAAGTGCACTGTAAAAATTTTCTTGTACACTTTCTAAACTGTAATGGAAGTTTTTAACCTATACACTGCATGGTAATAATACCATATATTAAGCTGCAGATATAGGAATGATTAGCAGCGCTAATATACAAAGTTGGGAACTTCCCTATGCATTTTAGTGTTTCCTGAGCGAATATAGGAACGCTACAATTAATGTATAGGGCAAAAAATTACCATTCCTGCTTTCTCACTAAGCATATACATCTGTATAGTAAATTTCCGAATAGTTTCTTAGAGTGTATATGCAGGCATGGGCCTTGAAATTTTTCTAAGGTTGATTTAAAAAGTGCTCACATGATCGTGAACAGATTTTACGTACAAAGTTGATCATATGGGAATGTGTAGCGTCGCTACTATACAAAGTTGGGGACTTATATACGTATTTGACTAGGAACGTTACCATGGATGTTTGGGAAAATATTTTACCATTCGCGCTTTGTCACTATAAGTATACACTGATATGGTAAACTTAAAAACAACTTCTTAAATTGAAGTCACCTCCGCAATTCCCTCTGTAGTGCTGCCACTCGTGGCTTCAAACGGAACTGACAACATCAGAATCACTTCACACGCTCGCACACATACTTAACGTTGTTCTTTAAGATCCAAATACACGCAATCCTACCAGATTGTCTTCAATAGTTTTCCAGTTGTTAACGTGCAAAGAGTTTAAACATTTATTTGGGATATCTTACATGTGCAATAAAATATGGCCGTTAGGAAACGTGTCTGCCTGTAATTTATTAATTTTTAAAATGATAATTAAACCATATCAATACTAACTGATCCCGGCGAACGTTGTTCCGCCTATTTTCAGCACCTGTTGTTGGATTTTTTTGTTTATATTTGAAATTATATCCATCCTCTCCTTCCCAGAATATAAGTGGATATTGTAAAGCGTCGTATGATCGATGTGTGTCTTGTATGGTTTGAACTGTGTTGTTTCTGCACATAATTTTGATAACACGTTGTTCAAATTGTTCACCAACGACGACAATAGATCGTTATTGCTATTTTTCGATATGATTGTATTGACGGCATAAATTAACTTGAATCTCCTCATCATAAATCGAGACGACCAGGCCCGCGTTGCTGGGAAGGGCAATGATTGTCGCCGTCCGTAGTCCCCCTGAACGGCGACGTCTCCGCAGTCGGTGCTCGCAGATGACAGACAGCAATGGCGACCTTTGGACGCCGCCTTCTTCAGCGCTTATACCGGGTGAGGCATTTAAAACAGGCCAGCTTAATAATTCTCCCACTTGTAAAGATAGAAGAAAATGTTTCAGACGAACGTTGTTTGGGGTGAAAGGGGCCATAATCTGCCCTTAATAGTTTGGTTTTACGTCGAGGGGTGACGGATATATGGCGGTCAACTTCGTTATGTTAAATGGGACGATGTGGTTTAATGTTCGCCTTTCAATAGTACGTTTGATACATTTTTGCATGGATACCTTTAGTCTATGCCGTGCTGTAGTAGTGAGTAGACTACTGTGTGTGCACAATTCCGGACCGTTGGATCGGCCGGGCCGAAAACATAAAATGGCCTGCACGTTCACTGGACCTTACGCCGCTGGATTTCTATCTCTGGGGAAAGGTAAAACAACAGGTGTATGCAGAAGTACCAACGACCCGTGAGAACATGAAGGACCGTATAACACGTGTTTGTGGGTGGACACGTGTTGTCTCGCCGCTGACGTTCAATGCGTTGTGATGGTCCTCAAACACTGTGACTGCATTCATCTTGCACAGAGCTTTTCAGAGGAGTGTAATAAAGTATTTCATCCCATTTACAATACCACCGTTTACCCCCATATCTCCTTCACTCCTCGACGCAAAACCAAACTATTAACGTTACATTATGGGCCCTTTCACCCCAAAAAAGATTGTCTGAAACATTTTCTTCTATCTTTACAAATGGGCGAGCTATTAAGGTGGCCTGTTTTAAATGCCTCATCCGCCATAGTCTGGCCGCGCCTTCGATTCCCCTCTTCTGTCAGCTACGTTGAGCATGTCGCTGTAACCTTAAGCACTTCTGCGATTCTATACGCTTTCGTTGGCGCACCAAATGTATTACAATACGTTTTGAACTTATACGCGTTATTAATAGAAACTACTGCACATGCTCGCAACCTGTTTTCATACGAAAAGAAACAGTACGCGCTAATCCTCAACACAATTAAACGCAATCGGTGTATTGCAAACTTTTATTTCTAAACATTTAAAATGGTCGGAGACGACATTTTCAGAATTCTGTATCATAAAAATTTCAATGTGTTTAAGTGTGAAACTATGTGTATAGTTCACTCACGGCTACTTTCAACTTTTCTGAAGCAATGCTTGAGTTCTACTTCCAGGGCATTCCTCCGCCTAATGCAAACAAAGCTTTACTAAGTCTTGCTAATTAAACCAGAGGGAAACTACCCACCGCATTCATGAGCGTTCAGTGTAATAATATTCTTACTAGGCATTACCAACACACCAATTTTCTCCCTGTGTTAATTCATATTATTAATTTTAAATGTAGCAGGTATTATGATTTATAAATAAAACGTAAGTAGAAGTTCAATTGAACCAAAAATTAGATACCTTCATGTTAACAGAAGAATTAAAGTTTGTGATATAAGACATATTTAGGAAAGAAAGGACCGAACACAGCTTATATGGAGTGATTTTTCAAAAGTTTTGTTCTAAAAATTTCCCATAAATAAACTAATGTGCTAACCGCTAGAAGTGCCATAGTTCGCACGTTAGTTCAGTGTGGGTGGACAAGCCAAGCATGTGCCACTGTCGCACCACAAGAGCGGAAAACAGCTCCAGGCAGCCAGGCGGGAGCCACGAGATAAGAAATTCGCTTTCCACGGCCGCTGCGCCGACATGATCAATAATAACATTCGCTCGTGGCGCCGTCCTGAAGGCGGCCCCGTCACGGCCGACTCTCGCTCGTTCCGGTCTGTTCGGGAAGAAAAGAAAGGCGGCACATCTCCCGCTGTGGAGCGAGCGCTTCGATGAAATATTGCGCCACAGAGTTCCCTAAATCATACTCGAGTCCCGCGGAAAAGTTATTCGACAAGTTAACAAGAGGTAGAGAAAAGGAGGGGGGGGGAAAGGGGTCTTCTCGTACTTCGGCACTGCGGAACCCATGTCCCACATGCACACACGTGAACTCGTGATTCCGGCTGGTTCCTGCCTGACAAATGCATAGCGTTGATAGGATTTGAAGTGAAGGTAACGAAATTTAAATACACAAAATGTAAATAAACATATGTCACATTTTTTAAAAGGCAGTGTATTGAATCAATAGACTTCTAAAATCTTACTTCGTCATTTTGTTATTTTTTTGTAATACTGACTATTAGAAATGAAGTCAGTTTCTCCAACACTGCCACTTAATCTTCCTATTTGTTTATCTAAACGTCATCGCTTGCTATCAGTAGCACTGCTACTTGGAGTTGTTGAATTGAGAGATTTGGCCGGCTCTTAACAACGAGGTCTTGAGAGCAGATGAGTGTGAAATGAGGTGAGAGTGGAGCGGCGCCGGAATGCAAGGACGAGGGAAACGGGAGATCCTCGAGTAAACCCGACGGCTACTTGCGAAAATCAGGAATGACCCGGCCGGGGATTGAACCCGGTTCGCCTTGTTGAGAGGCGAGCAGTCTAACCGCTCAGCCACCACGGCCCCCTGCGTCTTGGAGTGACGTAAGGAAGAGCAAAGGGTAATCGTACGGGAGATGAGTAATACTTTGGGTTTCAAACCGAAAATTTACCTACACACGCAGAGTAATTGTTGTCAAAATTTTACCACAGTAGACATAAAAGTAAGGATGAATGAGATTCCGTCGCAGCGCATCGGCGTCGAGTGCGTTGTACGAAATTATTGCGGTGCGATTTTTGGCGTCAGCATGCGACGGAGAAGAAGAAGAATGAGCGTTTGTTTACAAGGAGAATGAAAACATATACTATTTTACCACTTGAAAAGACGATCGCGTTTACATCAACGGTTTTTGTATTTGCATTTTTATTATTGCTGCATGGAATTGCAAAGCAGAAGACCAGGCTTCATATAGATATGGGCAATGTCGCAAAAATCGTTTACCAACGTCAAAATAATTATCCTTCGTCTTATTATGTCTCGTTCCCGCTAGTTTTCATCACACATCGCGTTCATACTATCTTGTGTTTATCTTCTACCGCTTAAATAATACAGTTTCAACTTTTTACGCGTGTATTTTATTACATTCGTGAGGTCTGAAAATGTAATTTCCACCCTTAAAATAGCCTTCTCAGACGGCATCCGTCGCCGACAGATCATCGCTGAACCAACTGTGAAACAGCGAGTATAGCTCGTCGCAGCCGAACGCATCGCAGCGCTGTATTGTGGAACCAGCTTGCGTTGCGACAGCGATGGAAAACAGAATTAAGAAGCTTCGTGTGTGCTCTGTTTCGTCGGGATTTTAAGCGGTCACATTAGTTTTTTCATACAGAAATCTGTTAAGAAAAGATACAGCATTGTCGTTGTAGTTCAAGACGCTGTTTTACAGAAGAATAAAAAACAGAACCCTACTTACAGCGATTTTCGCTTACTTCGACACTTCTTAACGACGACATGTATATTTCAGTAACCTAATTTATAAACTGGCGACAAAATATCGACTTTCATTTCTGTCCTGAAAAAATATTTACGCCTACATTAAAATATTCAATAGGGTTTTTTTTTTTTTAATTAAAATTGACACAACTGCGCTTACCATGCCAAACCCATATGACAACTGATGAAAAACGGCGGTAACAGGCATCAACTAAATTTTTCCTCAATGTCGCCACTAGTGTATTTTTCTCTCTTACAGTCGGTAAAGTAATTTAATTAATTTTCTACAGTGGCCAGACATACTTATTCCCTCGTTGTCTCACTGCCTATCTTTACTGGTTGAAACACAGAGGCACACATTGTTTTTTTTTTTAAATAAGGAAGGCATCCTGGTATTCCTACCTACGGCTCTCAACAGCTTGTATTATTTGTCACGTACCTGTCAAACCTCTTGTAAATACCTTTCAGATATTGTTCACTTTTTGCCTCAGATCCACAAGCTCACCAGTTTCCTTTCTCATGTTCTCGGAGAACTGATGTCAGAGATAATTACTAGTAACGCCATGTTTGTAATATAACGTTGCGTGGCAACATCACAATTAAAACTTATTTCGGGATATATTTTGCCACAATATTTTGACATCATCTTAAATATTACTGTATAAATTACTTCAAAATTAATTATGTTCGTACGTAAACCGTTTATTTTACCAAATAAAACACTAAAGTTAATATGCGTCAATAACTGCAAAGCATTAAATATTTAATGGGGAAATGATTGGGGTGGGGATTGAGCATTTCTCTGGAATCACTGAAAGTATTTATTGCCTCTAAAATGCGCTGATTTGTTTCATCATTTTCGCAGGTACTCTGATATTCATCGCCACGAATCAGATCATGTATGTAGCTACGGTAAGCAAGCACTGTAAGTGTTGCCGAAACCTAGAGGATGTGCGCGTCCAAGATCTCAAATAAATTACCTTGCGTGTTTAAAACTTGCTTTCGTCTGTAAAGCGTTTTGGATACAAAAATGAAGAGGATGTCCACATAACAGCTCGTAAATATAGCTAATTGTGTGTATATTCGTAACTAGTAAAATTTCTGAAAGGAAGCCAGTAATTAGGCGTATCAGATTTTCTGTTTCTTACAAAATTGTGTTCTTTAAATGCACGATTTAGTCTTGTTTTTGTTCTCCTCTAGCGAGCTCCAAAATATACAGCATCATTAAAGTGGCGTTGTAATATGTTATGAACAATTAAGTAGTCAACGCGGCCTTACTTATAGGATAAAAACATTAATCTTAAGAACTATCAAATACAATCTTCCTCTATAACCAGAGTGATAATGACATTTTATTTTATTCCTCAGTTTACGTCTTTTTGTGAGAAATATTTACCCTACTACGGCGAAGCAAAGGAAGGATTATAAGTTTAACACGATGTATGTATGTTTGTATGTACTGTAGCATTGCACCTATGGCACCGATTTTTATAAATGAGGTGTATATCGATTTCTTGTGATAACCTGAGTGTCATAGGCTATGATACAATTAAGAAAATTCAAAATGGCGGTCGTGACAATCCAGATGGTGCCACAGGTAAAGTTAGCTCGTGCAAGCATTTCATTCGCGGCTTATTTTGGAATTAGAGTATGTGTCATTAATGTTTTACGCTAATATCACTTTAAGATCAATAATATGTTGCTTGAGCGTAATAATCGTCAACCTATATTTGTGTAGCTAGAATTTGAAAGGTATTCAGAAATATATTTATAAAAATGGACGTAAAACAATTTTTTTTATTTACTTATTTCGACAAAAAATTGGTAGGCCTAAACAAAAAATGAAGTTATGAAAAACTAAAATCTGATTACTCAACAGTAAAAAGCCATTATTCAGTTTAAGTGTTCGAGTATAATCATGAAGTCCTAGTCACACGTCGTGCCGTTTAAGAGAATTTACATATAGGAGAGGTACAGGGTAAAAAATTAATTTGCCATTTTATGTCATTTTTAAATTCTAACTAAGTCTGGCTCAAGACCGTGATAAATGGAAGGCAGAGGTGGAGGCCTTTGCTCAGAAATGGGACACATAGGTTAATAATAAAATTATGATAAGTATGTATAACGCACCATTTATTGAGAACATGAATATATTCAACCACACACATCACTTTACAGAACTGCACCTTTTTATGGTTCCGTAGTCAACAAGGAGCCCTTACAAATTCATCAGGTCCATCTGTTTGTCCATCCTAGGGTGTCACAACGAAGCAGTTTCTACAGCACTGAACTTAAATACATGAAATTTAGTACATAGATACACACTTTAGTAAGATTTTTCCTCTGTAACTCCCCTATATATAAAGTGTCTTAAATAGCACGACGTGGGACTACGGCTTTATGGTTATACTCGTACACTTAACTGAAGACTTGTTAATGTTTATTCGCTTAAACAACGAGGACGTGGTCAAGAGCGTACCTAGATTTGCGGTTTGGTGGGATTGTGGGAGGGGATATCATATCCCCATCTTTCAGGTCAGGCTTTTGAGTCGTGTAATGGAAGAGGTACACATACGAATCGTATATCGTTATAGTTTTAGAAAACAATATTCAATTAATTCAATAAAATCAATATAATTAAAACAAATCTCATATGAATTTCATTTCATTTTTAAAACATTCACAGGACCGTTTCATATCAATTTGGGGAGGGGAGGGAGATTTAATTCCCCTATGGATAAACCCCCCTGAATTCGCCCCTGAGCGTGGTGTAGTTTTTTCTTTTGTTTTATCACAGAAGCTTTGTTACTCAGAATTTTGTTTTCAAATTCACTGGTTTACATATATATATATATATATATATATATATATATATATATATATATATATACATATTACAGTTTACAACAAAACCATGCCCTGTGTCGTCAAATTCCCATATTCGGCTTATTGAGTTCTAAAGTAAATAATGATCTACAGATTACAAATTTCGTGGTATTCCCACGCTGACTGAAATTTAATTGGATTTTGTGATTAATTTTGGTTTAAATTACACATTAAATGATTTATGGGATGAGTAATCAGCGATGCAATGTATTAGGTAGGCTTGATATTTGGTGTAAAAGAAAGAGAACCATTTTCATGTTGTTACAATAATTATGTAGTTAGCTCGAAGGAAACTTAATGAAGAATTAAAATGTTATCATAACTAGTATAGCCTTATAGATAAGTCATTGATTTATCACAGCATGGAGTCATTTATAAGGATAATCTCCACCTTAGAAATGGCTCTGAAGGCTGATATCTAGGGCCACCTGATTTTAGCGAAAATAATTAAGCGCAATCTAAGACTTCAACATCCTATATGCCCAATTGCAAATTTAACATGATTATTGGCTGCGTATTTTCGTTCGACTTAACTGGCCGGGCCAATCAGAAGTTAGTTGCTGCGACTCTAAACCTCCGTGATTCGCGGGCAGACACGTGAGACGCGTGACAATCAAGATTTTACAATCACAAAAACGGATCGTGGTGAGAATGTTGTTGCAGTAAAATGAGTCGTGTGCTATTTCCGCGAAAAACAGGCGTCTCTACTGATGTCTATTGACGTATTGCGATACCCCATCTCTCGGCATCTTCACGGTGCAGTGTCTCGGCGACAAACATGCCGTCCGCCGCGTGTTGAAGAAGAAAAGGCCCTGCCTTCCAATCGTTGGAGAGCATTCCTTCTGTTGTTGCTCTGGCAATCACTGCTTGTGTCCCACACTGTAAAAAAAAATTGAGGTAAAATTCCCTTACGTGTAAGGGAAGCTAATTACCTCCACATGTAAGGTAAACTTACCTCTTAAATGTAGAGTATATTTACATAACAAGTATAGTACTATTTCCTAACTATACGGGAAAAGTACCTGACAAAAGTGGAGGAAAAATCCCATACAAGTAAGGGAAAATTAACTGTAATGTGTAATAACATTATATTTGCAATTATCCCAGAGCATTAGTACTGTAAATTATTTTATTTCCTACTTCTTCTAACGAATAGTAACCGAAACCTCACTAAAATCCTCAATACTTGCTGGTAGGTGGGCGTAAATCATAGTCCTCCATCGTGACATGCCTATGCTCTATCCATTACACCACGACGACAGCGTGTCAGCATTAGTGAATATAAGCGCGTTAAATTATTGTTTCTTCCGCCCGTCCCCCCACTTGACTCTTGAGAATGCTGAAGAGATGCACGCATCGTGAGGTGATTTTACCATCCATGTATGGATGGGTTATTCAACTACCATGCACGTGATATTTATTCCATAGTGTGATAATTTTATCTTACGTGTAAGGAAAACAATGTTTCCCCCACTAGTTTGCGAATATCACCTTACACTTGTCAGGTAATTTCCCCATTATTAGTTACAGTGCAACTACCGACGATATGTATGTTTTAGAATGATGTGGTCAGGCTGGCAAGGCGTGATCTCATCTGTTACCGGTATTGTCGAATGAACGTTTCCGCATGGAATGTGATGTTCGCTGGAGAAAAATCTTGGAAATGTACTTTCGGAATAACACTCGTATTTATCAAGTAAAGGCTGTTCACGATAAAGTGAGCACTTTAGAAATGAACCTTAGAAAAATGTCACTGTCCCTGCCTGTATATATTTTAACGGGCGCACTGAGTGACATTCGCCCAGTAAAGTTGTTCACGATGGATGGAAAGTAATTCCATATCTTAACGTCGAATAAAAAGTGTTAGGAGACTATTTGTGATAACTTGGAATTATTTCTTTCACATGTTTAATGCACTGAAATGATATAAGAAGATTTGTAAAGTATTCACTTTCTTAATAATTTCACAGTTTCATCTGATCGACGCATGAAAGAAGTGATGAGACCCATGGCAATGCTAATTTTACATAAGGCGGAGGAATACACAACGTGCATACAAGTAGATCATAAGCAGGGCTTTCAAAAGTGCTCATTTTACCGTGAACAGCCTATATCAAACTGCTGTCTACATTACTGTATAATTAAATAAGCAATGTCATGCGTGTGAAAATTCGATAACCATTATTCGTCAATGTTTACTGCCATTGTACCTGAATTTCCATTTTTTTATAGTTCGTCTCAGGACTGTCTTGCTCAATATTTAATTATGATACATTGGATTTTAAATAACGTAAGTCATCAATTAACGTGCCTCCCATTTACTTGGCCCATCGCAATGATTGTTCAACACTTCGACTGAAGAATTACTTTCTATGTGCTTACTTTACGAGTCATTTCTTGCAAATCTCAAAACTGTTCATGATACGTTGACTGTAACATCTGGATATTACTGTGGGCAATATCTGTAGCATGGATAGCACGAGACTAAGAAATACACATGCTAAGGTCAGAGAAGGCGTATTATACTCATTAATGAGAAGGCCGACCAGTAAAAAGTAGCAGCAATGTGACGGTCTATTAAAAATGTAATATTTTAAACGGTTTTCGGCATTATACTCATGTAGCAAAACATATCCAAACTTGATCACGCTTAAATCCTTCTGTCGCATCAGAGAAATGGTTGAGTAAACCCTACTGCGTGTCAATTCTTCTTAGTAGATGCCATAATTTTGTAACAACACTTTTCAAAATATCTATACGAGCCAGAAATAAATGTGTGCAAAAGTACTTAAAATAATACGTAAGTCTTGTTGTGCCTTGGTTCGAAATTGCTTCGTATAATTACTAAATAAATGAAACGGGAAACATTTCGAAAAATTACTGGTAAGAAGCCAGATGTTTACCAAAAATAAATGCGATAGTATTGTAAAACACAAAGAAGATTCTATACAGATGCGCTCATAAAATTTAATTTTTTGGGCTCATTAGAGAAAAAGGGAAACTGTTTATTTTGCAATTACTGCAATAATTATATTGCATGCCGTAGGCTGCAATAGCAAATATCCGAATATTATAATACAAATCATTGTTCCGCCAAGTATCAGGTTAGAACATCGTCAAGAAAAACTTTTATGTATAAGGTAGGTATTGTGATTTTTTTCACTAACTTGTAGGCATAGACTTGCGATTTCGTAGCAGATATCTATCCACCATAAAAATTAACTTTCTCAATTTATTGTGCTTGAACATAAGCATGTAAAAGGAGTAGACAATGGGGTCGCAGATGTGTTATTCTGGACGTTCGATCCTGACGAATTTCATGTAGATCCTCCTCCAGAAGTAAGTGTCATTCAAGTAGATGTTTCAAATTCTCACAATGAAATTGTTCTTGCAGATTGTCAAAAGGATTTTGCTATTCAAGTTGATATCCCTAATGAATGTGTTTTAGTAGATAAACCAATACATTTAGCTGTTCAAATAGATGTCCTTAAGTCAGAATTTCAGAATGAAGTTGTTCAAGTTTTTCATGTAGATTGTCAAACCGAACCTGTAGCCAGCTAAGTCATTAATACAAAACCCTTAGTGTCTAGTGTCAATTCTAGTCTAAATACTGATAGGAAACTGGTGGGAGAATAGGTAGAATTATTTCAAAACTTTCCTCAAGCCTATTTGAAGTTACAGCACCATCAGGGAGTTCACCCATAATGTGTCAAAATTAAAGCTTATATTAATGCTGGCCAAGATGGGCAGTGCGAAGTAAGAAAATGCCTAATTGGATATGTTGACCCAAAAACACATAGATTTACATTTCTTGTTCCAAAACTGTTACACGCTCCCATCATTGAGTATTATCACAATACCTATTTTGGAGGACATCTTGGGCAGAACAAGACTGTTGGCAGAATTAAAGAAATGTTTTTTCTGGCCAAGGATAAATAAGGAGGTGGAACAACTTGTGAAAGAATGGCTTGATTTTCAAATAGCCAAACCCCATAATATTAAAATCAGTAGTCCATATAGCGCTGGTTTACCTAAGTTCCCTTGGGAACGTCTATATCTATATGTTTTTGGTCACTTACCCCAAACCTCTGCTGGGTTTTCTTCTATTTTAGTTGCTGTTGACAGCTTCAGTAATTTTGTTGTTTTTTTTTCTATTAAGAACCATGAAATCAGTTGAGATTTGTAAGATTTTAGAACTGGAACCCATAGAGATTGGGATGTTGCTCTGTATCAATTATCCCTCGCCTTTAATAAATTTACTGATGCTACAAATAAGGTGTCCACAGAATTGGTTTTCAGTAGAGCTTTGTTTCATCCTCTTATATACATATGGGGACTTCATTAATTCTGCTAGGATGCTGTGAATATGAAGGAATCGGAGGAGGTCTGGGAGAAAGCGACACATTGTCTCCATAAATTCAACAGTAAATTAGCCTCCAGGAAAGCTTATTCTATTGGTTCTGTCGTCATTAAAGTGGGAGACCGTGTTTTTGTATAAACCCATTATTTAAGCAATAAGTCGATTAAATTCAGTGCCAAGCTGGCCCCGAAGTACCATGGACCATTAAGTGTAAAGCGGCTTCTCACCCCAGTAACAGTTATATTGGAGGATGAGAGTCGTCCCGAGTTGTTTAATAAGTGTCACGTGACACAATTGAAATAGAGCACCTCTCAGTAAATGGTGTCAAACTGCAGCCACTGAGGGGCGTATTCTTTAAGTGTTTTGTACTATTTCTTTATTTAGGGTTTGTGATCAGTTTTTATATTTGAAGTGTAATAATCTTGTAATCATAATCATTATGTATTTTAATGTTTGTGAAGGAAATGGTTTCCTCGTTAGGGCATGAGTTTACTGTGAATTTTGAAGTTCTCTGGGGGAAGGCATCTGTCCATTCATGAATATTTTATTTTTTGATTTCATGCTCATTTAGGCGTTAGTGTGTATTTCATGCTCATATTTGGATTATGGTTTTTCATTATCCATGTAAGTCATAAGTTTTTTAATTTGTTGTGTTTCAAGTTAGGGATATAAACGAAGCATTCTCAAATATATTAGAAGTTAGGGTAAACTCTCTGGCTATGTATCTATTGATGGAAAGTCCAAAGCTGAACCAAAGTACAAAATATGATCTGGAGTAATCACAAAAATTTTTCCTGGATTTCACTTCTTGATGCTTGCGCGAGCTGTTCTTGTTTGTTCCGGTGGTAACTGGATGATGGAGATGGTCCTGCAGTTGGAGGTTCATCTCATCCTGATGTGTTGGTCGGAGTCTGTGACGAGGCAGGCCACCTCGATGGAATCTCCGGCAGAATTAATCATGAGAGTCCCCCTTTTAGGAGGGGGGGATGAGACGGCCTGCACGAAAATATGCCGTCTTTATTATCGACAAACACGCTGTTCCATCTCAAAGTCTGTAAAAGGGGAAGTTGTCTCATTCACCTGCTGCGCGCTGAGTGGCTGCCTGCTTGTGACATAGCGTGCAACCCTGAACCGAGCGCGCGGCATGCGAGCCGAATATAAAGGAAAAACAAACTCGTCATTACAACCAAACCATTATAGATAATTGCACGAAACTTTCGGTGTTTGGGAAGAAAAATCATCGGACACCTATCGAAGGTCTTATTTAATTCTATCTGAGGCACTCCTCTCACAATAAAATTAATTATCGCGATGTTTTGTGTGCTCGTGTTATTGTAGTTAAAATGTTTTTTCAGTTATAAGGTAAGGTTTTGTAAGCATATGAAATGCAGTTAAATATTACAATTGAGATATTTGCTTGGTTAACAGTCGTATACTTAACATATATTTTTGTTTAGCTTCTTTGTTTCAAAATAATGCAAGAATTCGGCGACATATTATAAGCTAACGTAAAAATATGAAACCGAAACGACTAGTCACAAATTTACAAGGGTGTTATTTTTAATACGTTCATATACAGTAACAGAATGCGAAGAGGTAATTTCAGTTGAAATCAAACATCCATCCAGGGAAATATTAACATCTTTTAAGAATATAGCGTATTAAAATGTAGCTTTTTCGAGAAGAGAGACAGACACATACAGACAGACTGACACACTCAAGTTATGTATGTCAGAATTAAATAAGAACATAAAACATAATCGAGTTAACTCATAACATTTATTTAAAATTACTTTTGAAATGGACTAAGAATAGTGTAACCATAGTTTCATGAAATATTATTGTGGTCTGCATTTGTAATTCAAGAACAGTTACTATATTTACGGCAATTTAGCTGAAAATCTATCTCTACAGAATGGCACTGTTAAAAATTTCCGTCATTTAACGGAGATTTTTATATAAATTTACGGTTATGTACGCAAATCATATCCGTTACGACGGAAAACAGAACCAATTTCCGTAGTTAACAAAATACGAAGCTATCCGTGATTGTCATAGCTTCGTATGTCGGGAACAAACAATGACAAGGATACACGAAGCCTTCTTAACCGCCGTAAAATGTGCCTTTTAAAACATTTGCGTCTCAAACACTATAATTTAAAACATCACAAGATAGCACAAACACTTTGTTGAAACAGACGGCGTCGCTTCAAACACTGCAACCATACGGAAGATTGAAAATGTGTTTATTATTGTAAATATTAACAACACTCGTGAAGTATCCGCATAGGAGTATGGTGGATGAGCAGGACGTTAGGTTACGAACATTTTTATTCGTGTTAACATCCCGCTTCAGGACAAACTTGATGTAAAAGATTTCATCTACTTCTGTTACACAGTCCAACATTCTCGTTTAGGCTATTCACGGTGAAGTGAGCACTTTTGAAAGCCCTCTTATTTGGAATATTAATTCATAAATATGTTTTATTTTAGCCTCTAGACGTCGACTTCAGAGTACGGTAGATTATATACACTGTATTTATTACTTACATGGCAATATTTACTTGAAAAGTTGGTTTAAGGATAAAAAGTGGCTGAAAGTAAAAAGTACCTAAGGCCTCAAAAGTGCTCACTTTACAGTGAACGGCCTATAGCGACAGGTTACAGAATACATGCGTACATTTTGTATTTAACCTTAAATCCAGAGACCATCTCAGTGAGTGGTATAATAAACTGCTCTGGTTTAAATTGCATGACAGAAGGAACCACCACTATTTATTGTTAATAAACAAAATTCTGCGTGATGATAATCCTGTTTACCAACGAAATCATTTTAGCTACCTCTCCTGCGATCATCACTTTTCCACTCGCTCAAAATATGACAGTAAACCTCTAATCCCGTCCTACCGAACAGATTATCTTTCAAATTCTTTTAGCGTTTCAGCAGCTCGGAATTGGAATGGCCTGGGCCAGAACATACGCGATGAGGGTTCCTACCATTTATTCAAAAAGAAGTTGATGCAGTGCTTGCTGTCACGCCGCCTTGACCCGTAAATTGGAGCATTTTGAATGTATGGTTGAATAAATGGTTACGTGACTGATCTCAGTTTTAACTCCTAAAGCCCTCATTTTTTTTATCATTAATTTTGTTTCATACTCCTATGTATGTTGAGTCTAAACGCGTTTCCATCTTAAAGTGTATGTGTTGTGATTATTATAATTATCAGTGTTTTACATAGGCATTTGAATTATAAGGGCCTAAGTCACCGCAGTTTTATTGTTGTGACGAACTAGTGTTCCATTTTATCATTTGATTTGCAAGGCGCTATTATTACGTGTGTATGTATGTGGGCCTGTTGTGCATTTGTGCGTTGTGCAAATGTACTATATTCTTGGGTGAGCATGGTGCATATTTTGGCATAATACCTGCCAGTTCATCATCAGTGTTTTATGGGCTAGTTTAAACTTAATAATCACCACTTATATGTATACATTTTTCAGTCCTTAAATATGCATGTCTCTATTTAGTATTAATTACCGGTTCCATCAATGTCTAGTAACGACTTTTGATTTTCTGCAGCGTTTTTTAATTTGTAAGAAATATTTTTTTTTCTTCAAACCGTAATAAACATGTAAATTGTAAAAATGATCCAGTGTAAGTGAAGGCAGATCTGTTTAAACTGCGCGAAATGAAGACGATTTATTATTATTATTATTAATGCAATTTTTGGAATACCACATCGCATGTCACTGTGAAATAATTTAAAAGATACACGGAAAGTTCCGTAAATTCAAGGAAAGTCCGTTACTGAGAAAAAAAAAGTGTGCTCGTAGTATTACGGAGGTTTCTAGATACATTTTTACCAGTACTTTTTAGTAAATCTAAGAAAAACTTTTCAAACAATGTGGTAGTATTACTTAATTGTTCAATTTGAAAGGAAACAGTTCCCTGTCAGTTCGGAATCAAAAATCACAAGCAGAAAGCAATAGGAAGAAACATCGTTATGAGGCGGGAGTTCATGATAACAATTATAATGCTGCTGAAAGTTATTTTACTGTCTATTATAGCGGCTGTCCAAAACTTGTTTTAAACACAACATTTTCTTCGAAGTGTTGAGAGCAGGTGTTAGATGTATCTGGGTTGAATTCGTCTTCTTTTTTACATTTAAAGATCCATTCCGTTTTCCGCGCATCCCTCGGAACTCTAATAAATTAAATTGTCATGCAGTTTCATTTTATCTAAACTATTGTTTATCGTATTGTTTGGCCAATATCACACCTTGTACCTGGCATCACGCAGTGTACTCAGACAACAGAAAACACGTGGCCATCGTAAAAACAACAAACAGCTTGCTCGCCGGGCTGCCTGGGAGGGCTGCAAGCTATGTAACGCCTCTGCCCCTTGCCTCCCAGACCCCTCGTCTATGTGGCCCTTCTTAGGCCAACCTCCCCTTTTACAGACATTGGTTCCATCTAACCGACAAAGATGCCTGCACAAAGTTAGCTATGTGAGTGTACGCTGACTGTCCTGTGTGATCATGAATTTGCCTGCCTACAAAAAATTACTTCCAACGCTAACGAACTACTATCACCAACCTGTTCTGGTGATACTTGAAGTTCTATGCTGAAGTTTGTAACGACAAACTGTGACGACCGACACGGAACTTTTGCTTGACGTACGGACATGGGCATCCGCCACGCGTCCTTGTTCGTTCTCAATTGCCAGCTCTAGTTCAGGGGAGAGGCATGGCGACGTAGATAGCGCTGCATGTCGCCGGCCACTGTCTCCCACACTAGTGACGTCATCAGTGTGGACTCACAGTTGTGACAATTTACGTGCGGTTTCCGAACATGAGGAAGGCGGCAGCGCGTCGTCACATCTTGTTCGCAGTGATGAAGTAGCGGAAGTGTGATGATATGGAAGTGGTTTACGGCGGCCATTGGTCAAGGAATACAGACACTCCTATACCAGTTATTGATAACGCTCCAAAAAAAGGACACAAAAACAACTGTTGGCTGATGTAGTTGATGCCCCTCTAACCTGAATTGACGTGGATTTTCGTAATATGGGCTTGTGAATTTTCATTGGCTCCTCAATCCTCAATACCCCCTCTTGGGGATATTGCTGTGTAATGGTATATAACCTATGTCAAAAGCTAACTCGAGGGCAGACTCCAGCCTCGAGAGAGCTTCAACATGCCAGTTAAGAAAAATTGAAAAATATAGGCCCTTAAGGTGCAAATCAGGGGACATTCTTTATGTCTAAATTAGGCATAAATAGGGCGCCTGGATTCCCTAAGTAAACAAGTCATGCATTTAGAGAATGCTTTGTTTTATTTTTGGCACTTAAAGAAATAATTGTAACTGAAAGTCGTTTGAATATTTGTAAAATTCTAGTATGTGCCAAATTTGAAATAAAATGGAAAAAACTAAAAAACTATGGTCATTAATGTGGAAAATGTTAACAAGTTTTTGCTCGTTTAATAAACCAAAAATTGGTTTAAAGTTTACTCGCTTTTGGAAATATGCCTTAAACTAGATGATAAGCTCAGGAAAGAAATAATTTTTGCAAGTCCTTAACAGACACGTTGTAGGTGGCTTTAAAAACCATTTTCAGAGTAATCGATAAGTTTGGAAAAACTGAATTTTTATAAAATCTTCACAAAATTGACTATCAACTTTTGGATCAGCCCACATACTTTTGGAATATCAAGGAAATTATTATTTTTTACTTTTTTGAATATTAAAAAAAGCAAATGAAAAAATTATTATTGACTTTGAGTAAAAATGTCCTTCTGAGCAAGGCTTACATGGCCAGAAAATAAATTGTCGTTTTCTAGGTATTGAGTCACTAAATAGAACACATAAAATTGATATTACTGGAGTATGGCCTATATGGTCAGAGAAAAATAAATGTTTTTTGTGTAAATTCAATACAGTATCATAATTTGGGAACTATGGCCACTGTTTGGGCCAATAAGACAGGAAGTTATTTATAACATACATTTTAAGAGTGGTACAAAAAAGAGGAAACATGGTCAATGTAATGTAAAAATGACCAGAGTTTTAGTGTAATTGTATTTTAACCGAATTTTGGGGAAATTTTCAAATATATTTTTTAAATAACTCCAGAATTTGAAAGATTAAGGATAAACATTCTAGATAATGTGTTACAAAGATATAAAATGTAACATAAAATGTAACTGAATTTATTATGCATAATTAAGTATTAAAATATAATTGAATTTATTCTGTATTCTAACCAAAGAGAATTTTGAAAGTATTGTTAAAAAAAATAGTATAAGGAAGTGAAAATCAGATTCCAGTGATATTTAAATATATATTTTTATGTACTATATATATACACATCTATTTGAAACATATCATATGTTATACATATACAATGTTTTTGAACAACACAAAATAATATGCAGAAATTAAAATTAATACAATGGTTAAAAATAACATAATTAATGTGCGCTTTTTTGTGAGTTAGCAGGTTATTCCTACTATTTTCATGATTTAGGTTTGTTCATCACTTTGTTCACACGAGGTTTCTCTTCACTTAAATGATAGGACGTTATTGACATTTTACTATTCCACTTTGCCTTGTCCTTCTTGAGAATAATGGCGTAGCAATATATAACATCAGTGGCTACTCACATGTCATATTTTTCTGTCGACATACATTATCATATAGGGGTTGTCTAATTTTTTATGTACCCGAAATTGAACATTAAGCTCATAGAGCTCGCCAGTCTGTCGCTTTCATTCTTTAATCAACTCAATCACTTTCAGCCAATTACTTGATCTTATTTAATTACGTTACCCTCCTTGTTTAAAAAAAAAATTACTTCGAGAATCTACGGACCCTTCGCATAGTTTCATCGTACCTAATTATTAGAGCCCCGAGTATTTCGCGGATTGATGTGGCAGCAGACTAGGCTTTACAGTCCTCTATACTCTCGAGACATTATCGATAGGTTATAAGTTGCTGCGATCAAGTGAGGACTTCGTACAGCAGTGTTCAAAGCTCACTCACGCTACTGCTTCATGTTTATCACTGGCTCACACTTCAACGGGACGTGTAAAAAAACTGCGGCCGAATAATGCTAGCTTGAGAAAACAAGTGTTTGAAGATTACTTTGCCACAGTATGAATAAGCGAAATACTCGGGGCTTTAGGGCCAACTGTTTATCGCCAAAACATTCGTGCGCAGGATGGACATCAACATTTTACGTACACACAAGCAGGTATCCGTTGGCAATTGGCCGGGTGACTGTGTGAAGATAAAACCTCTATTTTTTCACTAGTCCTATCAGAATTAAGTTACAGCGGCAATAAATTTCCGTGAATGGCTGGCAGACATCTCAGATGCGTGAGAGTTCAAATCATCCAAGCGCGAAATGTTTTATGAACTAACGTGTTTTCCAGTACAACTAGTCGTGGAATCTTTTCGCGAAAAATGGGTGGCGCTACTAATTATCTTATTAGCATCACAGCGGGACGACTTTTGTGATAACAAAATTACTGGTGGGTTAATGGCTGGGTTTCATATTGCCTAATTTAAAAAAAAATGAGCTGTGGCACCTACGGTATCTTATTAGGTACAATATTCTCACATCCTGTGTATATCTAAACCTACCTTTGGGTAATTTTGACATGCTTGATGCTGTACTCGTATGACAACATCGCCTCCTTAGTTTAGTTTTACTGCAGAACAAATATCCTAAATGTCAGTTTCTCCTCTTATAAATCCACCAGCGTTTAGGTTCGGCTGAAAATCCCGCCAAGAAAACTTAGTGTAATATATATAATATATTATACATACATACTTTATTATAAATTATATATTATATATTTGCTCGTGCAGTACTTCACTAAAATATCGTAGCCCTGGGAACTGTTGCCCGAAACAAAAATGTGTAGAACGTCAATATTAAGTTGGTTATGTCTGAAAAGTGAAAGTTACTTTTAAACAGACCAAGCATTTTTGTACCAGAACTACTTCCAATACATGTATAATGTAAAAAAAAACTACACTAGTATGTCTGGCCTTTTATAAAATTCTTTAGTTTTATGTGGTTGTTAAAGCTATTTTAAAGAAACATAAGTGAAGACCGCCAGGATTGAGTAACAAATGTCCACTCTTATTGGTGTGTTTTACTTGTGTAATTAGCTGGAGATATCAATCCTTTCTTAGATGTAAAATAGAAACGTGTCATTAAACTTTGAAGCGAATATATATATATATATATATATATATATATATATATATATATATATATATATATATATATATATATATATATATATATATAAACACCTGACTGAGTTACGGCTCATGCAATTTTAATTTGCCACCGCATGTAGAAGTTGTTAGAGAAAAAAGGCTCATTGCACTTCCTAAAGGCATAGATATGCTGTGTACACTGTACTGTATACACTCATAGACAGATGCTTTTTAACCAGTGCGCCTGACTTCTAGTCATGACATTTATTTTACCACCAGGTTTAAAATTTGTCAGAGAAATAACTACCCATTTAAAATTTGTATGTACATTTATCAAACATTATGCTTCGTAACTTCACATTTCGCTTGCCTTCAATGCCAACAATTTCACGCGTGCCCTCTTTACAAAGAAAAACCGCATTTTGAAACTCAACTTGGACATCTGGTGCTGTGTCTAGAATCGAAGCCAAAGAGCATTTGACACGCAGATTGAAGATGATTTTGCTATCATAACTGAGCACTTAGCCTGTCTTTATCACGCTTTATCAGCCTGTATCAGTGCGGGGGGGGGGGGGGTATGTCAGGGTCGAACCGTTTGGTGGCGCGACTCTTGACTATCAGCTACTGACAAGGAACGCAACCTTTACAGAAAAAATTGAGATATCGACCGTACCAGTGTCAAGGTTCAGAAAAAATTGTAGTAATATCCACTTCCACGCCCACGACTTTACTAATAAGTTAGTGTAACTTATTCCACTCAGTTCCATGATGTAGTACGTGTAAAACATTCCCTTCAAAAAATAGATATATTTATTATTCTTTCTGATTGATTTCCAACATCATTGTTTCACCGTATTTCTTGCCTTATTTGGCCGGTTTTCTCAAATAATTTTTTTTTTAATATGTTGATTCTGAGGATACAATTTAAATAAGAATTACAACTACTTAGAATAAAGCTGGGCGTATTTACCGTGTAAACAAATACAAAATTTCTCTCGCCAGGTGGTGTGGCATTAAGTACACCGTTGTATTATAATTGGGTTTTTTAAATGTATAAAAATATCTAGTTAAGGGGGACCGCAGTGTTTTAGCGGCCAGACTAGTCCCTTCAGGGGAACCGGGTTCGACTCCCGGCGCGGTCACCCCCGGGTTTTCACATTTGGGAAGCGTGCTGGACGATTCCACCGGTCAACGGGTTTTCTAGGGGAACTTCCGCTTCCTCCGCCCTTGAATTCCGGCGCTGCTCCATACTCACCCCGCATCATCCCCATTCTCTGTCAAAACCTCCAAATCTCTTCATTCACCCATATATAGCTTACATCAGAATTTCCTTAATAATACGTAACGACATGGTAGCTGAACAATTTATATATATATATATATATATATATAACATTGGACGAGAATTTATATTCCCCTGCATACTGAGTTTTCCCGATCATTTTTTTCGTTCTAGTTATAAATTGGCTATGTGAATTACCACACCACAGGCTAAATAGTTGTGCGCCTACAAAAATGTATTATTTTAATCGTACGCCGTTGTATGTGTTGAAAACCTTTCCCTCACTTTACTTGCAATTTTAGTTATTGTGCCAGAGGACGTGTGTAATTCTCAAATCCACAACTAAATACCCACTATGAGTATTGTCTACTGGCCTGCTTACCATGCCGCGCAGAGTAGTTCACTGCATTTCCGAGACCTGAACTTGGCGCCACCTACTACAGCTATGGCTACTCAAATTTCAAAAATATTTTTGACGTGAATGCGTCTTTGAAATCATACAGATCATTGGGGCAACAGGACGGAAACGGCAATGTGACGTTTGCAGGGCGATCATTCCTACTCTCTATAACTGCGTGACTAACAACACGATTGAAATAATTGTCTATTTCGACCGGGTATACGACTACGACTCGAGCATGACCTTGAGTTGGCGTTGCGCATGCGCGATACGTGAGGTGGGGACTCGCGGCTACGTGGTCAAAAATTTCCAGGCAGTATAATATCTCGTGACTACAGTGTGCTAGCGTGCTGATTTTTGTACCACGCGGAGGATCTCGTTCAGATCTGACGATGTAATCCGTAGAAGCCAAGTACCTGTTTCTTTACTTTCATTTCATATTCCATTTCCCATATTCCAAAGGAATTGCCGACCTCCCGTGGGGCAGTCTGTTGGGGGTGCGAGAGGTTTTGGGTTCGAATCCTAGGTAAGGTATGGGTGTCAGTTAAAGTTATGTAATAAGTTAGTTTGTAAGCCGTCCCCTGATAAGCCTTTAGGTATAACACTAGGGGACGTTAAGAAGCCCTAATCAATAAATCAACAAAGAAATTCACTAAACCAGAAGTATTCACGTAAAATACACGGCCGTGTCCTCCGACACGGCCATATCCCGATATTTCTTCATTCTGATGTTAAACCAACCCTCGCAGACGCCGTATAGGTATGTGTGTGAGGCTGTACCTTAAAAAAAAAATCAGTTCATTTTTCTACGAGAAAGAAAAGGTTTAATCTCAACACAGGTATGACCAGGGGCGATTCAATACTCGGCAATTCTATACTTGCCATTCCTCTGCTTGTAACGAGTGTGCTCAAATTTTTAATATTCCACAATAAAAAATGGTGCATGTTTCAATGAGTTTTACCCTTGGCACAGTAGCGCTTAAAACTTTACGTCTATCTCTTGGACAAAGACCCTTGTAGAACGCCAATTTTGTTTGACATGAGATGCAGAATAAAATAATAGTCCTTAAAATTATGCTTAAGCAATTCCCCCGATTTCCTAAACTTTATTAGAGAAATACGATCGAATGAACCAATAGCTTCCATTCTTTGTATTGAGGGCTTATTGACGTCCCCCGGTGTTATTATTGAAGGCTTATCAGGGGGCGGCTTACAAATTAACTTAAGACCTAACTTTAACACCTATGCCTTACCTGGGATTCGAACCTAGAACCTCTCGCACTCCAGACTGACACGGCAGGCCGGCAGCGTCCATTCTTGACGTACGAAAAATCAGTAGCTGTTGTTAACACAATAACAAAACGAATGTACGCAGTTTTGATAAATTATGTAATCGTGAAGTATTTCGCCGAATATTTCTTATAAATTAAGAACACTACTCCGAATATGATTATTGTTGAGCATGTACCCCGTTAACCGTGTCAAATTAAGTATATAGCCAAAGATACTTAAAAAGTTTTCCCAGCATCTGCTAATATTTTGGTTTTTTAATTTTTGCCGAAATTTTTGTAACTATCTGTGCAGCAAAGGAGTGTACAAGTTTTATATATTAAGGTTATGTTTTTATTATTCATAATATGCTTTCCCAGCAAACGTTCAACGCTACCATCATCGAAATTTTAGTTTTTTTTCTGCACTACTTGCTGTACCCCTTAAGCAATAAAGAATATTTTCATTTGTGAGTGAGCCAAGTCTCATGATTTTTTAACTAATCGTGAATGCGAAAAGAGCACCTACGAAGCTGATTTATAATTGACAACATCGCGCGGTCATAAATTACGTTGTTTCTTCCGGGCCCCGGCATTTATTCCGTCGATTCTTTCCGCTCGTGTTTGATATCGCACGCGAAGACACGAACGATTCAGCTGCGAAGTAAAAGAAACAAACGAGATGGTCTGACCTTTCATCAACGCGGGGATAAATTGCATTGTGGGGGGTTGGAGGACTGTGGGAAAGTGTTGCGGGGGGTGGGGAGGTTGTGGGGAGGCGCGAACACGGTACTAGAGCTGGCGCAGGGCCAATTAGTCAGGGTATGAGAGTTGAAAGAACTCGGCGTCTCCGGCCCGGAGACCAATATGACCAGCACCGACACCGGAAGTGGGCAGGCCATCTAGCGCGCATGTGCGGTCGCCGGCTGGACGGCCAATCACGCCGTCGCGCCACCCTCTGCCCTCCCCCACACGGTGCGTGGCGGGAGTTTCGACACGGAACCGCCCGCCGCAACTGCGGCTAACGTCTGCTCGGGTTAGCCTCTGTCAGTGCCCGGTTGCACCAACATCTTCTCCGATCCGAGATCGATTGATCCTAGTTCCGAAGCAGGATCCAGTTTGATCTTGGTTCCGAAGTAAAAGTGTTGCACCAACGAAATTTCATGATTCTGGATCTCCGATTCGTCGATCTTGGTTCCAAAGTGAGAGATCAATATTAAGTATGACACAAATTTTGCTACTGGTTTGCAACATATGACGTCATGGAAGTAGGCTTATTTTTCACTATATATAGAACTATATGTGTGATGTTTTATCTTTGTTAAATGAATTATTGCTGTACGAATTTTACTGAATAATACTCAAGTTCGTATAATGTTGTTTCAATTTCCCAAATAAACAATCGAACGTAGTTCTATCTGTTAGCGTATTTTCAAACTACATTTGTCGACGATGGCTGCTGATCTCGGATCGATATTTCGAACCGCCGATCTGCAGTCCAGCTCTGAACTCGAATGGTGCAACAGTTTTCTGTGTCGTTCTTAGATCCGATCTCGGATCGAGTTTCGAACCACGATGGTGCAACCGGACATCAGAAGACACCATGAGAGAGAGAGAGTGGTGTCTCGCTGTACTCAAGTAATGTAAGTTCAAATGAGAGAATAATCTTCTCCCAGCTTTCGGGAAGGGGACGTAGGGAAGGTATTGTAGGGGTGGGCTCTCCAGAGCGCTCGCCGCTGGAGGGAGGGAAACCGCGTGACGCGCTGGCGCTATACAGACCAAACTGATAACATCGCTTTCTACTACCGCGCTGTTGAATACTGAGCTGCACGACTTACGTTTTTTCGACAGGTTATATGTGCACTTGGAGCAGCTCTCGCCTGACCTTCCTCGACCGCTTTCGCTAAGAACTGAACAACCCCACCCCTTCGTGCAGCGGTAATGGACTCTCCCGACTCGCCCCAAAGCGTTTCGGACTTCTCCACATTAATTTCTCATTTGGATTTTACTTTATGCAGGGACGAAACAGCCGATTATGCTACGAATTAGAACCGCACACGCCAGCAAAATGTCTTCTTTGCCCGGCAACATGTTGGAATGCCGTACATCAATAAGAGCCTGGTAACCTACTTGCCAGCTGGAGATCCAGCCAATAGGTAACCTTCAGCTGCACGCAGTGGCCAGTCAGAAATAAGGCCCGTTCCGTGAGCTTAACGCAGCCAATCAAAAAATGGGTACGCCGACATGAAAGTAAGCGCCTGGCCATTTCGTTTCTGTGGACTTGTCTGCTTTGTGGTGGTGTGGTGGGACGGACCGAATATGTTGTCCCAGGGTTGATGGTCATGACGTATAGTGTATGGCCCGCGAGCTAGATCATGTTACTGTTGGAATTCCATCGCTGCTGTAATTGGCATCCCAGTACCAGCCCCCAAGCTGCTCTGATTTGAATCCACTAGCCTTTTATTTGTGGGGGCATTTAAAGGCACTTGTGTATGCAATCCCAGTGGATGATGTGTGTAAGCTCCATCACCGTATTGTGGCGGATTGCGAAACAATCAGGAATTTTCCAGGGATTCATCAACGCATCCGGACGTCCATGTAACAGCGGTTTGATGCATACGTCTGTGCTGATGGAAGGCATTTTGAACACTTCCTTTAGGGCCGACGATAAGCTTTCACGCAAGTCTTAACTAATTCCTGTGCAGTTCGTACTGTTCTAGATGTAGTGTCGTAGTGTGAGGTGTCGTGTATCATGCAAACGCCTTTTTCATCCTGCAGATGTGAGGACTATTTCCCCAAAGTATTTACATGCAACTTTGCATCGTCATGTAGTATGTCCCAAGTGAGTGATTGTGAGATGGGACGGGCGATATGCTTTGTCCGGAATGAGTGACAGAGAGGTGGTTTTGTGCGTTGTATGGTATGGTCTGGTTCAAGTGAATACGTGGTGGTGGATCGGACAGAATCATCTGATCCAAGTGAGTAGTATAGCGGGCGATACAGTCTGTCCCTAATGAGTGAGTAAACATGTGCGTGAATGGTGTTATTATAGGAAAAACGTTACTGTATGTCTCAGCGAAAGGAGTAGCAGTGAAATCGGGCGGAGGATGTAGTCTGTCCCAAGTGAGTGAGTGACTGAGTTGGTGGATGGTATTAAGGTGGGGCGGTCGGCGAAGTCTATTTGGAGTGAGTAGAGGTGTGGTGGAAAATATAGTATTGTTTGTTCCAAGTGTATGAGTAATGGTGTGGTCAGGTGTACGGTATAGTCCGCCCCAAAGGAGTGAGTGAGTGAGTGAGTGAGTGGTGTTGCAGGCAGTGCAATCTGTCCCACGTGAGTGAGCGTCGAAATATACTGTGATGATTAATGCTCACCGTCAAACTATGCCGTTTTACGCCACAGAATTCGATAAAGAAGTAAGGAAAATTAAACAGTTTTGAAAAGTTAAAATTAAAATGAAACTGGTAACTAAAAATCTAGTAACTATTCAAAATTATTTCCGATTAAAATGTATTGTCAAATGTGTGCAGTTGCGATAAAACAAAACTCTAATTATGGACCGTAAAACATGCCACTATACGACACACGATTTCCCAACAAATTAAACAGCCTTGCATAATCTGTCTCGACCCGATCAAATAAACAGGACGTACACAAGCGACAGTACTGATTAATCGAGGAGTGTACACAAAACTCACGCTAACCACAAATATTCATATAGGATAAGCCTGATTCTTATTGAACCAGTAAAATAGAGAAGTATGTGATATGTTACATTTAGATTGAGTGCTAAAAACTGTCGCAATTTTTTTGTTTCAAGGGTAAGCTTTTAATGTGTTTACTTCAGAATTACTTTCATGGTTGAAGCATCGTTATCTTGACACTACGTAGGTAACACTGGACCAATAAAGGACAGAAAAATGTACTTTGTGTACAACCTAGTACAGAGTGGAAAATGTCTCTCACGGCAGAAGATAATGATTCGAATGTAAACTGTAAAAATAAGTGTAAAAATACATGTACAACCTTTTGGTAATTTTACATTTTCTGTGTGTAATTTGTAAAAACAAATAAAGTACGTATAAATTTACAGCAATGTACAACTTTATTCAAAACATAGTACAATGATATTTAAAAAAAAAAAAAATGTATTGGTATATTCACAGTGAGGGGAGTAAATTTACAAATTTGAAAGTACGTGAATAATTCCACGAATATGAAGTATTAAAACCCAAATCTGTGTATTTTTACAACTATGCCAATGTTGTATTGAAATATGTGCCTACATCAGTGTAGAAGTGCATATTTTTCTATTTTACTCACTAGTTGGTACAATCTTACTGCAAAAAAAAAACACCAATATACTGGTATATTGACAGTAAAAACGGCGTAAAATTACAAATGCTAAAGTATGTGTAAAAGTAAACTAATGTATGACACTAAAACATTAAGTCTGTGTGTTTTTACAACCATGCTAATATTGTATCAACTCGTACATCAGTGTAAAAGATTATATTTTCCTATTTCACTCAAAATTTAGTACAGTTTCACAGTTTAAAAAACCGCAAATATACTGGTATATTGACATTAATAAGAGTGTAAAATTACAAATTTTAAAGTATATGAGCGTATATTTACAAATACAAATTGACGGTAACTTTACATTTTTATGTGTAATTTCCTAAAACGAGTACAGTATTTGTAATTTTACGCTAATGTTCCTGTGAATTTAAATATAACTACAAGTATTTGCTTAAAACATGCGATCTAGCGGTAGGAAGTAGAACTACTTCGAACTCCGTTTTGTGTGTTCAAAATGAAATCTTAACTCCCACTGATGGAATATGCTGGCTTCTGTATTTAACTACCTATTCTATACTTGAAGTCAAACGTTATCCACATTTTGGAGGTAAATTTTTATAACTTTGTCAATGTACATAACTTTTGTAATTACAATTGCAGTGAATTTGCAGTTTTACTTTTTTGTTGGTGAGAATATACACAGTGGTGAAATTGCAATGGTTGTGTAAATTTACAGAATGTGGCAGGAAATCTATAATTTACATAGTCAAAATATGCATGCACAGAGTGGATGTTATTTAACAGCATAATAAGTGGAAATTACACCTACAGTGTATATGTAATTGGGTATGATAAACATTAAACAGTAACAGACTGGTGTAGTAAAATTACCATAACAATGATTGTGTTAATTTACAATATGTGATAGAAAATTAGTAGCAAGTATAGAAAAATAACATGTACAGAGTACACGTGATTTAATGTGATGATTAATAAAAGAAACCGACAAGAATGAAAAAATTACACTAACAAAGTTTGTGTAAATTTACATTATGTGGCTTGATATTGGTAGCAAAAAATGTAAAATGGCACATGCATAGTACGTGTGATTTAACATAATTATTAGTAAAATGAATAACAAGTATTGTAAAATTACACTGACATTGTATTTGTAAATATACATGGTAGACACAATAACAGTACACGTACACATGTGCATGTAAAAATACACCAAATGTGTAGAGATTGTGCTGCCACGTACATTCGTGTAAAATTACACCATTTTTTTTACAGCGATATCAAGTAAGTACTGAGAAGTTCAGCCAGGCACCTAAATTATACGTGATTTTCGGTTATCTACACAGAGGGACATTCAAAGTTCGAAAATATATCTAGATGTTGAATTTCAGTACATTTGTGTTACTTTGGTGCTACGTTCACAGTTTATTTTGCAGACCCACAATTATTCTAATGCTTAAGCAAATAAACAATGCCAATACGAAATAAGCACATGATCATGGAACACAAACAGGAAATAAAAGTTTCTCATTTTGCTCTGTAGGAAACTGAAAATTTTAAGAATTATTTAAAATTTGTTATTATGAAGTAGTCTATGAGTCGCTGAAATTTAATAGTCTTTAATTGTACATACGTGGAATGCAAGTACAAGAAAATCTCATTTATTTTACAATGTTTTTTCTATAAATCATTATGCACCCTTACGGATATAACTATAAGAATCCGATAGATTAATGGTAGTTATCTATGTACTATACTGCCATCATATTTTCTGCTCTATTTATGATTAGACAGTGTCGCTATTCACTCGTTTGCACGTGATTTGGTACTTATTATGTTGCTGCTTTAGTTATAAGATCGTAATTATTCAAGGCTTTTATAATAAACTGTGGTGTACCTGCAAAAGGTAGTACAATAATACAAATATTTGAATTGTACCACACCATGTAATGAACTAACGTAATTTTACGGCTTCGACTTATTAACCTAGTCCAATAACTCTAGTAATATTTATGTAGGTTGCCTTAACTTATTCAGGTCCAGTGTACGCAATTGTGTACGTAAAGCACTGCAAGGATATTTTTGGATGCCAGTGATGGCAGCCCAACGTTAGGAGGAAAAGCTCCCGTCTGGGACCTCGCTCTTGCAGGAACGTCGCAATCTTCTTGATATTTTTATCAATATGTATTAAAAGAAATACTCTTACTAGATCTTCGAAATTCTGAGTTTTAGGAGCCCACCTGCCTGCATAGTTTTTCTCATTTTTGGCCGAGACACGCTGGAGCTATAAGGGTTACACTGGCACGCACTACAAGAGTGACATCACCTCTACGCGCAAGGCTCTCAACTGGCTTGCAGTATTCACCTAGTGCTGCGTGTATCTATGGGACTTTCAGCTTTAATCCTATAATTTTACTGATGACAAAAAATGTAGCAAATTTCAATACCAGCTGCTATTGTAGTTTGCCTCGTGTCTGGCTAGTACACTGTAAAAAATATTGTATCTTTAATTGAAATTCTTTGTAATTTTACAAATGCTTGTAATAGTACAAATATTTCGCTTGTAAAAGTACTTTTTTTTTAAACGACAAGGGCCGTGATTGTAATCTACCTCAAGAAATGTTTGTACTATACTGACATGTTTCCCCGAGCTTCAGCAAAATGACGGACACTCCACAACGTAAAAACTTGTATAGCTGTTTATGCAAAAACTATGAGTGATGTAAAATGTAACCGCGTGCAAAAAGAAATGCATTGCAAGTTTGAATAACGTAAAACACAACACAACTCAAATAATCATAATGAAACCTGACCGTATTATTCATTAACTGTTAATGTGTTTCCTAGCTCCAAATAACTCTTAAATCAGCTCTCAATACCTTGAGACCAGTACGCTTATACATTAGCGTACAGTTATCTCTCCGCCCAGGCCCATTCCGTTTTCACCTTTCTGCCTCAGGAAAAGTATTGATCAGAAGACGTGTGGTGAAACAAACTACAGAATATGGACAAATAATGCAAAAGTCTTACTGTCAACACCCATAAAAACTTACGTTTACAATGATGGAAGCCCACGTTTGTGGATTTACGGTACGTAGTAACATAAATAAGACACAAAATTATGTTTTCTTGGTTGGACTGGCACCGTTTCGCGTCACAGTCCCCGAGTGTTGGCTAGCACACTGGCGGGTATAGCTCACCTGGCTGGAGTTGACACCGCCACCACTAGAGTTCAGCAGTGTTCCTTCTTCGAAGCGCGCCGGAAGGACGTGCCTAGCCCGCACACTTATGAACGGCTAGTTTAAATATATCGGAGCTGACATCACAGATAATTTACCCGATTGTTCTTAATTATTTGTGAATTTTGGTAATCCCGATAGGGCTTAGTTAGGAGAATAAATTTTGTGACAGTGGCTCGCTATTGGTAGATGATTGTAGCTACCCCCATAGAGAGGCAATGCTCGTATTTTGTATATAATGGATGGTAAAACCTGGCATCGGGGTCAGACGCTTGGCTGTGAGGGAAGTCTCCCCTAGATGACATGTCAGGTACTTCGGTTTGATCATTGGTTATAGAGAAATGTAAAACCCTTCAGGAGATGCAGGAACGTCATTTTGACGCTCTAATTTTTCATTTAAAGTCAGGATATTTTGGATAATATGAATAGTTTAAGTATTTCTGCACAACAAAATAAGGAATCGCTTTTTAATTTCTAATAAGACATTTATTAGTAACTATGAGAGGGGGAACCTTAATATTTTCTTGTTCAAAAGTAATTTAGATTTTCCTGAAGATGATACTCTGTATGTTGTCAGATCTCTGCTTTTTTTGGGCTAATGGAATAACAATGTTTTAATCGAATTTTGTGAGAAAACCAGAGAAAATACATAATGGAAAGAGTCCTTGTGGGACAATGAATCAGTAACTCTTGTATCAAAGGTGGAATAAACGCTTAGGGATTGTTGGGGGGAAATAAACTCCCAGGAGACAAAGAACTCGGTAAAGGAAAAGGTACTAAGCAAAGGCGTGAAAGGATGCTTTATTTGTGTAAACAAAATCATTTTGCCAAAGACTGTTTTCACAGACAAGCCATGTTAGCAGTAGCCCTTAGAGTGAGGGACAGTCTAAAAGGCTCACACGAACATAGTATTCTCAAACACCACCTACACCAGGTAAACCACCTTCCGGAACTTTTGTAAGCCCGGATTCAGTTAGATATAAGGAGTATGTTTGTTTTAAATACCAGCAGAAGGGGCACCTGAAGGTAAATTGTCCGTTGAATAATAATAATAAGATAGTAGGTGAGCCATCGATACATCTAATGAGTTTTGACAGGAAATTTGGTCTATTGTATGTTCATGTAGCAATAGCGGAGCAGGTTATGGTTACCACCTTATTGGATTCTGGGGCATCTTGTTAATTGATCAATCAGGACTTTTGTAATTTTCTGTTAAGGAATTTTCCTAAGGGACTTATCAAGGTTCATAGGGGAGAAGAATTGGATTTCTCTATGGCAAACGGAGGAATTATAAATTCCATTGGAGTAGCAGTTTCTAAAGTGAAAATTTCAAATTTCACGTGGTCATGACGTAATGCTTGGGTGTATTTTCTATGAAATATTCATTTAAAGTCTTTGGTTTTGTGGCAAAACAAAAATAGCGATTGTTACGAGAATGAAGATTCTGAAAAAACTACATCGGTAAAATATTCCTCACCACAAGGTAATCCCAGTAATTTTTACTAACCCAAGAATATACTTTACAAACTCTAGCATGGTTTGCGTTCAATTAAGCTCAATTGAAATTTAGCAAGGGCTACCTCACTATAAATTTCCTTAAAACAGGCCGAACTTAACTTTGAGATTTCCCAATCCCCTTCCCTAGCCTGGCTAAATATAGGTTGTAAATTTTCAGGCACTTTAAAAACTTTCTCAAGTTTTTTCACCAAATCCTTAAGTTTTGCCTGCAGGGAATCCATCAGCTCCCCTTCCTTCGCTGTGACACCGACCTCCGTTAACACGGTGATGATGGTGTTTTTCGTCAGGCATTGTATCCAACTAGTCGCCATGATTAACACAACAAATGTCAAAAACGTTAGAAAAAAAAACAATTAAAAGTTATTTTAAACATGACCACTGATCAAAGGGTAAGTATTGTCTCAACACTACACAACCTAAAATTTTATGACCACCAATTACCATGCAGTTCTGTCAAAATTGAATCCTAAGCAGAGTGCAAGCAGGCTTACTTATGGCCCAGAGAACGCAGGAAACCTCAAATAATCAACTTCAAAATACTAATTTAAAAAACCCAAGTATATTTATAAGCAGGGTGATATAAGGAAAGAGACATAGAGTATGCATAAACGTGGCCAATGAAGCATAAAATATAACACAAAACTGTATTAAATTGCACAAGGATAATCTACACTATCAAATTGAAACATTATTGATTTCATATTGTTTTTTTAATATAGCAAGATTATTTTATTTTCTTATGGAAAAACATTACAAAGACCCCAAATGGTCGTAAAAATATTCAATTTATAATTTTTAAGAAAGCTGATAATTCACAAGAATATTACATATAAATTAATATATATAAAACACGAGCCATGTTAGATGTGACTCGGGACCAACACACACACACACACACACACACACACACACAACACAGATATATATAGTCCCACACGGACCAAAATTGATTAAAACATGTATATATGTGTATAACGTCCCACAAGGACTCTTTCCATTGTGTATTTTCTTTGGCGTTCTTACCAAAATTGATTAAAACATTCATCAATTTATCCCTATAGTAAAACCCAAGTGTTGAGCCAAAAGGGAATTCAAAATTAGAATCCACAAAATTTCTTAAAAATGGGTAAATTATGCCTTATCCTGCATTTTGTCCTTAACTTTTCACCTGGCCATAACTTTGATATCCACTTAAAATTTTAGCTCTGACTTTTACAACAAACGCAAAAATTTCTGTCTCCCAACCTGGCCACCTAAGATTTTCTATGGCCATTAATAGGTATATCAAAGTAAGATGTGTGGGAATATATATATATATATATATATATATATATATATATATATATATATATATATATAGTCCCACAAGGACTCTTTCCATTATGTATTTTCTTTGGCGTTCTCACCAAAATTGATTATAACATTCCCCATTTTACCCCTTAGTGAAACCCAAGCGTTGAGCAAAAACGGAATTCAAAATTATAATTCATAAAATTTCTTAAAAATGGGAAAATTATGTCAATATTATATATATGTGTGTTTATGTGGGGGGGGGGGTGTGCGTGTGTGTATTCCTATCAAATATTCTTGTGAAATATCTGCTTTCTCAAAAATTGTAAATTGAATATTGTTGCGACCATTTGGGGTCTATGTAATGTTTTTACAAAAGAAAAGAAAATAATCTTGCTATATTAAAAAACAATATGAAATCAATCATGTTTCAACTTGGTAGTTTAAATTATTCTTGTGCAATTTAATGCAGGTTTGTGGTATTATATTTTCTGCTTCATTAACCATGTTTATGCATACTCAATGTCTATTTCCTTACATCACCTTGCTTTTAAACATACTTTTTTTTAAATTGAATATTTGAGGTGTCCTGGGTTCTCTGGGCCTCAACCTCATTGTTAAGTGCCATCCAAAAACCTTAATTAAACAACAGAATCCTTAAAATGAAATAAATGCTCGTATTCTTCTTAACCAAATAATTTCATTAATATGCTGAAGGTACTTGCATATATATTTACTATAAAAACATACTTTAAGTTCGTAAGTCAAGGCTATCTTGTGATTAAGGGCGCTGGTTAATAATACAAGGAGTGTGCGTTATACTCCCCGAGCTGACAAAGTATAATTGATTTTTTTTGTAAATTGTATTCTCAATTTTTTTTTGTTAGTTAGTCTGTGTTATTAAGTTATGATTTTGGTTTTCTAGAAGAAAAAAAATTATGTACACTTCTCAATGATAATTGTAATACAAGGTTACCATTTGTAATATAACAGATTAACATTATAACAGTTTTGCAGATTTTACAATAAAACTGTTTGTAGTTTTACAAACGATTTTCTTGGCAACTGGGTTTCCAAGGATCTTCCTTGTAAAAGTAGAAACATTTTTTTGGAATGTAAGTTTTAAGATACGGCAAACAGAAAAAAAAGTTTTTAACAGTATTGGTGGGCTCCAAAATAATATTTTTAATATGCGTGGTAACTTTAAAGTACCATTCTGTCCTCGTCTGGGATAGGATGTATTTTCGTAGGCAAACAACTGGTGTGGCACGTGTAATAGTTTCATCAAAAAACCTGGATTTCAAATACTCGGCAATGCAGTTCAAGCGTAAGACAGGCGTGACCGTTAAAGTTAAATGTCACATAATGATGTTTTATTCCTATGATATTGTTGTACACCGTTACAAATTTATACGTGGGCCGGGTACAATTTAGAATATCCAGCACTAGAAGTACGCTCACTACGAGTGCCGCTGAGTTGATAGCACGCAAGTTACCCGCATGTGAAGACGAGCGTCTGGCGCAACACTGTATACAAAGACAGCAGCTCACATCACATCTGACACGGGGTTAAGAGTGGGATGGACCCACGCGTCCAAGGTCAAGAAGCGAGGAAGCGATACGGGCGACACTAACACGCAAGCCTAGTGCCTCATCGCTCCTACTCGCAAGGCGTGCAGTGTTTCCGTCGTGACGCTGTACTGTGCAAATTAGATCTGTAAAATAGGAGTTTTATTACACGCGATGAAAGACCATAGATTAAACTACGTACGTATTTTGTACTGTTCTCTTGCCGCTTAAGGAAACTGCATAGACAAGCTTTAAAAATGCGATATTTAAACATTTTCAAGGATTTTTTCCTCCAAGAATACATTTAATAGGACAAAAGTAAAAAAAACAGGGGCATAGATAATTGTTTTTTATAGTTTCTGGCAAAAAGTCGTATTTGCAGAACATTTATTTACCGAGATACGCGTATTCGCGTTAACAACTATTCCACAAAAAAACGCGGGGGTCCACCCCACTTTCAAGCTCATCGCTGTTTTAATAAACGGGTGCCTCTAGAATTTTGCATAGGGCCCCAGAAATGCTAGAGCCGTCACCGTTAGCCGATACTTTATATCGCGATGGTTTGTGTCCCAAACTCTTCTCTGTAGGTAATTATTGGTAAACACTGCTACTGTAACCGAATACAAGGCCTAGAGTTCATTGGTTGTGGTAACCAAACACATGCTCTGTCTAAGTAAAGACATCAAACATTTTTTCACTTGCAGCACTTGTACCTAACCACAAATCATAGTGGTCCTGAAATTATTTGCATTGTGTTTGTGCAATTAGGGACCAGGCAGTATTGTTGTTAATATTCTTTTCACATGTTTCAATGCCGTGCTTCTACAAGATACAGTCTATTCGTGATTACTTCACCCTTTTCGAATCAAACCTTTGGAAAATCTCCCAATGTATGACGTGTTTAGTTATTTGCAACATTTGCCATGTATCACAATTTTTTAAAACTTGTGTTCATAAAAGTTACTTTTTTTTTCTGGTTAATTGGAATTTTATTCATATTTTATCTATAAATTATAATGCTTCATTTATAAATAATTTGAACAAAAACAGTGAGAAAACGTGTGTTGGTAGCGCCTAGTAAGAAATAGTGCTTATACAAAATACTGTTACACTGAGTGCGCACGAATTGGGCGCGTTGTCCTTCGGTGTAATTCTCCAGACTTAGTTCAGCTTAGTTTGCTCGAGGCGGAGGAATATCCTGGAAGTAGAACTTTAGCAGGGTTTCAGAAAAGGGCGAGGTAACCTAGAATGGATTATATCCCGAGCAAGTTTTCAGTTTCTCTAGATAATGTAACACTGTGATACCATTGCATATATTTTGTATATTTCGTCTTTCTTACTTCTCGGTCCTGTCGGACTGGTGGTATCCTTCTAGGTGTTGCGTTGCTTACTACGAAATTCAAAGATCACGCAGATCTTCTTGGCCACTGAAGGCCAGTTATTCACTTAAGATGTTGAGCGACTAAGAAGTTCTGCGCAAACAGTAGTTTTAAGGTTCCCGCCTACTACCTGGATGTTTTTTCCACGTTTGCGGCCGAGAGACGCGGGAGCGATAAGGGCGAACCTCCCAGGCGCATCAAGTGCCCCATCGCCTCTAAACGCAAGGCTCTCAACTGGTGCACAGTGTTCTCGTCGCACTACGTATAGTCCAGGAATATTAGTCAAATGAGGGCAAGAATCTCGGAATGAGAGATAGTCAACTATAAACTTGTATAAACCTTTATTTTGACACCCTAAAACTTGTCTCAAAACCTACCTATCGTGGGGTGTCCGCGACCACAGATATTTCAAGGTCAAAGGTCAAAAAATCGTTTTTTTTTTTTTTTTTTACACATTTATTGCAAATATCTCGTTTCCTATGGGTTTTATGCTATTTGTATTTATTATAAATATTGTAGAGGATTAAATTCTCTACAACGTTTGTTTAAACATTTTTTTTTATATCTTGAACCATTTTCGAGATAGAGGGCAGAGCGCGCGCAGTGTTTAACTATTTAGAGTATCATTCGAGGTCAACCTGTAGTCCCGATTAAAAACACGCCGTATAAAGTTTATAAATTATTGATAAATATATAATTCTAAATAATTTGCATTTTTTTATTAACTATTACGTTATAATTAATATTTTTTTAAAATAATTCAGTATCTATTCATTTAATAATACTTACCTACTCGTATACTTACAAAGTTATTAAGGGAAATACTTTAATTACATTTTAAGTAGAAAATAATTAAGTACATCTATATTGAAATCCGTAAACTTATAGATTCTTTTAAAACGTTAAAAATTATACCTGGGACAACGGACCTCTATTGTATAGTACGAACCTTTCTATTTATAGCCAGAAAGGACAGATGTTCAATTGCTTACTCACAACCGGTTTCTTTTTCAAGGAACCACTGTTATTCGTTAGTTTTGAATCGTATCTTGGTAACTACGGACGTACAATTTTAAGAGTGATGGATAATTTGTGTTTTATATGTAAAAAGTCAGATTCGGAAGGTGAATCATTAGTGAATCTAGTGCGTGGTATAAAAACTCTGAGAACTGCAAGTATCGAACGAAACGACGGTCTTATTGATTATTTAAAAACCGTAACCTCTGTACAAGTGCATGAAAAGTGCCGAACTGTTTACATTAGCAAAAATTGTATATTAGCAGCAAAACGGCGACTAGAACAAGATGAAACTACAGCTTCTCCAACTGTACCGCATAAAAGACTAAGTGAAGTGTTCTATTTCAAGAAGCAGTGTTTATTTTGTGGTGAAATAGCTGACGAAGCCGCAGAGACAAAGAAAAAAGAAAAGTATAGACGCAAGATAAGTGCAGTGAGTACTCTTGAGTTTAAAGACAATGTTATGAAAAAAGCAGAAGAACGTGGTGATACTTTCGGAGAATTGGTGAAAAATCGTATATTTTTTCAATATGATTTAGTTGCTGCTGAAGCTAAATACCATGCTGTTTGTTATACGAATTTCTTTACAATCAAAGTACCATCGTCTCATCCGAAACTTCGTCAAGATAATCAAGTTTCAGAAGCTATGATAGAGATTTTCAATTACATAGAAAATAATAACGATTCACAATTTACACTAAAAGAGCTTAAAGATGTCTTGACAGGGTATGTACCAGATGATAAAACCATTATTTCAAGGCTACAACAAAAGTACTTAACCAATATAATAATTAGTATAAATAATTATTAGTATAAATAGTAATTAGTATAAATAAGATTAGAATTAAAAAATAATTAAAGTATTTCCCTTAATAACTTTATAAGTACACGAGTAGGTAAGTATTATTAAATGAATAGATACTGAATTATTGAAAAAAATTATTAATTATAACGTAATAGTTAATAAAAAATGCAAATTATTTAGAATTATATATTTATCAATAATTTATAAACTTTATACGGCGTGTTTTTAATCGGGACTACAGGTTGACCTCGAATGATACTCTAAATAGTTAAACATTGCGCGCGCTCTGCCCTCTATCTCGAAAATGGTTCAAGATATAAAAAAAATGTTTAAACAAACGTTGTAGAGAATTTAATCCTCTACAATATTTATAATAAATACAAATAGCATAAAACCCATAGGAAACGAGATATTTGCAATAAATGTGTAAAAAAAAATATCGATTTTTTGACCTTTGACCTTGAAATATCTGTGGTCGCGGACACCCTGCGATAGGTAGGTTTTGAGACAAGTTTTAGGGTGTCAAAATAAAGGTTTATACAAGTTTATAGCTGACTATCTCTCATTCCGAGGTGAAACCTCTAATATTCCTGGACTAGTATACCTATGGGACCTTCAGCGCTGACCCTGTTATTTTACTGGTGAAAAGTTCAGTGCATGGCCCTTGAGTAGTTTAGTATTTAACTGACGCGCGTATATTTTGAGATACTGCGCTTTAAAAAAGGCAGTTTTCAGCCATTTTCGGGTTTCTAATGTGCGTGACGACTTGAAAGCACTCAACAGCGCTCGTCTGAAGTGTGTGCTCTTCTCGTAGAGCAGCGCATTGGACGGAAACTTAATAGTTTTGTGGGAAAACGTGTATTTCCAACACCAATCATCATCATTTTTTTCTACATGCATTGCTTTTTTTACCCCGGCGCTGTTATAGAATATAATGCACTCTCGGTAGATAACCTCGTCTGGAATCTTGAGAAGCTGACGGATGACGAAAGCTTTGCTTTCTTTAATGAAAAAGTCGGGCGTATTTGCTTTGTGATAGGTACGCGGAAATACGCTGAAAACGTCGTGGGAACGTCTATCCTGGGCGGGCTGTAGTTTACGGTCGTGGCTGCGACGTCAGGTGAACTTCATACTTGAGATGTGCGCGGCTTGTTGTGACTAAGATGGATGTCTGACCCACGCCTCCGTCTCTTTCTGGTGAACGAGATGTTCGCTCTCTCTCTCTCTCTCTCTCTCTCTCTCTCTCTCTCTCTCTCTCTCTCTCTCTCTCTAGCTCTCTCCATGGAGCCGGCGCGGTGCTAACAACTGCGTTACCGTGCATCAGTGCGCGCACCGACCTCAACGAGCTGAGCTACAGAACAGACGTGCTCACAGAATCAAGGTGGCGTTGCGGTCTCTCTGATATAGGCTATTCGCGGTAAAGTGAGCACTTTCTGAAGCTCTCTCATTTATAATAATAGTCAATTAATATATTTTACTGTAGGCTTTGACGTTAAAATTCGAGTTCGGTGAAATACATACACTGTATGCATTACTTACATGGCAATATCTATTTTTTAAAGTGGTGAACGGACAAAAAATGACTGATAAGAAAAAGTCACTAGGGCTTCAGCTTAGGTGTAGGCTGTTCACTGTAAAGTGAGCACATTTGAAATGTGTGTCATGTCTCAATGTCAAATGACATATGTCAATACTGAAATTATTTATTTTGCTTTCTGATTTTTTGAAAGCTTATAAGAATCATCTAATTTGTAAACTATGTGCCTTTTCAATTATTTCCCAATTTCAGTTGACCGACCCATGAATAAAGTTACAAGACCTATGGCAATATTCATTTTACGTATTGTGGAAAAATACACAAAGTGCATAAAAGTAGATCTTGAGCAGGGCATTCAAAAGTGCTCATTTTACCGTGAACATCATATATAAGCGTATTAATTTTACATCTTCCTCGTCGACTTTACTATGTCCTTAATATTTAGATTACTATACTAAGGTTACGTCTACTCAGGTTGGAAGGATCTAGAGTTATAAGCTTGGCAACCAAAAATTTTCGCCGCTAGGTAAGCACTAGTGTCGCATGTGTACCATATTTTCTCGATTTTGTACTTTAAAAACAGGATAATTGTAATAATCATAATAAAAACTAAAATAAATTCTTAACTAAGTAGAATCTTTCTCTTTTATTTTTCAAAGAGCTGAAAATTTAAATTAAAAGTTACCTTTTGGAACATTGCGCACATAGCGGCAGAAATTATCCCTTTACCAAACTCTCCCATACGAGATCACATTTTGTTCCTAACCTGAGTATAATAAACATGGACCGCGCATCGCTCTAGCCGGCAGCGTTGCCAAGTTTAGTATTGGAGTAGATGTCTCTCAGCTGAGCGAGCCGTTGCACATGTCAGTGGGGCTCGTCTCCCAGTTACTCAAATATAACTTACGGACGCGACCTCCTACATAATGATGAGCTCCGAACCACAGAATGACCAACTCGATGTTCTTATATATAATTATAGTCATCTATGTATGATAAATATTAAAGTCTGTGTACACAGACGTTAAGCAAATATTTGTATGAAACATAGGTAATTTGTAAGGAGCGTGTGCAAAAATAAAAAGTGTGATCCCCCTAAACAAGAGAAACGTCTATAAAACGCGCCGTAGTCTATCGTAACATGAGAACCAACTCTAAGCACAATTCAGCTGGTCATTTCATACAACATGCCATGGTAACGCCACTTTTTTCATTTACGTGTGTAACGACATTATTATATGCATACATATCAACTGATATACCGAATAAATGTACCGAATATAATAGAGGAGAACTGATGTTATTTATGAAGCATAAGGACCTACAAAAAATAAAAATAAATAGGAAACTGTACATAAATAAAATATGTGTTACATCTCATTTTCTTTAGCTACTTTCCGAAAGAAACAAAAGGTTATGATATAACTTTCGTCTCTGTATATGTGTGTGTAATCCCCTAAAAAAATTTTGAATGCGTGAACCGAATTTCACCAAACTCGGTAAACGTATAGTACTTAGTAACGAAATCTGTCTTACATTGTTTTATACCACACAAAACACGTACTTTCAAAATGGCTGACATTAAAACATGTTGGGTGATATGTCATGTTTGGGGAACCATTATATAGATTAGACCAAATTTTGTATGATATCAGTACATCATATAGCCTAAGCATTTAATTTAAAAATATATATTGTTGGTCCGCCAATTTTGAAGAAAGTACCACATGAAAAAATTAATGCTTTACTTCATATCTTGGAAACTACGTTGGCAAGTGAGTAATACTATGGTAGGCAATGTAAACATGTGCGATTTAAATTGATTAGACACTTATTTCCAAAGTGGCGGACATAGAAGTATTTTAGATATTTTTTATTCACCATACCGTTAAATCAATATGCACCAAACTGTGTATTCTAATTGCATTTGTTATAAGTATCGTATGTGCGAACACGTAGCAAATTTTTTTCAATTATTTTATAACATAGTGCTACATGAAATAGTGAAGTATTTATATAACTCTAATATCGAAAGGAAAAATTAACCTACCCCTACCAAATTTAGCAAACAACTTGTACCGCGGCAAGTGGTGTAGACTAGAATGTTGTATGGTGGTAAGGCATTTATTTTAAAAATGGTGGCATATAAACATTTTAGCTTTCAAATTAACATTTTATGCTGGCAGTATATATTACAACTATCAATTGTGTCTACTCGAAGCTTCTTTTGTCCGCTATTTTGTATGTTAGCGCCACAGGAATATTTAAAATGTCTGTCATATCTCGGCAAACAATTACCTGATACCCACCAAATTTGGTGAGGAAGTTGTACTGTGACTGGCCATATTAAGTTTTATGTTTTAAGACTGACAGGCTTTTATTTTAATATTGGTGGCTATAATAACACTTGAGCTTAATAGGCTACATCTAGGGAGCTGTGTATAGGTTGTTCACGCTAAAATGAGCACTTTTGAAAGCCCTGCTTATGATCTACTTGTATGGACGTTATTAACTCCTCCGTTTTATGTAAAATTAACATTACCATGGGCCTAATCACTTTATTCATGCGTCGGTCAAGTGAAACTGTGAAATTTTCAACACTGTTAAAAATTCCTCTAAATTTACGGACTTGTCAACGAATAATGCCCCTTAAATAAGCGAAGAGTTCTTCGTAGTTCGAAATAATTGAATCTTCGTAGAAATTCCATAGGAGGAAAAAGGAAAGAGATACTTTTGCTATCTTTATCGCTGTCCTCCTAATTTCCATTCTTTCTACGCATGCGCCAACGAACCTTCGGTCCTTTCCGTCAATAATCGTGTGATTCCGAGCTAGCAGCTTTCGTCTACTTTGAGGACGCTGCCGAAAATGTCGGGTGTCGTGGGTTTTATTGATTTGTGTTTGTAATCGAAGAGGAATCTTGTGTTCCGTTGTTCAAAGTAAGTATATTTTTTCGTTGTAACAATTTATTTCTTGAGTATAAAAATCATGAATATTAGTGCTTAATGTGGTCAGATCTACCTTATTTTAAATTATTTTATTCACTAAACACCATTCCAATATGGGTCGCTTAATCTCACACAGTTAATGATATTTAAGTAAATTTATTACAGTCCTACCTATAGCTTTAGGGTGGCACACCCTTCTTAGTAATCACTTTAGGGTATGAGCTGTATTATGTTTTCCATCTTGAGGAATTGCTTTACAAATTTCGTAACATACTTTTCAAGTACACGTTGTATATGTGTATACATAGGACCTACACACACACACATATATATATATATATATATATATATATATATATATATATATATATATATCCATATCACACACATAATGTCTGGAATCAAACATGACATGCTGTCTGTTCTTATTATGTGCTCTAAACACAATAACTCATAATTTAGTCACCTTGTTGAATAATGATGCCAGCTGAAGAATTAAACTGTCGTGTAGGACTATGTGTAGTAACCTGAAAAATTCGTGGATTAATTTTGGGACAAGCTATAATTGGAAAACTCGTACCTTTGTATCACTTTTACCATTGGTCTACGCGTTATTTCACACCTGGAGAACCCTGGGGCAGTGAAGAACTTATAACAAACTGCACACCCAATCATCGCCATCCACTGTGGCAGCAAGTATCCAATGGGCAATTGATATTTGCACTAATACACATAGGACCGTGGAGACTAGCCTGGATGTAGTTGAACTCGCGAATTTTTCAGGTACCTACCTACATGTATTCATATTCCGTGTTCTGTTATGGTAAAGAATATTTGTCTCTAATTCGGGATGTCCTGCATTTGGTTTCAACTATTTATGCACGCTAAATATTATTCAGTAATTTCAATCAGTGAGCTGTAAAATACCGGAGAATAAATTGAGTAGACTGAGGTTTTAATACCAGACCAGTGTGATTCACTAGGGATCAATGTTAGATCAATGCATACAAGCAAATGAAACAGTTAAAATTCGTTGATTACAGTGGAGCAGTTTCAACAGACCTCCAAGTCTGCCTTCATCTACAACCTGGTATTTAACTACATAATTGTTGTTTTTCATCAAGTTTTAAATTTTATTTCATCTTGGACTTTGTTACGTTACGGCATGGGCGTAGAACATTCTACGGATGCTATGTTGGCAAGGTTCATAAATTAGCTTCAGCCATTTTTAAACCATAATTGAACCCAAGAGAGAAAGTCAAATGTTTTACCGTATTGAGACGGTTACATTTTTTCTGAACTATTTTCAAGACATTTTATTTTTGAGAGAGCTACGTTAATTCCAAGTGCATAAGTCAAACTGTTAATTAAGTGTTATGTAAGGATTTTGAAATATGACCGTTACCTATGACCAATTCCCAGCGGCGGCTTAGTTTAAACATTATTCATTTTCTTGGCCATTGCAATTCAGGGATTTTTGATTTTTCTCTACTTACTTTTATCTTATTTGAAACAGATATTTTGAATCTTCACATTTTGAATCTTTTGAATAAATAAGTTTAAGCTATATTTGACACGCCTGACACTTCTTCGGAATATGCACGTTTCATCCTTTCCCTCCTCTACACATTTTCAGTTGCAAATAATTTTACAAGTTCTTTAGTATGTGTGTAGTTGTGTACATTAAGTTTCTCAGCTGTACGAGTGGCAAATAATCGTTTGCCGGTTACGAAGGTGTTGTTTTTCAAAGATGACTTTATACGCATCTTACATACTGGGTCCTAAACTGAGCACAGCCGAGCATAAACAAATTTCTTTGGCACAGTATCTATTTCATTTTATCCACTTGCTGAATCACAAGTATTGCCAACACACATAATATTCTATTTTGTCATGTGGTGCATAAATTAAAGTTCTGGATATTACACTGAGTTGGCCTAGATTATGTTTTGCACATTTTCAGAATAAAAAGTGGCCACTCCAACATATGGGCTATTATGATACTGTGTTTACTCCAGAGGGCACTACATGTTACATAATTTTAAGAGTGCCGCGCACCACATTGCACGGTTACAACATACATGGCACAAAAGTTTGTTTTGTTTGTTGATGAAAAGATGTTTCTGGAAACATCTGATATTGTGAGTGCTCTTTCTGTGGTATTTGCAGCTTTTTTTCTCTTCAATATTCAATACCTTGTGACACTCTCCAACACCTTGGAATTCGTTCAGGGGTATGCTATTAAACTCTTGAATTTCTACTGTGTAATTAGTAGACAGCTGTATCAATGCTAAATTAAGTTCACACAAATGAAAATAAAATATCTAATTTAAACATCTCTTTATCAATCGCTATGTTCCAATGCTTTTTCAAAACTATTTCAGTACACTTACTGTACACAATATGATTTTGTAAATGGTATTCAAATCGAATTGAGTCCCGAGGTCATTACAAAAAAAACGTATGTTTGGATTATATTCAGTTTGGAGTGAATTGTCATGAAAACACATGTTGTACTGGAATCATATTGAAATCTAATGCGCATAATATCCGGTTAAATTTGTGTACTTACTTCAAGACAAACTTAATACAAACTGATACATTGGGACACAATAATATTTTTCTGGTTTTCATTTTAATGAGTGCTTCTGTTAAAATAATATACGAATCTCTGAAAGACGTTTGCAAAGATTTTATCACCTACAAAAATAAATTTTACATTTGCACAACAATTCTGCGGAAAGTAGGAAGAATATTCAATTATTGCCTTATTTAATCACATAATACTTACAATAAAATATGTGTACAGGTGTTGAAAATCAACCATCTAGGTAAGAAAATATTTCACATGTATATTTATTAGTGATTTTCTATGAAATATTAAAAAAAAATAACAATTTTTTAATTTCAATATTTTGTCATTCTACCAAAATTAGGTTTTTTTTTTTTTTTAGTAATTTTGGAACAGAACCCTCTTATTACATGCATAAAATTATATGATTCAACATTCATACTTTAAACTTTCACACATGTGTTCAGGAACACATTATATATGAAAATAGAGGACTGCCTGCACTAGATAAAACATTATTGATTTCGGTACGCCTTTAATTTTACATCAGCAAAATTATTTATTTCACTGTGGCCAGCAAAACTTCAGGTTGACTGACTTAAATATTTACTTATTTTAGTCATGATTGAAGATTGTAGCATACATAATCACAATAAGGCCATAACAACAGTTTTGAAATCACTTTAAATTTGGATCCAAAATTTGCATAGGTACATATATCATACTCACTCAGGATTGAGTCTGGAAAATACTGAAATTCTTTTGAAAACAACATGGAAACGTAGCAAATGTTATTGTGATGGCTCACAGGTTTAGTAATGCTGTTAGATCTGTCGCATGTACACTCCTTTTAGAGTGGGAAGATAAGAAATAACACTGCACAAAATCTACTCACATAAATATATAAGCTATCTAACTTCGGAGCTGAGTCACAAACTCGTCGTGTTGGTTTAGGATGCCGGCTAGGGCCTGGTGTAGGCCACGTTGAGGCTTTGGTGGATGTTTGTTGATGGCTGCTTGGGGAGTCGAACCCCTGACTCTTAGCGTTAATGCAAGTTGGTAGCGTACGGGAGATCTGTGAGTAGTTTGTTTAGTAAAAGAAGACGTGTTCATAGATCATCGCGATGTCAGCGTCACTAAGCAAATATCAAACTGTTTACAGGGAGGTATCACAGTGGGGTGCTTCCCCTGTGTAAATACGGAGGCGTGTAGGCTTACGTACGGGTACAAAGTCTGTTGTGGATAAAACAGTAGTTGAGCGACGCCTTACCTTGGATACCTCTGGGCGCTGAGCTGTAGCTGGTGCGACTGGCGGCTGAACAGTGGCCGACGCTAGCTGCGGGGAAGTCGTGCCCAGGTAGTAGTCCAAACTAAAGGTTGGTACTAGGTGTGGAGGATAGGCGGCGAGAACTGGGCCGTAACCTAATAAGGAATCTTGGTATTGAGTAACTAACCAGTGTATGATGTAAGCTCTACTACATGTCTGAGTAGGTAATTCGAATAATGGTGCCGGGGTGTCTACTTTTTTTTTCTGCTAACCAAGTTTTGCACATCAAGTCTGCATTTATGTTTGATACCACCTTTACGGTTGTACGGCATTGGAATGTCGTTAACAAAATAATAGGATGACATATGCTCTCTTTGCAGCACCTGGTGATGGCTGTTATAGGATATGTCCGGGTGGGCGCCAGTGCTCCCCTCAGTTGAAGAGCACGAAGTAATATATTGGGTCTTAGGCCGATCACCTAGATGCGGCCCCGAGATGTGCAGACGTATCTGTAGATGTTGTGAAGAACGGTGAAACTATATCCATCCTTTGCCTGGTCTAATAGAGGATATCTAAGCTTCCTCTAAACGCTTGTGCTAATCGATGAGGGATTGTCCCGGCCATCCCACGCCGTTACCGACACACATTTTAGGTTAAGAGATCTTGAGGCGATCTGAGTAAATAAATCGGACGCCGAACTTTCAAACCTACTCGATTTATTTAACTTGCTCCCTCGTATGAGGCACTTATACAAAGCTCCTATCCAGTCGGAGCACACTTACACTGTTAAAATGGCGCGAGGCCGACAATGGTTACGTGAAAGTTAAGTCGCAGACGTATAAAAGATGTGCTGGGTTGCTGTGTGGCACTCTCCTCTGATAATAAACAATTTACTGTTCCATAACAAAGCTCGACTAGTGATAGATACACTACACTACATGATTGTATAGAAATTGATGGTGGTCCGGGGAGGACGCGATAACGTGCGTCCACACAGCACCGAGGTTACAACGCTACTCCCTTGGCGTCGGGCGGGCCACCTCCTCATTGGCCAGCCGTCCCGCGCATCATATGAAAAAGTATTGTATTTTATTTTATTACATAATAATAAATGAATTATGCGCTAAGATGACTTAAAATGACAAAACCAAACGACAAGAACACTTTCATTTCACCCTTAAAAGCTCTAACATAAAATTAAATTAATATTTGCTACCCCGCTAAGTAGCGCCTTAATGGTAACGTTACGTTCTTACTGGGTTCACAACACACAGTTTCTGCCTTTGTTTGCGGGCAAAATAAATTGTCCCGTTTCAAGTTTGATATCACACTTCACTAATTTTAATAGTGTCCTTTCAGTGTTCATAAGCAAAGTTCTCATATTTGCAGCTTTTATATACTTAGATTAAAAGTAGGGTTAGAAAACCCGCGTGCTCAATGTTTACGTTATGTTGCCGGCGTTCACGACAACCTAACCTCACACTACTGTCCTACCACTGGCACAGTACTGCCCAATATTTCCTTTCTTATACACATAAAAACTTATTTACGAAATCAGCGATATGCGCTAGTGATATTTAGACTGGAAAATTACTCAATACTTTATTATACACTGCACCACTGCTGCGAGTGTAACGCGCTATCTCCGTGGCCTGAAACCAATGTGTGCTCTACGCACCTCACACATACTTGCACTACATGATATTAAAACACTCTTAAAATTGCACACAAGACACTATAAAATTAATCATAATCTGCTCCATGAATTTTATGGATGGCAGTGACTTACCGTAATATTTCTGCATGACGTGCATGATAATGCACGTGTACGTTGCATTAGGAACAAGGAACGTCAACAAGAATATATTTAAGACATTATTCACACAATAAAACAAACAACACACATTATTACCCTCTCGAAAAATAATCACGTGTCTAGCTGAGACACAACATACATAAAACCCTTTTGTTTACATCTGGAACAGAAACGTCAAATATAAACATAACCCTTAAAATCACTTCGAGCATTTTTCTGGTTGCGCTAAAATGCACTCTGTGCACTTATTGGCCTTTTACAACATTGACACCTTAACAATTTAATCGCTCTGCTTTTTACACATCGCGCGCTATCACTGCATCGGTGTCCTTAGAGTGTACACTGGGAACGGTGCGCTGTGAGCATCAGCTCTCTCGGCGACAACTCACGTGGCCAATGAGTGTTGGTCGCGTAGACGAGGGTAACGGCCAAGGGTGCTGGCTCACGTCAAGGATATAGCTGGCGTATCACGTCCTCCTGTCGTGTAGTGCTGTACACCTTACGTTCCACAAGTTCACGCACACCGATATTCCTGCCTGGCTTTCTAAAATGGGACGCAGTCGCAAGTAGAATGCGCTACATAAATGCGGCGATAGCGTCACGCGTCAGATCTTTCCTTAAATTCATATTCCACTTGCACAGGTACATTTTTATATTGGTATACATGGCTGCTGTCACATCATATGTATATTTATTAACTTTTGGTTTATAACACCTGCATATACTGAATATTTTCAACTAACTTCCGTAAGATAATACTAGAAGGCTCTGTTGAGGGTTAACTAGACGGAGGCAGTTAACTAGACGGAGGCATTGCTAGATTTGTGGCACACTGTAATAATTTACTTGTGTGCTTGTCTGTTCAATTTTTATGGCTAAATAGGTTGTATTGTAACATTTATATGTACAGCAGATTCTCAATAATTCAGTTTTCAGTGGACCAACAAGAAATAACTAAGCATGCAGGAAAACAATGGATGCAGACTTGGATTTCAGACCTGAGAAATATTGTACCTAATCTCAAAAATGCATTTTTGTTTACACCGACAGACTAAAGATGTCATTAAGGAAACTTATTCAAGTCAATTTATTATTAAATATTCAATTGAGGTGAAAAACTTGAATTCTTAAAATTGAGCAAAATTTAATTTTTATTTATATTAACATTAACGTCCAGCGTTGCTTCATTGGCCGAGCCAAAATTACCATAACGAAGTTATTTGTGAAACTTTTTGCCAATCATTACTTGCCTAGTCCTTTTCAAACCTTTGCGATTCTAACCAAACCTGCAGCAGATTGTTTCCAATAATGACCGCGCTCGTCAAAATTAGCCACACCCAAAACCTCATTCCATATTCAGTTTACAACAACAAGAACATAGGCCATTGCGTATAGTGTCATAAATAATAGGCGTATTCTCGTGGTCGAATTGGTAATAGGCTGTTCACTAGCTTTCACAACGAAATGTTCACATCGCGAAAATGCTTATTGTAAACATAGGCGGCGAAACTCAGTTGGAGGGAACTTCAAAAGTGCGCAATCGCTGTAATTGTGTCAGAAATAGACATGGAATATACGGACGTGTTAATGTAATTGAATGCAGAGAGTAACATTTACTTCTCACCTGAAAATAATACCATTCACATGTCAGAAATGCAGTTCGAGTTACAACGAAGAAAAGCATATATTAAAACTTCACTAAGACTCGAAATATCATAACTAAACAAAAAGTACGTACTGAGCGCAGATTGATTTCATCCACGTTTCTAACACTCACCTCCGACCAATTCCAACAAAACGTTCCAACTTTCATCTCGAAATAAAGTACCATCTTAATTTTGAACCACCAAATATTCATCCATTTTGAACAATAAAAGGCAAGCATATGGTAATGCAAGATGCAAATGCAATGAGAGAAACCTGGAATTCAAAATGTTCAGGAACCATCAACATCCGGTTAACAATTATATTAACGTGCTCCTGACTGCGTTAGCCAACAATGGTGAACGCTGGTTACCCCGGTCACCGTGCGTTCACAACAAAGTGGTAAACAGGAGCGCGAAACCACCTCGTTGTTACCAATTCAACCGCGAAAATACGCCTAGTAGGATTCGTTCGCATAGTTGCCAACCTAAAAGTGCAGTAAATGCATAAGAAAAAAAAATAATACGAGATGTTTTCTCATTGTTGCCGACTTACGAATGCAGTAAAGACGTAAGAAGAAAATATAACACGAAAAACTCTTGCGGTATGTAAACAATACCATCACTAGCATAAGTTGTCAACTATCCGAGTTGTTTTGAATAAACATAGTGTTCAAAAATGAATGCTTCGAGCTATCTTTGGTGAGTGTAGGGAAGGGAAATACAGCAAAGCGACAGCAAACATAACGAGAACGAAAATCATCGAAAATCTGCTGTATTTCATTGTTCCAAATATATTTTGGCTTTCAGGCAGAATATCTGATCGATGGATGCAGTAAATTAATGCTTTAAGAATCATAGTATGTAGGTTTTTTAACATTGTTTATATAGGATATTTGTCATGTTTATATAAGATAGTTGTCGGGACTGACCAAAAATGGCTCTTAATGAAAACTGAATAAACTGTATTGGAGAAATGAGGCTTCATTGAAAATTTTATCCAGGAAAACATGTAATGCAGGAATGTCTTTTAGTTTCCAGCTACCTACTTGGCGAAATAATTAAAGGCGTTTATCTTTGGTGATTGTGGACAATGATTTGGAATCGTAAAAGGTAAATAGCCAAGAAGTAATAATTGCAGTTAAATTTTAAATGGGAGAATGGAAAATAATTAGTTATAACTATAGACAAATGATCATGTGAGAACTGTGGATAGATTTTCCACTCTATAGTCTATTTTATATAAGAATTCCAATTTTTGACAGCCAGTGTGCGCCAAGATGTCAAAAATTAAGATTCCCATGAACAAAATCCTGTATAAGCTGATGCTTGCATGATTGAACGAGAATTTCATATTGCCTATTCTGTCAGCCTTATCTTCGCGCAACATACATTGGAGAAATATGCGGGCGGGAGACAGTTCGTAGATAAAATGCATATGTATTTTATTTTATATTATGGAACAGCTGCTATTAGTGTAACAAACTAAATTTTGTTTTATAATAATGTATACGTATTTAAAACAAATGAAACTTAAACTGTGTGTGATAGCTTATTTTCATTCGTAGCTAATGCTAAATTTGCCACGTGCATGTTTCAAAGTAGCTAAAGAGGCTGCAGATCAGTCTGGCAGTATTTTTCAAATATTTATACATCAATTTGAGACAATATGTTTCAAACTTGAGTCGTTTTGGGCCTATACGAGATAAGCAATTTTCTTTTATACATATGTGATAGATAACTTTGCGATACAACTTCAGAGTAAGCGAATGTGCTGTCATCTATTGGCTAGCACGCGCGGCTCACTTTGAAAGCCAAGCCCCCGTGAAACGACTCATGTTTCATGTGTAAAATACAAATCTACGAACGATTTCCCAAAAATGTATATTTTCCGCAAGCTCTATTAATTTTTTAACCCAACATATTTCCGTGTGTAGCAATTCTGCTTGCTAATAATTTCTATTCGGTCTGTAATCACTGAGCCTTTCTGAGACTTGCTCGCTATTTTGTGTTCTGTGTCCCTTCTCAATTCAGTAACAAAGAGAAAAGAAATGTTATTTATTTGTTAAAACTGCACATCGTTTTGCAATGGAATCATTTTTGTGCTAAATAATATTTATGTTAAGTGTGGTATATTGTTATCCAGGTGCACTCAGTACTGTGGTTAGTTTATAGATAGCATCACTGCGTGTACAAACTTCAAACTAATCTATCATGCCTATTTGATCAGCTGACACCGCACTTAATGACGAAATACTTCATTATTATGAATGAAAATATGCTGTCTGATAGTTTCCCTGAATTCCTAATGCTTCAAAGTTTCACATATATATGTTGTAACGTCATAAATGCTACTTCGTAATAACCAAAATTGAAATCTTATGAAATGATGTAAAACCAGATTCGATGCTCTACAGTTTATGTCATGCTTGTAAGTATACACCTAGCTACATGACTAGTTAGTTGGTGGTGTATTCAGCAAAGCTGATGACAGAGTTACAAACGCAAGTCCAGTCTTTTGATTATAATAAAATTTGAAATGTTTCTGATGTGGTATTGAATTTTACTACGGACAATGTTTCAAGTATATTGCAACTTTATTAATGGACTTGACAGAAACATGGTAGTAATACGCAAGCGCGACCCTTGTCATCCTGCTTATATCGAACCATATTGCAACACGGCTGTGTGTCCCATCACGTCACTACAGCGCGACCCTTGTCATCCTGCTTATATCGAACCATATTGCAACACGGGTGTGTATCCCATCACGTCACTACAGCGCGACCCTTGTCATCCTGCTTATATCGAACCATATTGCAACAGGGAACTACGTGTCCTTAGCTTACTAGTAAAAGAAAAAGTTGTTGCATCGCCACTGCCGAATGACTTTAGAATGAAATTACAAACTTTGAGAGTAGAAAATATATTAAATAAATACAAAATTCTACTATCACCAAGTTCTAAACACTGAAAGGAGGAAAACGATTTCTGGTGACTTGAATGGAAGAACTAAATTTATTTTACTTGAAAGATATTTGAAAATTGTTAAAGATTCTGTGTAAAAATGATGATTGAAAAATTATTTTTATTAATGATATCGGTTTAAATAATGTTTAGAAGCATAGCACTAAAAGTTATTTATTTTGTATGCCTCAGTTAAATCTTCACATTAACTCATGTCTCGACATCTCTGTCGATTGGGGTACATGTCTAGCAACACAAGGTCCAGCAGTTAAAGGTTCCTCCCCTCCAGAGAATTCTTCAAGTTATATTAAACTACATGTGTAGATAGAGGCGGAAGTCTCGTGTGAGGCAAATGGCACTTCGTCGCTAAATTCAGGGGGGAGGGGGGAAATTAATACATTAGCGATGCCTAGAATGGGACATCGGAAACAAATATTGTGGCGTACTCTACCAGATGGCATAGGAAATAATTATTGTAAGTATGATGGCGGCATCCAGTGGGACACACTAGCAGGGTACAGCAGAAAAAATTATAAACCGATTGGGTGACGAAAAACCAATGACAGATGGAAAGAAACACAAGATGGCAGTTGAGCAGAAGTGGTAGTTGGGAAACACGATGTTAACCATGCCTGTGACATCATCCAAGAGGACGGACGTCACCTCTGTACTGCTCGGGGTAACAGCATTTGTATGGTAATAATGATGTGTGTGATTAGTTTAGACCAACACCAAGGTGTAACACACGTGTAAATGCGAACACAAACGTAGTTGAACCAATCAAACTTACAGGCAATTATGCTCACCATCCTGTAGATGACTCTGGAAGTTCTAGGCGAACAACTGTTACTACACCGGAAATATATGCTACCATGCTAACTTCGTACTACTCGACTTTCTCTGAATACTGAATGATACTCTCAAATGACTTGCAAAAGATAGGAGTGATTTTATTTAGAAACTAATCAACACAGTATATGGCAGTGAAAGTTACTTTAATTATAATCTTTACTAAGGGAGGCTGGAAAAATAACTTAAAAGAAATGTTCTTGGCTATGATGTTTCACACAATATTCAACCTTGCCTATGCCATGCTATCAGAAATTAAGTATTTAGATAGCGTCGTTCTTTAAAGATTGTCTCTACAAAATGAAACATATCTTCCGGGACCACGTCTAATTACTGCAGGAAAGTAATAAAAGGGTTTTTCTTCTTCTCAAAACTATGCACATCGGCTTTGCTAACGCCCATATCGAGGAGCTGACTTTGTAGTGGGGAATGCGGGTTTAAAGAAATAGCCGTTTTGGTATCCTACTACAATACCAATGTGGCATATGGGTGATGCCGATCATTGGCAACGTCGATCTTTAAAGAATAAAATTATAACCAATTATCTTGTAGTGCCAACTCACGACCTTAATAATGTAGAAACTCGCGAAGAATCAACTGCTCTGGCTGATCCTCGGGTGGTCGTCTCGCAGTCTTCCCCAAGATCCTGGATCAACGAACCCCTGATACACGATAATACAGTTCATTATGGTACCACATCGAAACTCGCGGGCGTCGAACTAAATGCTAAGTAATTTGTTACGGCTGTGCCTCAGCCCTCTTCTGTTGTTCTCTAACACGAACCGCTACTTCATGGTGGCTGGAGCTTATAAAAATAATGCAGACTGGCCCTTCTTATAAAAATAATTACTTACTCCTACTGCGAAAGGCACATCTCCTTTCCAGTCATCACGTGGTTTTCTTCCTTCTTGAAAACAAAAAAAAAAAATCATGACGCAAAAATCTTAGCCAATAGCTAGCCGGCTACTTCACTTCTGATAAACGAAGTTCAGTCATTCATTTCCCCTGGCAACCAAGCACAAATCAACCATGGTTGCCCCTGGCAACCTCTCCCAAAAGCTCTTTACATGACCTATGACAAACATAGAGCAATCAAACAATAAAAATATTGGAAAGAGTGCTAAATTCGAATCATACTTAACGTCTCTTATGATGTGGCAAAATATAAATAAACCTGTAAACATTACAGTGGAAAAAGATTAACTCTGAAAATAATTACGTGACACAATTATTAGTAAACATACATAAACACATCAATAATCATATGTGGTGGCAAATAAAATCATGTAAATTAGACATTTCTGTCCGTATAAATAAAGTTCCGAAATCAGGCGTTACACCTCGGTATCTTAGCCTGCAGTCTGTGTTCCCGGATCGGCTTTTTGAAAAAAAGGACGATTTTAAGAAAATGTGGTTATTGATTATTTAATATTTTCCTTATACTAACAAGCTGCTGAGGCTATGCATATACAACATCTTAAAAACTATATATATCAAAATTACACCAGCCCAATGAAAGAGGTCTATCTTAAATATGATATCCAGTAGTGCGAAATTGAGGTACTATACAAGAGCGCAGGAAGTACAAATAACAAATATTTCCCACCCCAACCTTTTTTGTCATTAAAAAAGTCTTCCTTTTTTGTTGAAAGCTAAAAATCTTATAATATTTCCTGTAAGTGGTAAAGGCCTCCACACGTAAGGGTGAATGGGCCTATAGCCCAAGGCGGCTATCAGACATGTGCCCTGAAAAATTTATTCAGTGAAAACCTCAAAATAGCCTGTAATTACTCGCTTTGCCCATTTCTTTTTTGCAGTTAACGCCAAATTGTTAAAGTTGTAATACTAAACTTTTGAAGCAGCTGAAAAATGATTTTGTTGAACTACAAAAATATATTGCAGAATAACTTTCCTAGAAAATATTTTTCTCAGTGTACTTCTTAACAGAATACGTATTTCGGCTCTTGTACAATGATCAAAGCCTGTATTCCCTTCTCTCTCTCTCTCTCTCTCTCTCTCTCTCTCTCTCTCTCTCTCTCTCTCTCTCTCTCTCTCGCTCTCTGTCTGTATGTGTGAGTTTGTGTGTGACACATATACCGCTTTTAAACTTCAGTTTGTCCGTATTCATACACAAAATCATGATACCATTTCCACGTGTATTGTGAAATAAAACTGAAATGAAGCGTATCGGCAAAATAATTTTTTGATCAGGTGTATATTCCAATTAAAACTTTGACGTATGCATGTAACAAAAAAAAAATGTAAATGTGCACCTCTCCATTAAAAAAAAACGCGAACTATTACTTCAACAGTGTGGGCGTAATGACCGCCCGAACTTCCATCATTTGAAATCAAGATATTATGAAGGCAGCGATATGTCCCGACATATGTATGACTGTGCTCTCAGAGTGTTCAAGTTCTTTTGATTACGAGCTAGAGTACATGTCATTATGTCGTGAGTGCTATCATCTGGATGCGTACAAGAGCCTTTACAGTTCCGTTAGCATTCAATTGTGTCTTCTCAATGAAAAAATTATGTGTCATTTATATTATAAAATTCTCTCTAGCTGAAACGCAGTCCCTACGGGACTTGTCCTTAAGTCAAGTTTTTGGGATAATATCGCGATTCATGTACGAAAATTTCTCTCAAAGACAGTATTATTTTATCTGCATATTTTTAAAAACTGATTTCTTCACATGGTAAATTTTAAGGCTATGGAATAACTGCTGTAATTTATATTATATTAGTTTTTCATAATAATTCAAGTCCAAATATATTCTATATTAGTTCATGTTAGAATACAAAGTGAAGTAATGGTTATCATGCTGATCTGTCAATGCAAGGAGCGTAGGGTTGCGCCCCCTCACCTGCAATGGTGAGTATAATATTTTCATGTCGTAGAATATGTTTAACAGTAAAGTAAAGGAAATTAAAAAGAAAGAAAAGTTGATACTGATAGTCAAAACAATAATTTTTATGAGATACAGTTAGACATGTGGTGAAAGCATGGCTAGCCATCAGTAGGCTATCTAGTTGCTGTGAAGTGGTAAATTGATGGGCCATTATTGTTGTAATCATATGGGCCATGCTTGGGCTATTTGTGTTCACCATACCTGGGCCAGTTATGAGTAGAGTATGGTTAGTTAGTGGTGCCACTTCAGGACCAGCAATGGTGCCGAGTGCAGGCCAGCTGTTGGCCAACTGTGTGCCGGCTTGGCATACAACTGTAAACCATCAATGGGCCATTTGTCATTTGCTACAGGGGTTGTTTGAAATCGTGCGTATGTTATAAAATGTATTACAAATCTCTTAGCTGTTTAGATTAAAAATAGCTCCCGCTATAAGCTCAGTCGTCACCAAAAAGCCGCTGACCAAATATTACATGATGAACATTTGTCATTAAACTTGATGTAAGACGGTCATCATTTCTTTCATATTTTTTACAGAATGAAACAGCTTTTAGCGTAGAGAGAATATGGAGTAGAGTGCTCATTCTAGCTGCTTCGAGATACAGTAAAGCTGTTTTTAAACAGAACTGTGACAAACATATTTGTATGGTGGAAAGAGAAAGAAGACTTGCCCAAATTAGGCTACTTGGCTCAAAGATACCCCCGCGGACAACCGGAAGCAATAACAGTGCTACCTTTTGTCAGGCCGTGAAACTAGCTTAAGAAACGAGTAGAAAAATCTCAAGGCTTCATTACTTTATTATATTCTTTGTATTCAAATAGCTGAACTACGCGGCGTTGCCCTATTATCACCGTGTCTTTAAATAATCTACAAATGTAAACGTCTCTGTAGAAATAACTTATTTAAGTCATAGTATCAGAAAGAGGCTAATAATTATTTAATCACAATATTACACAGTATATATTTGTTAACACAGATAACTGAACTGCAAATGAATTAGGGTTCCTGCCGCAATAGTTTTCAACTCCTAATAGGCCCTATTGTACAATATTGTATTCGCAGTATGGTACATAATAAATATTTTGCAAGAGTACATTAATTGGATGCCTAGAAGTAGATACAAATATCCACCTGACTAAATGTTCAACCACTATGCTAAGTAGCTAAATTTATATTTCAACTGATGTCGGAATAGTTAAATCGCTAGTTTTAGCTCAGCACACTTTAATTATAACAAATAAAACTAGATTTCATGGTGGAAAAATGTAAGCGTTTTTTAATTTGCTCTGTGGCAGTAAGTTTAACTGAATGTAATTTAACCTTTTATGAATTAGCTTTGAAACATGTCAACAACAGCATAAAACTCAAAAATGCAATAATGACCAAGCGATTTAGTTACATATTCATAAAACCGCCATTTTGTTTAATCATTATGAAGTAAACTAACTTTTTAGTACTTAAACTGTAAGTGCTCCATTATTAGCAGTTGCTTATATTTGTTTTATTACTTATGCACAATTACGTTAAATTATACATTAATCATTTTCACAGCGCACAAAAAAGCACATGATGATTTTATAATCAGAACAAAGAATACAATGCGCTGAGAAAAAAACAGGAACAGTTCAGATTGTAGGGTGTATTTACATCCGCCTAGAAGGCAGCACTTAACGGATCATTAAATTTATCCTCGGGATCTGCTAGAAGTCATGAATGAGACACACATTACACATTTTTTTTAGGGGTTTTGTCCCACTTGAGGCCAGAGTCCATTTTGGCCTAACCGTATGTTAAGTTGGGTACTGAAGGGTAGGGATGATGAAAAAATATATATATCGATATGAATCGTTGATATATTTCAACAATATTTTATCGAAATCTATATTTTTTCCAGGTATGGGAAGTAAATATATTTTATGCTCTTTAAATATGCTCTGTTTGGAATACAAAAAATTGAATTACAAATTAGGCTACTATGTTTACTTTGGCAACATGCACGAAAGTGTTTTTCGTGCATGTGGAATATTATATATTTATAATATTCCAATCAATTTTACATTTGCCAAGTCCTTTAATACATAAAATATCGGATTTCAATGAACCCGAAAAATCGATATTTTCTTTTGATATATCGTTCATTAAAAGGATACGTTTATATGTAACCAAAATAAATAATATCGATATATTTTCCCGATATGAACATTTCTACGGAAGGGTATCCCTGCTAAATTTGGTCGATATCCATCGAACGGTGTAGAAATATATGGAGGACAAACATATGTACTTACATATATAAATACAAACTTAGACACGTATACACAGAGAGCGTAACTGTACATACATGTGGGACACGAACTTAGATTTTTTCTGAAGGAACGAATTGCCTCGATATGTTAGCGAGTACGACCAGGTGCGGTTGTTCTTGACGGACACGGCCGGTAATGAGGGCGCAAGATGAGCGCAACAAAGCCGTAGGGGAAGAATGAGGGTCGGCAAGGGATGCCCATAACTGAGGGGGAGGGGGAAGTGACGTCACGCCCTGTTAGCTTCCTTGCCCGGCCGCGGGACAATGGGCACGTGTGCGAGGGGCCACGCGGCGGCCACGTGTCCTGTAAGAGGATCAGCTCTCGCGGGAGAGAGGGTTGCGGGTTGTGTTTCTCGAACAGCCCCGGGACGCTGACTTCTCTCTACTCCTCCCCCCCCCCTCCTCCCTAACAAACACAACCATTGCTTTTGAGGTCCGGCACGCTCCTCGGGGCTCATCAGCCGCGATAATCAGCTCCTTCGCCCGGGGCTTTGCCCACCATTATTCCTCAGCTCTTCTCAACATCCCGCCCTAATGAGCATTCCAAGTCGAACAAGCCCCCCACCACCGGAACACAACTCACCGCCACCGCCGGCCTGAATATTTCACGGTTTCATGCATCAGAAAAACCTGTGGCTTGGTCTCACTTTTCAAAAACCGGATAACCGTACCCCTATACCTACGTGAGCAGATATTACCAGACGATTTCATTTGATCCCAGGCAGAACTTCAAACACTTTCACAGTTTTTTTGTTCACCCCCGCCACGGCTTTGGACTGTAGTTCATTCCACAATTCACTATTATGCTTCGTGTTTGCGACGAACGCGAGAGTCGCGTTATTTCAGCCTTTTCTGAGGCCCGGCTAAAGTACTACTTCAAGGATACTCCTCTGCCTTCAGCAAACTAACCTTAACTAAGTCTGGAAAATTACACCAAAAGACAACGAAATGGAGTCTTGCGCACTAAGTTGTAACAGTATTTTGTACAAGAACTATTTCTTACATGCGATGCCAACATACCTATTAGCTGCCTGTTTTTTTTATTCAAATTAGTTACAAACGAAGCATTATACATCATAGAAAAAAATATGAATAACATTTAAATTTAACAGAATGAAAGTAAGTTTTATGAACACACGTATAAAACACTTGTGATATATGGCATGTGGCATAAATAACAAAACATGTCATACATAAGGCGATTTTTCAAAAGGTTGATTCAAAAAGGGCGAAGAAACCGCGAATAGAATTAAGTCTCGATGCTCGGCAGTTTGCTCATGAATTAACTTAGCTTTGGTGGATTAGAGTAAGATTGCTGAGTGTACATTACACTGCACCCATACACGGGCCAGCCTAGCAGTAGGTGGCGGCAACCGAACGAGGAGGCACAACAGTAAAAAGGTCTTGCTTTCAAAGTTTTTATTTTTGTGGACGGCCAAGGGACAGACTGTGTGTCAAAGACCTTCCACGTACTGTGCGACTGGACTTCATTCCAAGTTATCTTCCGAAAGTTTGCCTGCAAGTTTGTGAGCTGCAACTTCTCATACACGAAAATGCAACCCTAACAAAAGAATATGGTAGAGTACGGTAAACGAACAAGGCAGATCAATTTTTACCATACCGGGTATGGTTAAAAAATTTTATTTGTAAGATTTGGGTTCACCATAAGTTACTATCTGCAGTAGTGGATATTCAGTACTATTTCTTTATGAAACGTAATTTACGTAAAACCAGAACTAATTATATTCACTCCAACGGTTTGGATGTCAGTTTGTAGCCTCCCAGGTGTGAGAATCTGTGAGAATAATGATGGAAAAGTAATTTATTCCTGTCAGAGGTAAAATCAAGGTACGCTTTGCAGGGTGTATAATGAATCGAACATTTTGTCGATAGCAGAAAATAGCAAAGCGTAGAGCATAACGAAGTGCTAATGCTAAAATAGATCGATCAGGCACTCCAGTGTCTCAATTTCAACATCATGATAGGCTCTAATAGTCGAATTTATTATACTCTAAAAAAACAGTTCAGAACGTAGATCTCGCAACCTTACAAGAATTACGGTACATGTTTACCAATCAATGAGTTTTCGGACAAATTTTGGTATTATATCGTAGCCAAACTTTGTTTAGATTGTATTTGGTTTACGTGATACGCGTTAGGTTACATATATATTAGGTGATGACTGATAAACACACTTTCTTGAAAAAATGATATGTATGTGCATCGCTGCCGAAGAAAGTGCGGGAAAAGCTTCAAATGTACGCACCTTTCCCCAAAGAATATGAAAAGATTTTTTTTACGTAAATAGAAACTAACGGATATCAGAGGGAATTTTCCATATTATGTGAGGTTAAATTACGTAAATCACCACTCAAGTGCGACATCCGCTTCAACCTGCATTGACGTATGGTAGTTCGTGGTATTACCCACATAACAATGTTAAATTTTATACGCTGTCACCGAGAGTTTTACGTGATGTTGTCCTATTATCTGAAGGATATGTAGGCTTATCAGTTCACAGTTCTGTGTGTATGAAAGAGTGTGTGTGTTTCCCCTATAACTTTTAAACCCATGCACAGAATTTCACCCAATTCGATGCACTTAAAATAATTAATAAAGACACTCGACTTAAGTCTGCAACCAAGCCGCATCCTTATTTTCAAACGGCGGCCATTAAAAATGTTTGTGTGCTGTTTCATGTATTGGGAAACATTCAACCGATTTAAACAGTTCACGCCAACAGTATTAAATTCTGAAACTCATGTCATTTTCAGTCAACAATTAGGAAGATGCCTTTATCCAAATAAACAACTATTTAATATCATATCGGGAACAAGGCAACCGATTCATGTCAACATTGGTACATAAATAATGTCACAGTAGGCTAGCTAAATTGATATTTTATTTAATCAGTCACTCGTTTACAACATGGTGGCTTTATGTTAGTAAGCCATATCTTCTAAACGATATGGCCTATTTCGAACAAACTTTTTAAAGTATGGGGACGACGGTGGCTGAGCGATTAGCATGCTCGACTCCCACCAAGGCAAACCGGGTTCAATCCTCGGCTGGGTCACCGGATTTTCGCAAGTGGGAATCGTGCCGGACGATGCCTTTTCTGGTGGGTTTTCTCGAGGATCTCCCGTTTCCTCCACCCCTTCATTCCGATGCTGCTCCATATTCACTTAAATCACCCTCATCGGCTCTTAAGACCTCGCTGTTAAGAGCCACCCAAATATCTTCACTCACTCACGCTCACTTTGTGAAGTATGCTGTCAATATCGACGACAAATATTAGATATAAAATTTAGATCCTTTTCCGTTCTATATTTTGTAAGACAACTCGAATGTAAGCATGAATTAATACTCTGTCACAGGAAATACTCGACCCGTACCAACCATATTTGGTAGAAAGTAGTGCTATTGTAGGGTACCTAGACGTACTTTATATGGTTTTATTAGGGTAATAAATTATTTCAAACTTGGTGGTCTGCGTGTATTTTTTAATGGCATTAAGTAAGATTTCTCTCAATTCCTTTTGGCCCTCTTTTTGTAAAATACTGCCGTCCGAATAAATGAATATTTTACATCATATACCGAAAATTACTCAACCGACACTGAATTTGGCACACGAGGAGAATTGTCGCTTGTCAGATCAACTTATGCCACTTTAGTCAATCTAAACTTGTTTACAAAAAAGCAAACCTATAAACATTTTAGGTCTGTATGGCTTATCACCTAAGTCAATAGATAGATAGTATTTTTTTACCAAGCATTGCATGCATGCAATATCTCGATGACGGTATTCAATGCATTGATTCTATTATTTGTTGTTTATAGGCTGTTCACGGTAAAATGAGCACTTTTGAAAGCCCTGCTTAAGATATACTTGTAAAGACGCTGTGTATTCTTTCGCCTTATGTAAAATTAACATTAAATTTATTCATGCGTCAGTCAAGTGAAACTGTGAAATTATTAAGAAAGTAAATACTTTCCAAATCTGCTCATTTTTACACTTCGATACATTAAAAAACAGAAAGTGAAAAAATAATGTTTACGTTATCACAAATGTTTACCTAGGACTCTTTATTCGACGTTAATATATGAAACTAATCTCCATCCATCGTTATCAACTTTACTGGGCGAAAGTCACTCGGTGCGCCCATTAAAATATATGCAATCAGAGGGCAGCAACTTTTTTCTAAGGTTCTTTTCTAAAGTGCTCACTTGATTGTGAACAGCCTTTAGTAAGAAAATTGCACCATGAATGTAAATATTTTATATTACATTTCAAGAACAACAATGATGAATGCTAACAAGTTTGATATCGTACAAACCTTCCGAGCTAAGAAAAGGCTTTTTTTTCTTATTTTTATTTATTTTTTAAATTATTCCATGGTTTTATTTATTTAGATATCCCACTCTGAAATTAGTTTGCAAATTTTGCGGGTCAGTAAAAAAATATATACGTAAAACCGAATAAAACCCACATCCTAATGTGGGTAACAGTATTTTTTTATATTCATTTAATTTAATTAATCAGTTCATATATGAAACAGTAAATAAGCCGATGGCATTTAATTGATAAGATACACTAAACCTTCTATAATTTTCCGTAAAAGCATTCCTCTTCGTAAATTAAACTGAGGCTACCAGACTATAATAGAAAAAAAAATTGCAACCCCTATTTTTTCTACGGTTTTGATGCTTGAAGTCAACATGTGCACATTAACAAATATGATCACCTTACTAAAACACAATCAGTGCAAACGTACTCAATAAATGAGTGCAAATGAGTGCACTAATTTTCAAAGTGTGCAGCAGGACGCCTGCTTAGGTAGGCAACAACTAAGTCATCCGCGAAAGTGGCATTTTATGGCGAAGATTGGTGACGCCGCACATTAGGTAATTTGACAACCGTTACATTCCGTATAATAATTTGCAACGCCTTATTATTCAATTTCAATAGTATGCAATGGAACGATTGGGCCTTTATTTTGTTTATTATCAATAAATTTAATTCAGGGCAGTAAAAGTGTGCCTTTCTAATGAAAATGTGTACTATGTTACATTATTATTTGTTGTAAACGCTTTAATTTATAACGGACACGGTGATTTCTATACATTTATTAGCATTGTCTCAGTAAACTACCACACATTTGAGCAAATAGACGTACCGCTGCACACTTCGAAAATTAGTGCACTAATTTTTTGAGTACGGTTGGCTCAGTATGTTTCACTAAAACGACCCTTTTTAATAACGTGTACACATTGACTTCTAGCATCAAGACGATAAATGAGAGCTACAACTAACTATGTTTAATTTGGCGATCATAACCTGGCCAACTAAAATTTAATTGATAAAAAAAATAGGAGATAATTTTACGAACAATACTTTTTTTTTAAGTTATTTTATTCACTAAACACCATTCCAAAATGGGTCGCTTAATCTCACGCAGTTAATAATATTTAAGTAAATTTATTACAATCCTACCTATAGCTTTAGGGTGGCACACCCTTCTTAGTAATCACTTTAGAGTATGAGCTGTATTATGTTTTCCATCTTGAGGAATTGCTTTACAAATTTCGTAACATACTTTTCAGGTACACGTTCTATATGTGTATACATAGGACCTACATATATACATATATATCCATATCACACACATAATGTCTGGAATCAAACATGACATGCTGTCTGTTCTTATTATGTGCTCTAAACACAATAACTCATAATTTAGTCACCTTGTTGAATAATGATGCCAGCTGAAGAATTAAACTGTTGTGTAGGACTATGTGTAGTAACCTGAAAAATTCATGGATTAATTTTTGGACAAGCTATAATTGGAAAACTCGTACCTTTGTATCACTTTTACCATTGGTCCACGCGTTATTTCACACCTGGAGAACCCTGGGGCAGTGAAGAACTTATAACAAACTGCACACCCAATCATCGCCATCCACTGTGGCAGCAAGTATCCAATGGGCAATTGATATTTGCACTAATACACATAGGACCGTGGAGACTAGCCTGGATGTAGTTGAACTCGCGAATTTTTCAGGTACCTACCTATATGTATTCATATTCCGTGTTCTGTTATGGTGAAGAATATTTGTCTCTAATTCGGGATGTCCTGCATTTGATTTCAACTATTTATGTACGCTAAATATTATTCAGTAATTTCAATCAGTGAGCTGTAAAATACCGGAGAATAAATTGAGTAGACTGAGGTTTTAATACCAGACCAGTGTGATTCACTAGGGATCAATGTTAGATCAATGCATACAAGCAAATGAAACAGTTAAAATTCGTTGATTGCAGTGGAGCAGTTTCAACAGACCTCCAAGTCGAATTCACCGATCTGCTGCAGTTTTTACAGTTTCGATTTTAGAGTGTATAGAAGGTGATTTTAGAATATGCAGTTTTCTCCACTGCAATAGGCCTATGTGAATACAATATCCTCGCCAGCTATTTTTAATACCTGGCTAGCCCTACTGCAGTAAAAGTAATTACAATTATTTACAACTTAAAACTCCCCATAAATGTTGTGTTTGTAGTTAACAGTTCCTCTATTGTTTTATCTGTTTCAGGGCGAAGCATAAAAACACTGCCCACCAAGGATGTGTCCACTTCAGGCAATAAATATAATGCTACGCCTAAGAGTAGCAGTCTCTCATCTCTGCCAAGTTCATGCACGTGACATAAACTCTGGAACTGTACAGTCCACTAAACACACATTACTGCTTGCAGACGCTTTCTTCTTACACGAAATTGGAGCGAGCTGTCGCCCAATGCAAACTCATTATTCTTTAATGCAACGCACCCAAACTCACTTTTAGAACACACATCTTTGCATGTTGTAAGTACAGTGAGCGCTGTTAGTTTTTCACTTGTGTATGGTACAGTCCCAATTCTCGTGGATTGTGTGTTGCTAACATGTCAGTACATTGACCAACCAAGTAATGAACAACAAGCATATAACAATAGTAGGGGTGGGCAGGTCCTAGGCCACCATGGATTAATTGGGATTAATTGAAGGATTATCGATTTGATTGAAAGGGTTTATCCTTAATCCAATCAAAAATTGATAGGGTTGAATTTAATTGAAAAGGGTTTAGTGTATTGAAAGGGTTAAATGGACTGAAAGGGTTAATTTTTAATCGGATCAATTTTTTTCCTTTCCTTCTTTTTGGGCGGTGGGGAGGGGGGTCGCAGAACCTCTGTCCAATGTTGATAGTGGGGTGTCATGGAGGCGACTGACCAGCGGGTGGGTTGTAATTTCTTATATAGGTGTAGAGTTGAGTGCAAGAGTGGGCTACGGCTAATTTTTTATAATTTTTCAAATTTTGAGGGGTTTGTAGGGATGTTGGTGGTAGATAGGTAATTTTTACGAATACATTTAACACACGAAAGGATTTCAGATTTTTTAAACAATTTATAAGAGTGGCCGAAGTGTGAATGTTATGTTTTTTGGGTTGATATAGCTCGTAGATAGGCGACTTTGAAAGATGCGATTTATGTGTTAAACTATCTGTTTTAAAATGCAATTAAACATTTGAGAATTTCAGTGTTGTAGGTATGAATAAATTTCACGATCGAATTGGAAATTTCAGTCAACTATGTTAATAATATGTGCAATTACATGAGTCCTGAGCTTAGATAAATAATTTACATGAGAGAATTTTAACTATGTAAATAACATCTGGTGATGACAAGTGCTAAACGATGACAATTACATGAGTGTGGAATTAAAGATTTACAACAAAATGTCGCTATAAATTAAGCGAACAAGATACATATGACGCCTCTGACACATACCTTACACGTCCATCTGCCTGTGAGACGTGCGAGGAGGAATTTAAGAAACGTAATCCATACGTAAAAAGATTAAGTGGCTCTCTTAAATGAATTAACTAACGAAGAAAAACACGAGAGACAAGTGCAAACTCACTAAACCGAATCCAGCTAGTCAGTATGAATAAATAACAATTTTACACGAATCAACCTGTGAATACGATTTAAACCAGATACAATCACGTACCTGAAATAATAAAATAAGTCCGTTCGAAGTATGAATGTGTAGCACATATGTCCGATAGACAACTGTGTTTAAATTACAGTAAATGTTTATGAAATTCACTGCACCTGTTAACGCAAACTGTATTTTCGTCTATCGAACACAGAAATTGAAAATCTTTTAACAAACGCACTATGTCGATCCGGTCTTAACAAAAAAAAATTTATATTTTCCCAATTAAATAATACATAAATCACAACTATCACTGTAGATGAAGGTAGGTCAGACTCTTGTAAATTTACAGGGAAATATATTGGTAATAATATATAACTTGATTTGAATTATATTTATTTATATACTAGTTTAAATTATTATGTTTTCCTTCTTTTCTAGACATCATCATTTTGTATCTTGAACAGGAACTCTTGTAATTTGTGTGTTGTATGTACAATTAAACATCTTTTTTATGTTGCTGGATTGTGTTTGCTGGTTTGTGTTGGGTGCAGTCGTAGATTGTAGGCAAGGAGGGACAGAGGTTTTTGCTATCTACCTCTGTGAAGGTATGCCGGGTTAGTTAGCCAGCAGACCATCGTGTCCTGCTCCAACTTTCAAGTTGACTAGCCGGAGTAGACAAAGGTTCTCTTAAGGTATAAACCTGCTTCCTCATTCCTTTGCAAAAAAACTTTATTCATTTATTCAGCTGTGTTTGATTTTCTCCGTTATTATTTTTTTATAATTCCCCCTCAGCCTTTCAAAGTCCATGCAAGTATTGTCAGTTAAGAAAAGTACATTTTCTTCTTCGTGAAAGCAAGCAAAAAATTATTAAATTTAAATACAAGTCATTGGTTTACCAATACTGATAGACATCATTTTCATAAGATATTATTGAAAAAAAGTTAGTGACATAAGGTACTTAAAAAGCAAATAAAAAAGACACATACTATTCATTTTTAACATTTTATTATAAATATTCTTTTTCTTTTTTTTTTTCCCCCCCAAAAATTCTCCTTAAATCTACGTATTAACAATATCACACAAAAAAAAGATTGAGTTTATATAAAAAAAATCATTATTGACAGTAAAAGTCACTTTTTTACACATATTAAAACACATTTTCTCATTTATACACAAAAAAGCTACAAATAATTACAACAACCATTGAGTTTACAAATTTTTCACTTAAAAAAACATTATTTTCCATTCAATCAAGTTATTATGAATTTATGTACAACAATCATTATTCTAAATTACAAACTTTTTTTTTTTTTTTTTTTTTACAAAAAACAATATATTTCATCAATGTAATTTTAACAACTTACAAACTAAAACTGACTACAAAAACGACATTTTACAAACATTACATCTGGAACTTAATACTACAACTACTGTTACTAAAACTACTATTATTATTACTACATTATTACTGGTACAAAATTGTTTGACATATATTCAAGATTAAAAAATATTTACACAAACTAAAACACAATTGAAGGGATCTATGTTCAACAAACAATTTTCTTTACATAATATATACAGGAGCAACTGTTGGTTGTCTCTTTCCTACCTATGTACATTTATTATGTACATTTAACGACACAGGTGGGGGTGTTCGTAAAGACGCACAAAAGGGCGTTCTTTTGTCACATCCGGGTATTGATTTTATCAAACACACACACACCAAGTGACTGAGGCAAAACACTCACACCCATGCAGTTTCCACTGGGAATTCTATTTTCTTCTTCTTTGACAAGGGAAATTTGGTCGAAGACACTTGTATTAAGACAGTGGTTATTGAAGTCGTATAATCCCCACATGTAGGCTAACAGGGAACAACAACATTGATGATGATTCAATAGGTGAAAAATAGTTGGTGTAGTCAGCTTCGATGATGATTCTAGTTAGCTACAATTATGATTTTAGCCAGCTGCAACGATGATGATTGTAGCCAGCTGCGATGACTGTGGAACGGGAGGGAGGTGTGTGTGATGTCGGCAAATGACTATCCTTGGCCTTGTGTGGTTTTGGAAGGCCTACAAATTTATTGTGGTGCTGAAACTGTTATATTGAGAAAAATTTTAATAACTGTATTCAAGTATTCGATAGTGCCCCCAAGGTAAGGTTGATATCACATCTGCATCAATGTACCGCTTATCATCCATCCCTGACAAAACTACTATTGTTACGTCTTTGGCGTATACTTGATGAGCACAGGAATGAAACTGATATTGGATCCCATAACCCTTGTGCGATTTTCGAGGCAACCTCGATCATCCTCGTACCTGAGTGATTGCAACACGTTAGGGTTTATACATTTCGCCTTACGAATACATTACTCATTTGCATAAACATATGCATAAAGCTTAGGACGTATACCCATAAAGTGTGTGATAATGCACCCAGCACATTCATCTTTCACCACCTCAGTATGGCTTTTGTTCCTATGAGGGATTCCTTGTTGATTATCGAGTGCATTGTTGGATGTATAAAACCATATGTTTAAATTTGGGGTAATTACTTTATGATATGTCAACATCACAAGCAATAGAGTATACCAAGGAATCAGTGTCACAATACAGGAGGTGTTAAGCCGGCGAAAGAAATTTTGAACACATGTACTGATTGTGAAATTCATAGAGTTTTAATTTTGAAAGGTGAAGAATGGCAACACCATCGTACAAAGGTTTGTTAAACATAACAGAACTCTTGGATATTTCTATGAGGACTAGGTTTTCATCGCTGACCTGCCATGCCTGGAATGTCGGACGTCTTATCAGCTCTGCAGCCCCATAGTTCGTGTCATGCCTTGGAACGAATCTGATGTCGCTTTCCCGGCGGACATTCTGCAATGTTTATCCATAAACGGAATTATTCATCAACTTGAAAAAAAAAAAACGATTTTTCAAATGCAGCCTGGGCACGTTTCTCAATAGTAAAGTCGATGTACGGATCCATCCATGCCTTCTGCTCAAAGCACAAAATGCGATTAACAGTGTCAAGTTTGGCCCCGTACATCAAGTACTGCTTCAGTGTTTCCCCGTGTAAAACATATTTTTTCCGCGGCGCGACTGTTAAAAGAATTTTCTCATGCGAGCCATTAGGGGGTACGGAATTTTCTGGGGCCAAATGCAGATCATATAGTTTAACATGACACTCCTCTGGAAATGACAGATCCACTTCCGCGAAAAAAACAAGTGACACTATCATTCGTGGTGTTTGCAAAATCCCATGAAAAGAACACATCAGCCTTAACCCACTCTAAATTACCAAGCGGAACCTTCGACCACTTTGTATGACTGTACAGCCCATTGACGTCGAGATAGCATATATATTTCGATTCCACACTGGGGTCATAATCCTTACCCATGTAAATATTGTTGGCTTCAGCACCCCTTCTTGAAACCTGGGTAATGCCGCCCCTGTTCTACAAAAAGATACATGTTAGGAACAGTCTACAGATCTAGCCGCGCACATGTCATTGACAATAAAACGTGCCATGAAAGAGATGGAACTGTGACGTACATGGCAGGGTCAAGACCGCAATGAGCCAAACATACGGTCCTGAAACTCTCAAAAACATCTGCCAGCAAACAAATGACCACATGTAAGTAAATAATGGCAGATTGCAGCAAGTTTATGTAGTTGAACACTCCCCATGCGGCTTGGACATGAGCTTAATACGCATCGCTAATTCCTTCGCCTCTCATCACATTATGAAATGCGTCCTTTGGTAGGAGTGACTTACACATCAGACTGTCTGGCGACCTAACAAAGTCATAAGGAAAAACTCCCTTCCATTTTATTAATTCGAACTGGGTGTTGTCTGGAAACATCGAGAGGGTGATACTCAATTGGGCAAGTAGTAAATTGCCTACCAAAATTTCCAGAGAAGCACTCATGGGTTGGAATGAATCAACAAATCTTAACTTCAAATATTGTGCCTTTCCATTGCAATATGTCCCATTGGTATATCTGTTTTGTGATACATTTGTATTTTTCAAGGGTCATTCCAATCACTTGAATTTTTCCAGAATTTTCAATTACCACGGTTCTGTCATGTAATGTTACATGATGTTCAGCCAAGGGCTTTATAAGAAAGAGAGCATCATAACTCTGATGGTTATGGAAAACAGCGACAAGTTGCCTTTTGAGCAGTATGAAATTCAAGTTGCGCTTTTTATGTGCGCAGCCTCTTATTTCGCCCATCAGATGGTCATGGTCGACCACAGTATCATCTGTACCGAGCAGTTCTTTACAAATATGACAACATCTCTGAGCTACCAACCTAGCTTCATCAACAGGTGTTTATGTCTTCATCGCAACAATGAAGCTGTAAATTCCTGCAATCCAGTTTGTAAGTTCAACTAATTTATCAACTAAGTTGTATATACAATCAGCACCCACAAACTCGAAATACTGAGACAAACTTTGATTGCATGAACAAACCAAAAAAATTCTACTAAGGAAGTGGAACATGTTGGTTGATGGTAGTTGTATTACTTGTTTCATCATTAGGCAAGCAAGTGGACATGCATTTCAGGCAACTTTCTACGTCACAATAGGCATCGAAACACAATCTCTGCTGTTTGCTCTAATATTTAAATTCCAAGTTCTTGCCATTCCCAGTGGGGAAAGTACTGTGAACAACCTTTTGTTGATGGCAAATAATATTGTGACTTGCGAGTTTCTCCTCACTAACAAAGTACTGGAGACAATGTTCGCAAATGTGTTTTTGTTTTTCTTCTTATTCAACTGACTTAAAAACAGCTTTGACAAATTTCTAATACAGACAAAACGCAAATGAGCGGCATTCCCACTCACGCGAATCGCTAAAACATTTACGTGTTTGTCATAGCATACAGGAGAAATATGCATGGGTACTACAACCCCAACCTTTTCGTAAGTTTCGTCAATTATATTGCTATCTTTGCCTACCACACAGTAGATATTGATAGAAATAGAATTATTCTCCTCAAACTTACGAATATCCTGTATGACTACAGGTGTCGACAGACCTTCGATATTCAAAACCTGGTGATGTTTTGGATATGAAGTAATTCTGTAAACATGTGTGGCAGGAAACAAAGATGCTACAATGGCGTAGTGGAAACACATTTCTTCTGGGCAGTCTACATTAACACAAGTTTTCTTATCAGCAATAAACTTGGGCAATTTAGTTTGCACAGCACCAATGGTGAACGGTCGATATTGACTCACATGGACGTCCATGTGCGTCAACATTTGCAAACTCCAGTCATAAACACGCCCAGTAAATTCCTCAAGTCTGTTTGTGAGATAAGGAAGGATATCCTCATCATAGATTAAACCCACATCGGATAAATGGAGGAGTGCTTTGCTTTGAAAATAAAAATTCCTTGTAGCTCCTTTTTCCGCCATAAGGAATTTCAAGTACTTACCCGCTACAGAAACAGATAATTTAACTGGCCATGGTGATGCCATTAATAAGCTTAATCATAGGACTTTACACCTCTCAAAGAAACGAGAAAAATCTGTGTCAGGCTCTAATTGATCATTACATATCCTTATATAATCTTGTTTTCCATGAATGCTGTATTAAAAAGCTGATACATTAGATCTGGCAAAGCTTCCACTTAGGCTTGGGAAATGGAAAAGGAATTTTTTTCTGGCTCCCTTGGCGAAAGATCTCTAATCGGCTCGAAAGTCAGTTGGGAAACTTTGAAGCACTTTCTAAATCACAAGAATTTTCCGAGTCTGATAGAAATAAGTTGCCATTCAAAAGATTAACCTTAACATGTTTGGGGGAAGCAGACACGTTTTTACCTTTTGGTTTTGACAATCTCTCTGTGAGCGAATCCGTGCTCGAATAGCTTAAATAGAAATCGTTCTCCAAAAGATTAACTCACATCTGCTTAGGCAAAGGGATACTGCCTCAACAGCTTGCTTGTCTTTCTGTCTACAATTCCGAATCGGAATCGCTTACGTTAAGATCTTCAAGAAAGATATCAATACAGGATTGCTTACGCTCACCCATTTTGACTTCTAACTAATAAACCTTCTTTAGTCTCCCCGATATAACAGTTTAAACATCACAATAAATACACTTAACTGACGGGCCCCGTGCATGGTGAGGCGGAAATGAGGGGAGAAGTGCTGGGCCGGGCCGCTTCACACGGGTGGGAGATGAGCATAACATGAAGCAGACGAAGGAATAGTGAACTCTAGTACACTTAACTGCCGATAGCGCCTGTGATTGCTACCTTACGCCTGCTCTACCCCTCCCGTGCCCGACCGACGACCCGTGCCCCTCCATCTCTCCTCAAGACTCCTACAACGAGGGAGGGAAAAAGGAGAAACTGGGCACTTCCCTTCCAACCCCGCCCGACAACTTTCCCTTTTCCCCTGCTGATGCGCAATGCCTGCTGGAAGTGCATGCATGCCAGCAGGAGTCTGGACACTTCCCCTCCGGCCACGCCATACCTCTCTGTCAACTTCTCTGCAGCGAGAATTTATTTTCAAACAGCCTGCCTACAGTAATGAATAGTCTGTGCTTCGCGAAGTGTCTCATCTTTCTTTCCCAGCTACATGTTTGGAGTGTGTGCCTTTTGCATTTAGTAAAAAAGTGAGCAGACTATGCTTACCATATTGCATTTCAGTTTAAGTCCAGTTTAAACGTTATTTTTGTGAGAGATAAAACTTTACATTTTTTTAATCTTACACTGTAAAAATTTATGAATTTCTACATCATCAAATTTCTACACTGTCACAAAAATGACGCCCTAGAACACATCATCAAAAACTTTTAAGTAGTTTTACATCGCATGACTTTTAAGTAGTTTTACACTGCCAAAAAAGTTTATGAATTTTATAAATTTTTCGAAAATGAGTTTAATAACGAAAGTTTTAGCAACGGGAATTCATCCCTTACACTCAACGCATTAAAAAGACTTGTCTAAAATACAAACACAATTTAACTTTATAAACTTAACATGCAATACTTAAAGCAAACCTGCATACACATTTAATACTCTTGCAACTATTCAATCATGCATTTTAAAAATAAAATTTACTGAAACTTAATATATATCACTCACACTTGCATTTATCCAACAACTTTAAAAGGAAATGTCTTAAAATTAACTTGATTACCCAAACCACCCATCACATACACATCAAAAACATTTTATTAATTAGAAATACTCAAGGCTCATATATTTGTCACCATACATCTTTCTCCTGCCAACTCATACTGAACAAGTTTGGAAAGCTGAGGTTATGCACCTCTCCCTCAAGCTAGGCATAAGCAGAATAATTATTCCCTTGTTTTAGCAGTTCAATAGTTCATACCTCATACACACAACATCCCTCCCTTAAACATTTCTTATAACTATGTAAATCTTATTATATTCACATGAATTTTCCCCCATGCTCACAGACTCACAAACATACAACTACCACACCATTTTTCTTATCAGAGTACTTGGCCATGCATTATAGATGCATTTTCATATAGTTTTGTGAATATTTAAACAGTGAATAAAGGCTGTAGGTGAGTGTTATTGAGATGTGCCCTATTCCAGATAGAGCAAGATGCTTCTACTGGTGGCCTACCTCTCCTCTCAGCTCTTTAAATAATCTCAAAACAATATGAAAAAACTATATCTGGAATTAAATTTTCCCCCGCATTCACAAAGTCACAATCATACAACTACCTAACCAAAATTTTTTATCAGAGTACTTGGCCATACATTCTAGATGCATTTTCATGGGAATCGAACCCGCAAACTCTATATATTTCAATGCCTTACCCCGGATTCGAAACCAAAGCCTCCTTGCCTAATCATAACAAAACAAGTTCACTTTTAAAAGCGGAATAGGGTAACTACATTTTAAGAAATGGATTCATTTTTCATCATATTTACTTACAAAATATATACAAACACCGGATGATCCAAAAATGTATGTACACCATTTTATCACTGAAGCAACATAAATTTTTCTCCAAAAATACACAAATTAAACATACTTGTTTCAACACTATCAACTACAAGATGTTCCGAAATACTATCGAGTAGAATTTTCTCCAAACATTTCCATGTTAAAGAAACACAGGTGAATTAATAATATGTATACAACATTTCTTAACACTGGCAAATACAGCATGTTACACAAATTATTTTTAAAAATACAGGTAGATCCAAAACTTTATGTACAACAAATACACCTTTCTCTGAAATAGCTACAGGCTAACAAAAAATATTTTTACACTATTAACATTTTTTTTTTTTCATACTTTGATAAACTAATAACAACTTCCATGAACAAACTTTTCATGCATTTTCTTGAAACTGGATCAAGATCCCCTTTTAGACCTCTGCTTTCAAGAACTAAGTGTTTCTCATGTCTGGTTTTAATCTGTCTGTTTGCACACAAACATCTTTACAAGTAGGTGTATGTAAAACAATGCTTTTGACCAAATCATTATAGGATTCAACCTAATGAGAATACACATCTTCAATAATAGATAGAAGAGGTGTGTTTCCAATCATATGAAACACTGGATATTTCTTATTGGGATCGTACTGTATAAGTTCATGGCTCTTTTCATCTCCTAGAGGAAAGTAAATTTCTTTAAAATAAAAAATATTGTCACAGGTTTCTGTAAATTCTCGCAAAATACCCCTGGCACCATAGGGCGTAAGTTTCATTAGACTTTCCTTGTTTGACACTGACATAATGATTTGCAGGATCAAAATATGTCATGTTGCCACTATGACATCCAAAACTCGACTGAGAAGATTTAGCAAGGAACAATGTATGTATATTAATAAATTCATTCTCTGAATTTGCAAGTTGAAATGTGTTTTAGGTCTAAATTTTATTTTTGTTCATTTTATTACTTAATGTACATAGCATTTTGATGAATCAGATCCAGTATGAGCGATGTAACCAAACTTGTCTTTGCTATACTGATATAAAGTATGAAGATAATTACCACATTCTTCGAAATACTGCTAAGGCAAAACAGTGTCTGCATAATACAAGATGTTTCAAACATTTTTCTTCCTCACAATATGAAGTTACAATGCGTTCGTTCTTAAGTTTACGCTTACGATCTACTACATGAGGTCTGTACTGGTTTACAAGACATTCAGAACTGTTACAGTTAGTTAAAGTAGCATCGTAAGTATTTGGTTTACTATGTGCTGACAATGTTTGCGAGGAATACGTACATTTGAAATGAATGTCTGACAAACGTTTCCTTAACAACAAAATGTGAATATAATAAGCTGTAAGCAACAGAATGAAAAATCTTTAGTAAAAAAATGTTTACTTGTATTTCATTGGACACAATGGGAACATTGGTATCATTATTCTGAATTTGCCACTTCACACACACAGATAAATTACACATCGATGTGAAAACTAAACCTCCTTGTTCGAAAATAAAGTTGTGGACATCCCCGTCGCAGATCTTCTTCCAACGAACGGTGAATCCCTGGTCAGCTGGTAGTGGATTACTCCATATCCCCGTTCCTCTTCTATTTCCTCGCTAAGACTGGCAATCATCAAATCTTCTAAGGTTGATGGCAAGTTGTTGTCGGGGCGAAAATATCTCACAGAACAATTGTTGTATGCTATTCCTTCAATATGGTGAATGCCGACACTGTTGTGGAAAATGTAGCACCAATCTTCTATATTGTTACAGAAATGAACTTGTAGAAGACGGTCATACGATTTAAAGAACAGTCTTCTGTATCCAATTTGTAGGACCTCGTATACGTATGTAGGATTACAGATCCTTGCCATGACTACATATTAGGCACACTCCTTTATATAGTCTGCTAGATGTGCTTGCTTTGAAAAACATTGCATTCCCACATGCCACAGGGAGAAGTTAATTCTTGGTCACCAATGTACGTATAATGTTGCTTCTTGTTGATTCTTCTATCCAAACAACACGTTCAGAGTAACACTCTCTTAGCAAATTATATTTAATTTTACTAAATGATGGATAGATAGTGATTTCTATGCCTTCCATGTCGCATACTAAATCGGTTAAACTAATCGGAAAATCAGTGTCAGGTTTTAAATTATACACTACACACTTGCGTCCAATGCAATCTCCAACTTCTTCGTACATACATTCAGGATTGATTATTGAAAAACTCCAATGTTCATCTCTCCGTTGCACATCTGTATTTGTAGTGGACTATCTTCATCTTCATTTTGAAACCACACTCGCCTGAAACCTGGAGTAACACTAGCGTACTGAAGTGATGAGTTGAACCTCTGTATCATAACTGAATGTCTGCTTTTCCATTCTCTCTCTCTCTCTCTCTCTCGCTCTCTCTCTCTTTATTTATTTATAGACAGATATTCTTCCTGTTAAAATTTGTTCTTTAACGACAACTTTTTTAGATCAAATTTACACACACAAAAAATACTGTTCCATACCTCACAGTCCCACATTCCACATGGTGCTCTTAAAAGTCTGCTACTGCTTTGTATTTGTGTGATGTGTTCCTTATTATTACATGTTTCATTCCCAGAGGTTATGGTGGTGTCGTAAGATTCTCTAATCAATTTATAATTGATTCGATGAAGACCTGGTTCTTTGGTTATTTCTGCACTGCAATTTTTAAAACATAGGTCCCAAGAAGAACATGGCAGTTCGCTGTCGGGTCTTATATTAAAAACAGGAAAGTCTTCTTCGTCACACAGCACTCGTTCTGTATACAGGCTTTCTCCGAAACTTTTTGAGAAATTCCAATGTTTATTTCCGTTACACATTTGTGTTTGAAAGTATATGTTGCCTAGAGACTGGAACCATACTTTCTTGTATCTTCGAAAAATAGTAGAGTACATCTTCTCTGGGTTGAATTTCTCCAGTTTTTCGAAATCTTACGCTACCTGGAACAAATAATTTTTGGAAAAATGAATATCTTTATACATAGGTAGGATGTTGGAACAAATATTCTCTCAATGCTTCACTTTTACATTGGCAGCAGAATTTTTTCTCTCACAGTGATTTGTATTATAACATTTGACAATTGAATTAATACTCGAACAGCCATGGTATCTTCTAATATTTATTACTTCTGCATTTATTACAGTTTTTAAAACTATCTTTTGTCTTGTTCCAAACATGTATATGGGATAGTCTTCGAGTAACACATCATTTAAAAATTGAAAACATTTTTCGTATGCTATGTCACCAGAGTCCCATTTCATGTTATTGTATCTCGTAAGTCTGTTCCCAAAACATAATTTTAAGTTCAGGTTTGATACTATACCAAGGTCTGAGAGATTTAAAGCATAATACTTTTGAGTCATTAGCATCGGTTGCATATGAAATAGCAAGCTCCTTAATTACAAAGAAGTTGTCTTGATAGTTTTCGAAACCATGAACATAACACACTATTTATTTACGTTACTTCTTTTTTATACACTATTTACAAAAAAAGTCTCTCTCATATAAATATTTTTATAAAATGACAGTGCTTGCCACGGAATCTACTTCATCGACTCCGGAATCATCCATTACTATATCTGGAATGATTCTAGCTTCAAGCAACTGTTAAGCCTGCATGACGTACAATCCCTCTGCATATGCTGTAAGTTCGCATCATTAGCAAAGGGAGGCATGCCACAAGGACAGTCTCCACAAGGTAAATAGGATACGATATCCTCATCGGCTTTTAAATGTTCAGGCAGGAATGGATACACTAATGTTATTTCGTGGCCCCCAAAACAAATTATATATTCTTTCAGCAACACTTGCAGTTGGGAACACTCTAGACTTAATAAGGTTTTAGCTTTCTCATAAGCTAAAATTGCATTGAACCTTTCAATGCATTCAGAGTCAGAGTCGCAATTGTCACAGCATTGACCTTGATACATTGTACCTAATGAAACATATTGTAGATTCTATGTTGATAATGTTCTAGATGAAGTAGTAGACGTCTGGCATTGTAGTGGAAGCATGAAGCTGTAGTAATCGTGGTGGAAATCTTGAAATTTAGTAGGCATCTGTAGCTGTAGTAGGCATCTGTAGCAGTAGTAGGCATCTGGAACAGTAGTTGACATTTTAGTGAGCATCTGTTGTTGCTGTGGATGCCTGGCATTGTTCACATTATCAATGCATGCACTTGATGACGACGCTTCCTGCATGTCTGTATTAAATGCCTGACATCATTATCTATGATAATGCAATGCCCCTGCCTACACACAAAGGGATATTGACAGATATCGAGTTAAAACTGAGAAAAAATAATCTATCCCTCCATTTATACTATAAGGATTCAAAACGACTGCCATTTTCCAATTAATTTACAAGAATTTGGACCTTTAAAAAAAAGTACGAATAATGTTGAAATTGCTATTTTCCAACCCCGTAAAACATGATTCCTGCTTGTATTCATAGTGTTTCGTTAAACTTACATTGGGAACTGTTAAAATATTAAATAAATTCAGTTTATGTTACATGGAATACATTTGTTGCTCTTGGAAAATTTTTGGTTAGGCATAAAAAGAGAGGGAATGCATTGGTTAGCACGCGCGCCTCCCTGAGTTTGTCACAGCATAAAAACAATTTTTTTCACATTGTGTGGATGTCGTTTTAGACATTGTCATTGATACAAGGGTTTTTTTTATCGAAATCTCTTTCTTGTTTCCCCTAGTCTTACATGCTCATGCACGACTCGGCATTTACCCCCTCATCGACTGTCAAGATATCGATGTTAGGAGCTGTCTAATTGTCTCCCAATATTTTATTTTTTATCTCCTATACATTGAATTGATAGTAAAAACAATTCTTAACGATTGAGTACTTGTAGAAAAAATTTCTTAACGGGTGAATAATATATATCTTGTTTTAAATTTTAAAAATAGTTATGTTTTAAAAAGTAAATAAAATAAGTATTGTGTTATTTTACAAATCATAGTTTGCTTGTTTCAAATATACATTTGTTGTGCGAATGTTAAAGCTAGGACTTATATTAGAAACTTGATTTCAGGGACTAGTAATATTTTTTTCACTGTTCATATACACTACCTGTTGCATAAGGTTGAAAGGACAATGAGTAAGGCGAAATCACTCAGGGCATGCATTCAGAGTGCTGCAGCTCAAAGCAGGGCAACCAACATTAGAAAAAATGTGTTCTTAATACTGTAGCGAGAAGGGCGCGTTGTCTTGAAACTGGTACTACAGGGCCATCAACTTACAAAAACATACGAAAAATAATTCCCAGGGCTGAGTCTGGGGTGTGTAAAACTGTTTTTTATGAGCTCCAGGCTCATTCGATAGCGGAGGTCTTCAGAAAAAGTCGCCTTCGAGAGTGGGAGAGGTAGGGAGCACGTCTCTCTGGACACATCTTGATGGGGAGGGGGTGGTTGACATTGTGGAGTTGGAGCAGCTCTTTAGACTATGGTGGGGGTGCAGAGGTGTTTGTACAGGGTCACATACATCTGTACTCTGGATGGTTCTGAGGGGCGCAGGGTAAGTTGGGAGGGGGTGGCTGACATTCTGAACTCGGGGCAGTTCTGGGTGGTGAGGGATGCTTATGAGCGATCAGGACCCAATGTACACACAAGTAGGAAGATGACTCCATCTTGAATCAATTGTGACAACTGACATTCCCGGGCAATCTGGGGGACTGGCCTCCAGGACCTTGCTGAGGAGGGGTGGTAAGGGTGCTTGGACAGGGTCATGTACCTCTGGACTCGGACCAGCTCTGAGGGGCAGGTTGGTAGGGGGTGGCAGCAAGGTTCCTGTGATGTGAATACAACTAATCATATGATGTCATCTTGCCGAAAACATTTCATGATCGTGGCCAGCTTGGGGCAGCATGCAATAGTGCGGTGCGGGAGGGGGTGTGGGGAGCGAAGTGACCTCAGCTATCCCACTCGGCACCATCTTCAGTCGCTCATGTATGTTTGGAAGAGATGGGTATGCTACTTGTCAGCTCCATAAGCACCGCACCTCGACACACTTGGTGGCCGACATGGCCACCCTCGGGGGTTACCGCAGCTATGGACCATCTCTAGTGATAGCAATGATTTATGTAGTATTTTATGGGAAAAATATAAATTTTTGTGTATTGTGACCGGATTGATTTAATGCTTTTCCAATAAGATTTTCAATTTCTGCTTTTGGTACATGAAAATACAGTTTGCGTTAACAAGTGCAGTGGATTTCATAAACATTTACCATAATTTAAACACTGTTGCCTATCGGACATAAGTGCTACACATTCATACTTCGAATGGACTTATTTTAATATTTCAGGCACGTGATTGTATCTGGTTTAAATCGTATTCACAGCCTGAATAGTGTAAAATTGTTATTTATTCATACTAACTAGCTGGATTTCGTTTAGTGAACATGTAGTTGTCTATGGTGTTATTCTTTGTAAATAATTCATTTAGGAGATCAATGTAATTTCTTTTTACGTATGGATTATGGTTCTTAAATTGCTACTCGCACGTCTCACAGGCAGATGGATGTGTAAGGTATGTGTCAGAGGCGTCATATGTATCTTATTCGCTTAATTTATAGCGACATTTTGTTGTAAATCATTAATTCCACACTCATGTAATTGCCATCGTTTAGCACTTGTCGTCACCAGATGTTATTTACATAGTTAAAATTCTCTCTCATGTAAATTATTTATCTAAGCTCAGGACTCATGTAATTGCACATATTATTAACATAGTTGACTGAAATTTCTAATTCGATCGTGAAATTTATTCATACGTACAACACTGAAATTCTCTAATGTTTAATTGCATTTTAAAAACAGATAGTTTAACACATAAATCGCATCTTTCAAAGTCACCTATCTACGAGCTATATCAACCCAAAAAACATAACATTCACACTTCGGCCACTCTTATAAATTGTCTAAACAATCTGAAATCCTTTCGTGTGTTAAATGTATTCGTAAAAATTACCTATCTACCACCAACATCCCTACAAACCCCTCAAAATTTGAAAAATTATAAAAAATTAGCCGTAGCTCACTCTTGCACTCAACTCTACACCTATATAAGAAATTACAACCTACCCGCTGGTCAGTCGCCTCCATGACACCCCACTATCAACATTGGACAGAAGTTCTGCGACCCCCCTCCCCACCACCGAAAATGAAAGAAAGGAAAAAAATTGATCCGATTAAAAATTAACCCTTTCAGTCCAGTTAACCCTTTCAATTTTTGATTGGGTTAAAATCGGATTAAGGATTAACCCTTTCAAACAAATCGATATTCCATCAATTAATCCCAATTTATCCAAGGTGGCCTAGGACTGTCCTGCCCCTACTACTGATAACAGTTGACCAACTGTTGGCACAAGTGGTACAAGTTCGCCCACATGATTGTAAGTGTTTTCTCATGTGTTACATAATAAGCTCACGTGAACAATTGTGACTGTATTTGCTTGGGAAGTATTTTTGATGTGGACCATTAAACACAACATGTTTGATAGAATTTAATGTATGGCCCACAAGCAAACATCAGTGAATCACCAAATGGCATCTTAGAACACGTGGAAAACATGTGGCTGATGTACGTCAAAGAGTATGAAAATAAGATAATTTTTCCTTATAAAACCCTCATGTGGGAGACAAAATGACTGACAGAATTTCATATGTGGGCCCTCAAGCAAACAACAGTGAAACACCCACAGGCATATCAGAAAATGTAAATAACGTGTGGCTGATGATACCAAAGTGTATGATTATACGATCATGTTGTGCATAAAGCCCTCGCGTGGTAGAATGGTTCATTTCTGATAGTTGGGCATCATCATGTAGGAAATTGTGGGCCATTTAACACCAAATGACTGACGGAAATTCATATATGCCGCACAAGCAAATGTCTGTGAAACACCCACAAGCATATTAGAGTATGTAGAGAATGTGTGGGTGATGTTTGCCAAAGAGTACATAATATAAGGTCGTGTTTGTACATAAAGCCCTCACGTAGTAGAACAATTCATTTTTGATAGTTTGGCATCGTTATGTTGACCCCAAGTAACAAACAACAAGCATTTAACAGTGTCAGTGGTGATAACGTTCGCATTTATGACTGTTAGCATTTCTTATACAATTGACAATCAGGTCATATTAAAAAAAAGTGACAGTATCTAGTTTACAAATACTCGTAATGTGGGCCAATGCTTTCACGACGGTTGTTAGATTTCAACAGACGCCCCACAATTAGATGATAAATTAAATGCTAACTGTTACTCACTGTTGGAAAAATATTAGCAGAATGTTTATGGGCGATTTACGGCATCCCAACTGTTCACTGCTGGGGACATAATAGCAGCAACAGCCTTTTGTGGTTCGCCAACTGTTCCTTATTACTGAGGAAACATGATCAGCAAGCTTATGTTCCATTTATGGCATACCGACTATATGTTGTTGTGTAGTAGCAAATATCTTATGCGTATCCAATTGATTTTTTTTTTAATTTCATGCATATATGAAGTAAAATAATAGCTTGGCATTGCTAGTAATAGTAAAAAAATAATTTTTAGACCAGAAACCTGCAAAGCATAAGACGCCAAAAAAATAATTTATTTGCATTTTAAATTCTACCTGAAGGTAGTCCGAAACTAAAATACTAGTATTTAAACAAAACACATAAATCCCAGTATTGACTCGTGATAATAATATTGTCTATATAGCAAAGCTAATAATGCATTATGTATGTGAGGTAAGTATCCTGATTTACTTAAAATAATCGAATATTAATACATGTTAGAGTAGTTGATAGCATACTTGACTATAGGTGAAAGGTTTGTGAGTTCGATTCCAGGTTACTGCAAAGTAATTTACTAATTGTGAAATAAAGCTGAAGAGAACACATGAATATGGTAAATACATAACTTTTATTTGTGTTAAACACAATTACTTTTTGGTTTTTAAAATGCATGGCAAGATGCGTCTATGTGGGCCACAAGTGGCCAATACCTGGGCCTCAAGTGGCTTACCAACAGTTGGCTAACGACATGTGGTTTACTTACGGCAGGCCAGAAGCAGAAAGCCGGAAGTGGCCCGCTTATGGTTAAATTATGGGCAAATCTTGTTTTCCCAGACATCAGCCAACAGTTCATCAAGAATGAGTGGCCCGCTTGTGGTTGACTTATGGGCGACTCTTGTTTTGCCAGACATCAGCCAACAGTTCATCAAGAATGAGTGGCCCGCTTGTGGTTGACTTATGGGCGACTCTTGTTTTGCCAGACATCAGCCGACAGTTCTCAAGAAGTAGCCCGCTTGTGGGTGACTTATGGGCAACTATTGGTTTGCCAGTCATCAGCCAACAGTACTTCCAGAAGTGGCCCGCTTGTGGCTAACTTTAGGGGAACTCTGGTTTTGCCAGACACCTGCTGACAGTTGAATCTCCGTATGTGGCCCACGCGTAAACACATCATACCACAGTCATCATTCATCATGTGTGCCACATGCATCTGCGGGTGCATTCCGCTTCTTTAATGCCTGTGGATGCCGCATGTGGGCTGCTTATTCACAATCAGATCTGCACGTGGGCTAACTATATTTTGCTACTTCGGCATTTGCTTCGAAATCTCCTTATGTATTTCCGAAAACCGGTGTACCTGAGATTGTCAATGAGAAGAACTTACCTGTTAATTTAGACGTACTCATGTATCGTTTGTCTTAACACAAATTGTCTAATTTGTCTTGCCTTTACATTTCAGTGTTACAGAGTATCATACAAGCATAAGGTGGCAACGCACATTGACGTAATGAAGATGAATGATACTATTATCCTCATTTTCGGAGGTATATGATCTCCGTCATGCAAATCACTTTTTGCAGAATCGTTACTTAATAGCATTTTATGCATGATATTTGTAACTAAAAGCAATTATATTTTAATTTATATATATATATATATATCGCATAATAATTACTTGATGGAAACGCGGTACGTGCGTTTTCGTATTATACTTTTGTAAGGAATAGCCTAGGTCTACTGGAACTGGTCTGTGTTGTTACGTTGGATACACGCAGAGAATACGAAGCTAATGCCGTCTTCCAATTTAAAATTTAGAACATTATTAATTAGTATCTTAGTATGTTTCAGTTGGAATTAGGTTAGTAGTCACTTGTTTACAGCGAGTGTGCTGTCTTTAGAGTAAAGCTGTAGTGTTTAGGTATCGATGTCTAAATTAAATTAAAGAATCAATAGCTAATAATTTCATAATTTTTTTATAAAGGATCCCCAACAGAAATATTTAAAACTTATTATCTGGACATTACAGACTATCACTTGCTACTCACATAAAATATTTACATAATCGCCCGTTACCTGACTGAAATTAATAGAATCAAATAGTGGAATCAATCGCTACAAACTCTAACGATTACTGGGTTCCTATCAAAATAACATATTTGATATCTGAAAGTGTTAATATTTGTTTCGGTCCAGATATCCCCAGTCGTTCCATCCAAGGCGAACCGGGTTCAACCCCCGGCCGGGTCACCGGATTTTCGCAAGTGGGAATCGTGCCGTATGATGCCATTGGTCGGCGGGTTTTCTCGGGAATCTCCCGTTTCCCCCTACCCTTAATTCCGACGCTTATCCATATTCACTTCAATCACTATCATCCGCTCTCAAGACCTCGCTGTTAAGAGCCGCCCGAATCTCTTGCCTCACTCACTCACCACAGTCGTTCCTGACCAGAATGTTCTGAAGTACCCCGAGCGCTTCCATGAACAGTAATTCTATACTCGTCGGATGCCTCGCCCTCCGCAGTACTCCTGCACTCTCGTTCGTTGCAGTCGCGCAAACTCGTCCACCACCGTCTCTCACGGTCAGCGCCGGTTTCTTTCTTCCAAATCCGTCGATGCCTCTATCTTCGCAATACACTTTCCATACTCAAGCCAGGCACCTATCACAGATTCCCGACCCTCCGGCTGTGGTCGTATTTATATTGTAGGTGCCCTGACCCAGAACCTTCTTCACGCATCGGGACACACTGAGAGAGGTGTTAGCAGGAAGGTTCTTGTGCATGCAGGGTATGTGGGGCAGTGGTGTCTGTCCAGGTCAGCTGTCAATCATTTCCCTTACCGTTACGTAGCGGCGGCTGGGTCCGCCTGGGGGAGAGATGGGTCGTGGTGAGTCACCCCCACTCCATCACCACGCGCTGAGACTGTCCTCGCGTAACAAATTAACCAGCGTGGGTGTCCACTCGTAACAAATTTTTTTTATGTGAATTCATTAAAAACTATAATTTTATTATATATGCTATTTGTCCAATTTACTTGGCCGCATGATGTTCGGAAAAAAAAAAAGTATGATGGGGATTTTGAATTTGGTAAATTAGTATTTAATAAGTTTCGTTACATACTAAAAACTATATGGGCCTACCGTACTACTAAAATACTTAATCATTTTGGTATTCTAAATCGGGTCACGCTGGCCATGGTAGTACATTTAATTACCGATTGGAACACGGCATCATGCTGTTTTCGAATTTGCTATTTCGTATATTAATATTTTAGTAGGCCTATTTAGTAGCGTTTTAGTCAGTTTTGTTTGGAAACCAAAAATAAAAATACTAAAATACCAAATACGTCCTCATTTCAGTTAACTAATTCGACCCACGTGACCTTATAATCTAAACGTGGAACTCAGTCTACATCGTGTTAAGATCGGTTTACGACGAATAAAGTTTACGTATTAGAGTAAAGAAAAATTTACTTACGAAACGATTCATGGTCACCGTGTAGTGTTGTGCAGGAACATCCTCGACATGTAGACGCGTAGGAAATTGCGATATTTTATTTCGTGCCGTGTACGTAAGGCCTTCAGCTAATATAACTAAAAGAGGAGAAGAGAAGAATAAAGAGTTATATCTTGCATTTAATAGAATATCTTATTTCAAAAAGAAAACTTAACGTTTTTATTTACCTATACTCATTAAAAAAAATACACCTCAATTGTATTTAATGGTTAGTTTGTTTTAATTTTGTATTGTGTTATCGTATTTTGTGTTATATTATTGACAAATCCTGTGAAGTAAGTACTGACTTAATCAGGATGTAAATAGGGTGAAATGAAATATTATTTACTGATAATTAATTATTTCACTAAAATCAAATTAATTTCTAGTCACATAGTTTGCTTGATTGTACATAAGACGAGTACATTCGCTATGAACAACACACATCTTTGTATACGTTCTACGCATACATCTTTTACGTTTATGAAGTTTATTATGAACAGACCGTTATAGAAGGCATGTCCCACGAGCAAGTGCCCTTATTATGACAGTTCTGAAGGTAGTCCTGTTTACTGCCGTTTCACCGCATACAGCGCTATATCCCCTTGCCACAGATGTTATTTACATAAACACACTCAGCTGACTGTTAACCTGGCCAGTATGTTGACAGAAAATGTTTTGCCATGGAGATACATGACTGTAACTAAGACTACTTTCGGAACTGTCAGAGAATGAAGGACGCCTTCCGTAACTGTGGATGATCACTGAAATCACGGTACTTCATCAGGGTTCGTCAGCAGTGAACGGGAACAGTTATCAGTAACCATAAAATATTATTACTCGTCAGTGACTATAGTTTCGGAACAATTGACAGTAAATAACATTTAATGGGAGTAAAAGGGATTTAAAAGTGGATTCCTCTCTTGAATTCAGTTTTGCTAATTATTTAAAAGTTTATTTATACATAAAACATGGTTTGAACCCCGCGCAATTGCCTTACAGTGTACTTTCAAGAAAATATTGTAACATGTCGCTGGTCTGCGCCGCTGACCTTGGCCCGCCCCGCGTGAGTGGGCGAAAAAGGTCAGGGTAGTTGGATGATCTATCGACGCGCGCGTTCTATCAGTTGTAACCGGAGACGCAGTGACATTTCCAAAATGGAATATTTACAGAGCATGCCTGTTATGCCTATCAAGGCGCGTGCCGCTCTTAACCTTGGATATCGGGTGTCTTTGAAACATCTGAATAATGCTCTGGATTACTGACCTCGCTCTCTCAGCTAGACTCGGGGTGCCGTGAACCTACCAGATCAAGGGCAGCAGCTATAAAAGGCATTTCGGAACTGCAAACCGGCAGTTGTTTAATGGATGAGCGGATGCGAAGGTTTATATGCAACAAATTAATTCAGGTATAAATTTACCTATTTTTTGTAGTAATTTCACAGAATTTCCATAAGGAATATTTTAAAAATAATACTCCAATCGCCTGCACGTTTGTAAATATGTTTGAAGAACCAATAAATCGCGTGACTGTGACTCACGTCACTGTCTTTACATGTCCTCCTGGATCCCAGTGATTCCATACACTGTTTCTAGCCATCTTTCTAGCCTCGCACAGAACGCTACATACATGCTCGCCAAAACGACTACCAGTGATTTTCAGTGTTTGTCAGCAGTATCGGAACACTAGACTAAAGATTAGGCAGATGAATTCTTCCTCTTATACGCATGCACCCAACATTGACCTACACCAAACAACGCAATTGTCTAAGTCACGTGGTCAACATTGATGAACATGTTTGATCACATCTTAATTTTCAAAATAGAAGCGCTTCTATAACAATAAAATACTTTTGCCAACTTGACTTTAATCTAATTGCATTAAAAATTTGTTGAAGGAAGTATACAGTCATCTCAGAGCGCTTGTTAATATATATAAAAAGTGATTTAGCATCATATCTTATCCACGTCGTTTATGATAGTCGTGTTGGCAACAAATTGTTTCAGTGTTGGGAAACGGACTTTGGTCCTGCGCAGTAAGCGAAAGCGCTCTATCCCATGTTCGCACTATGATAGGAACCATATATTCTATTCGTCGTTTCTTCACACTTTTTCAGTCAAACTTTAAAAAATCACCCCTTGTATGACGAATTTGATTCTTTCCTAAATATGTAATGTATCAATCGTTAGTCAAATTGAACACGTATTGTTTTTGGTTAAATAGAACATTTCCTTGCATTTTACCTATAATTTATCATATTTAATTTATATTTGATTTGAATAAATCAGAGAGCAAATGCGTGTTTTGGTAATGCCTAGTAACAAATAATTCTTACGTAAAAAATCTAAGTGTATTATTTAGTTAAGCGTTGCTTGCATGACGCGGAGGAACAGCGGGAAAATAGAACTTGAGCAGGACTTCAGAAAAGTCGGAAATAACCTTGGATGGACTACAGCTGACGTCACTGAGACGACTGGATACTGAAATAGGTGAGAAACGGGAAGCGGGCAGAGTATATAGAGTGTGGGCTTAAAGGGGATGTCGGGGACGCGCCGAGCTCTGGCGGCGTGGTCCCGGGCGAGCGGCAGGAATGTGGGCCGTGCCCAGACCTACAACACAAGACTGCCTACAGAAACATCGCCAGGGAGAGGACCCCCCCCCCCCTCCAAACGTGTGACAAGACGGCCAGACCCGCCAAGTGCCTCGCTTCGCCTTGTCCGGGGACCCCGTTCAACACACAACTCTTCACTCTTCAGCCCGCCTACCAGCACCCATTTCCCCTCTGCCTCAGGCCGTGAAGAGCGGGAGCTATAAGGACTACACTGATACGTGCATCAAGTGCGCCCATCGCCATTAATCACAGGTTGATGGGGCCGCGGTGGTGGTAGTGGTTAGACTATTCGCCCTCCACGAAGGCGAACCGAGCTTGGTTCCCGGCGAAGTTGCCCCGGATTTTGGTATGGGGGAATCGTGCTGGACGAAGCTGCTGGTGGTCAGCGGGTTTTCTCGGGGGTTCTCCCGTTTTCCCCGCCCTTACATTCCGGCCTCCGTACTAACCTCTATTCACCCTCATCAGCTCTCAAATCCTCGGTGTTAATGTCATTTAAATAAAGGGTTTTTTAACGTCCCCCGGTTTTATGGTGGATAGTTTGGCAGGGGACGGCTTATAGACTAACTTATAACCTAACTTAAATTAACACCCATGCCTTACCCGGGATTCGAACCCAGAGTCTCCCGCACCCCCGATCGGTGGCGCGTCAACCGACTGCGTCACGGGAGGGCGGCTCTCGAAATTAAGAGCCACCTAAATCTCTTCAATCTCTTTAAGCGGTGACCCCATCATTTTGCTGCCGGGTATTCTCTGACAAGGTTCAGGGCAGGGCCCTTGGTAATATTAGAATGTGTCTGACACGTATACTTCGCGTTACAGCAGTTTTAAAAAAGAAAAACAGTTTTGAGCTATTCTGGAGTGCTCTCAAGTGACGTTTATAATGTGCGCTACGCCTTGAAAGCACTCTACAGTCCTCATCCGAAGTGGGCGTTATTTTCGTAGATCAGTACACTAGATGCAAGTTTAAAAGTTTCTTGGGAGAACGTTTATGTCAAACACCCCGCAAAGCATATCATAGGCCAGCCAAATCGCAGTCAGTCGCCTGTTTCATACCCCGCCAACGTTTGGTCAACGACTCTCCACCTGCAAACTTTTAACTTGTGCCTGAAAAGATGACATATTCCTACTATTTTTGCTTTTTTTAAATTTCTCCCCGGCAAACAGTTTATATGTGCCCTTATTTATGGCCCAATTAAGGCGTTATCGTATTTTCTTAAACTGTACCGTGGCTGCAGACATACAGATTTTGTTAGAATTAAAAACTATGCCAAGAAAACACACTGCTGCACAGTAATAATGGAATAAAAGGCTGAACGTTCATATCACCTCGTAAAATGGTGTTTTGAATGACGAGTCACATTTTAGAAAGTATTTTGCATTGGTTTTATTAGTTTATTCGTTGTAATTTCACTTGATACACGTTAACGACAATTTTTAAACGTTGTTTGACGGCCATTTTTTCACGCTATTTAACTGATCCAGCAGTTAAAAACAAACCACTCAAAAACAATGAAAAAAGTTACTAATGAATCAGTGAAAAATAAATATCACTGAATCAATAAGTGAAGGAAATCTGGCATCACTTAATTTCACTGAAGTGACTGTTGAATCAGTCAGGTACTGTTGACTGATTGAAACATTAAAATTCTCACTGATTCTGATTGAGACTGCATGAAGCATCAATAAATGTACTAAGAAACGCAATTACTATCCTAATTGTCAAAAAAAACTCTAGAGCTGTATTTTTGAACGGAGGCAGTCAAATAAGTTCCCAAACAATTACATACAGTTGATTTAACTAAATATTTTGTTGATAGTCTAATTTATTTTGGTCAAAGACCAATACGTTGTTAATTCAAGCGTACATTTTACTAGATAAAAAATTAATTTTGTGGCTTTTGAAGTTTTGTTTACTCCACCCAGTATTTTGTTGGGGCAACTAAACATATTTTTGGCGCTATACAAACAAATCATTTGTTGGTTGGAACAAACCTTTCTCTTTGGGTAAGTAGTAGGGGTTGGATGGTTTCAGATTACTCCTGATTAATCGGGTTATCAATTTGATATCAAATTGATCGATCGGATTAACGATTAGTCCGATCTTAAACCGATGAAAAAAAATGTATTCTCTAACATAAATCCGATAAAATCAATGGAATGAAATTTGATTGATTGATCCGATTAATTTAATTGAATTAATCAATCAAAATTTTATTTGTAATTCTTTAATTTAGTGTGAATTGATGTGTATGGTTTGGTACAAGAGTGTGGTAAGGGTATTTATTTTATTTCTTTTTTTTTGGGGGGGGGGGGGGGTTGAAGAGCGGCATGGTAGGTCGGAGATCTGGCATTGTACTGAGGTGTTAAGTGTTGGGGAAGGGGTGTATATAGGTATTGTGTAATATTAATTTTTCATGGTATTGGGGAGGAGTTCCTTCTCATTTACCGTCTGGAAGGCGGATGAGGTAATGGTGGAGTTCGGAAAGGCGTATTTCTGCGAAATTAAATTATTAGTAAATACTTACTTAAAGGCGATATATTTATCAATTAAACGAAAAGATACTTTATTACAATTTACGTTCACGACGGCAGTTTCCTAACGCGTCCTGTATGTTAGGAATATAATTTATGTCAACAAGAAGATATTAAGTGTCGGAAATGAAAATAACGAAAAAGAATACGATTTACACCCAAATACACAACGACTGTTTACAAATTCAATTAAAACGAACGCAACAACGTGACTATCATAATACGATAGAAAATGTGTTTACGATACATGTACTAGATTAAACAACGAACTTTTAAAAAGTATGAGCAACTATTTTCCTAAAAACAAATTAAACGAATCGCAAATGACAAACGAATTACAGGCAACAGAGTATATTTCCACATGAATGACCGGTCCAGCTATTTTGGTGTCATACAGAAATCAAGTAACGAGTTATACCTACAACGAAGGAAAAAAACTATTTCCCTACAAATAAATTAAATGGATCAAATACTAAGGAATCGCATTTGAAAAGTTTAGCAACCAAATTCAAACGACTTAATCCGTTTGAGGAAGACATAATACTTCAAATTTAAACATATTCCTATCACGCAATGTTTACTTGAAATAATTACTACGCAATGTTAACTTGAAATAACTACTTTTTTCGGTCAAGTAGTAGGGTGAACTAAACTTATTATCATACTTTTTTTTAATATAGCTGTCTTCATACTTATCAGGTGTTTGCAGATAGTACTTCATGCGATGTATCCACGTTCTTGAAATATACTTATAATTGAGAACATTTCTTTCATGCTCGAGTATTTGCTGTGTTTAAGCAAATACCTAAGTCTGTTTACAAGTTCTTTGGAATTTTCGGAAAATGTGTAGTCATTATTCACAGCACTTGCTGAAGGGAAGTCTTCAACACTATCACTGTCATCATCAGTGCTTTCTTCAACACTATCACTGTCATCATCAGTGCTTTCTTCAACACTATTACTGTCATCATCAGTGCTTTCTTCAACACTATCGCTGTCATCATCAGTGCTTTCTTCACTATCACTGTCATCATCAGTGCTTTCTTCACTATCACTGTCATCATCAGTGCTTTCTTACACTATCACTGTCATCATCAGTGCTTTCTTCAACACTATCGCTGTCATCATCAGTGTTTTCTTCAACACTATCACTGTCATCATCAGTGCTTTATTCAACACTATCACTGTCATCATCAGTGCTTTCTTCAACACTATCGCTGTCATCATCAGTGCTTTCTTCACTATCACTGTCATCATCAGTGCTTTCTTCACTATCACTGTCATCATCAGTGCTTTCTTACACTATCACTGTCATCATCAGTGCTTTCTTCAACACTATCACTGTCATCATCAGTGCTTTCTTACACTATCACTGTCATCATCAGTGCTTTCTTCAACACTATCGCTGTCATCATCAGTGCTTTCTTCACTATCACTGTCATCATCAGTGCTTTCTTCACTATCACTGTCATCATCAGTGCTTTCTTACACTATCACTGTCATCATCAGTGCTTTCTTCAACACTATCGCTGTCATCATCAGTGCTTTCTTCACTATCACTGTCATCATCAGTGCTTTCTTCACTATCACTGTCATCATCAGTGCTTTCTTACACTATCACTGTCATCATCAGTGCTTTCTTCAACACTATCGCTGTCATCATCAGTGTTTTCTTCAACACTATCACTGTCATCATCAGTGCTTTATTCAACACTATCACTGTCATCATCAGTGCTTTCTTCAACACTATCGCTGTCATCATCAGTGCTTTCTTCACTATCACTGTCATCATCAGTGCTTTCTTCACTATCACTGTCATCATCAGTGCTTTCTTACACTATCACTGTCATCATCAGTGCTTTCTTCAACACTATCACTGTCATCATCAGTGCTTTCTTACACTATCACTGTCATCATCAGTGTTTTCTTCAACACTATCACTGTCATCATCAGTGCTTTATTCAACACTATCACTGTCATCATCAGTGCTTTCTTCAACACTATCGCTGTCATCATCAGTGCTTTCTTCACTATCACTGTCATCATCAGTGCTTTCTTCACTATCACTGTCATCATCAGTGCTTTCTTACACTATCACTGTCATCATCAGTGCTTTCTTCAACACTATCACTGTCATAATCAGTGCTTTCTTCAACGCTATCACTGTCATCATCAGTGCTTTCTTCAACACTATCACTGTCATCATCAGTGCTTTCTTCAACACTATCACTGTCATCATCAGTGCTTTCTTCACTTTCTGTTTTATCATAAATATCGACTTTACTTTAGGAGGTGTACATTTCATATGATCCGATTCTATGTCATACAGATTATTTCTTGTAATTACGTTAGTATCCTTTTCTTCTGTGATATTATGTAGTGTAGACAGTACATTTCGTTTCTTGGTAGGAAGATTATTTTTACAGATCTTGATATGATGATTCAAGTTATCCGTTCGTGTGAACTGTCAAAAACAGTTTTTGCCGTCAAGAATGTCCTTAGATGCGTTCTTAAAACATTCACTCTTCTCATGACTACGGGCGTTGTAGGCGAACATGTATTTTTTTTCGCAGTATTTGCAGTGTAGTTGATTCAGTGATAGATACGCTTTCATTGACATCAAGGTTAACTGTGTAATAACTCTTTGGTTACAGAATTTTAACTAATTTGTTTCTGTATAAATGCGATGTTTTAAAAAGTAGCGGGTTTAATTAATTACGATAAAATGTCTTCCGCTCTAATATTTTTATATTAATTGCGGAATTATGCATACTAATTCACCGTGTGGTTAAATCTATGTATATTAGACAGAATATGTTACCTTGTATCTGCAGTTGGATAATCGGTACGTCTTTAATTGATATTCGATTAAAATAAATAATTTAATTTTTGGGAATGTTAAAGGGAGAGATGGGTTTGGAAGTATTCTGTAGCGAATGTTTAAATACTTTGTTTTGTGAAACGATCGTGTTAGTCGAAGGCTAGTCTGTTGAGTAATCCTTTTGGAGCTGGGCTTGTCTTAACGGTGTTTGAAATATATTCTTGTTTAAATGTATGGATGTAATACGAATTTCGTTTTTCCCATTACATTATGTTTGATAATTTGTTGTGTTGATTGCATAAGTTATAAGAAATAATGTTATTTGTTTCGGGTATCTCTTTACGATATAAATAATTTGTTGGTAGTCGGAATTTATTATCCTAAAATATGGGGTATACGAATACAAAATGGCTGCAATTTTCCTTTAAATTTCCTTACAATAGGGTCTTTTCCCAAATATCGTTAAATTTTCCATATTCTAGCTCCGATAGAAGTTATTTCAGCATCGAATCGTGGTATTTCATTAATATTATGTCGAAACGAAGTATTTTTAAGTAAAATTACTTTTATTTGTTTAAATATTCACATTTCTTGTAGATGGGGTAATCGACAATCTCGCATGGAAGCTCTATTTACATGTGCATGAAACTTTAGTTATAACTTAAATTTCGTCTCGTAGAGAAATCTACATGCAAAATACATATTTTCTCTGCTTTACACAAATATTTGAATATGTACGCACGTGTATTCCATCGTATTAGAGTTGTTTGATAAATATACGACTTTAAGGTTTTCTCCGTATGGCAACAGTACGCAAAGCCACAAAAGCCACACGCTCCAGCGGTTGGAAAACAGTTTTTGAATATTAATTTTTTTTTAAATAATTAAACATTTAAATTAGCTGACATATACTTTAAACATCATGTGTACATCTGGGCATTTGGGTCTTGGGAGCTGATTAATGCGAGCAGTGGGTCTCATAATATTTTAACAAAAATATTTGTTAAATTTGTCGGTGTATTTCCTAGAATTTTTTTTACAGCTTAAATAAAGCCTTCTGGGATTTATTATATTTCTTTGCTTGTAATGTTACATTTGGTGGAAAACGGGATATATTTTGGTGGAATTTTATGGATTAAAAATATTTGGAACGTAATTCATCGTGATTAGGACATACTTTTTCAGCGGGACTTGTTAAATTATATTCGCTGGAAGCAAAAAGTTTGGGCACTTGAGACGCGAGATGGGAAAATTTTTCAAACCTCCCTTGGCACAAAGGCTTGGAGGATGGTGACCTGTTCAAGGCTTGGAGGCTCAAGGGGAAGCGGAGGCGGAGGGAGGGGGATAACTGTTCCTCTCACGCACAACCAGACAGGTTACCGTGTTTCTTCTAGACCGGCGCCATATTTAGTTTCTCGACAACCTTTAACTTGAACGTAGGACAGAGCTCTCGAGATCGAACAAATTTGTACTTTCATATCCTAGCCTTCGGAACTTTTAATGCGATAGGAACCGCAATATTATTCAAGCGTGTTAATATAATAATTTCGTTTTCAATAACCGTCTCATAGCGGAAAATGAGAATGTCAAGTACGTTTCTGAAGCTGATCTACGAAACTTCGTAGCATTTCAACTGCTTTGTGTTAACAAGTGCGGTGATTTTCCGAAGCTGGTCTCACGAGACCGAAACGGAATTTGTGTTAAAATTGTTTGGACCGATAAACTGTGTTTACGTTCTACTATTATTTTTTTAACGTAAGTTATTATTGATTTTAAATAATTTTATCGTTTTTCTTCGAGGAAGTGTCTGGGATGTTTAAGTCAAATCGTTCGGTTAGATAATGATTATATGTTCATTATCTCACTAGTTATGTGCGATTTCCGTTTTTAAGTTAACCTACGTCATTATTATACCGATATGTCGTCGTCTTCCACGCGATTCGAGTCCCGCTAAGCTTTAACAGAAGTTTTATTGCTTGTTGAAAGTGAATTATTTTTTAATACGTCTTTTCACGTTAGGGAAATTTATTCGCAGCGGTAAACTAGTTTTGTGAATATGTAGTAAAATAATGCAAGTGAGTTTTTTTATTTTAAAAAACGAATTTTTCCCAGGGAAGTGAAATTTTGTATTTATAATTTAAAACGTCGCATTGGAGTAAGTTTTTCTGTGCGATTCCATGTTACATCTTTGTCCGTTGTAGATCTGAGAGGCGATGAGGGAGGTGTGATTAACTCTTTAAAAGTAGATTGATGGGGAAACATAAACTGGTGAATTCGTGGACAGGAATAAATAATTTTTATTGATTTGTGACGTAATGTTTAGTTTTTTTTTTTTATGTCGGGGGGTCTCCGCCATAACCTTAGTCTACGTTCCGACGGCGGCCGAAGCAGACACAAGCTCTGTTTGCTCCCAAAACCTCGCCTAGCTTTATAAGTGATACACTGGACTCATTCCTACAGTAACCTCCCAAGCGAACGGACACATATTATATTAAAAACATTTAATGTACGTGTATATTCTAAATATAGACAGTTGTGTTGTAGGACTAGTGCGGTTTAATTCAAGTCGTGTAATTATATATCGATACAGAATTTTGATTAACTAGTTGCATTCTTTATAACACCATGATAGCTGGGTTCCATAATTCGTTTGTTATTTGTATTTGCGATTCCTTAGTATTTGATTCGTTAAATTTATGTGTAGGGTAATAGTTTTTTTCCTTCGTTGTAGGTATAACTCGTTACTTGATTTCTGTATGACACCAAGATAGCTGGACCGTGTACATATACTCTGTTGCCTGTAATTCGCTTGTCATTTGCGATTCGTTTAATTTGTATTTAATGAAATGGTTGCTCATATTTTTTAAAAGTTCGTTGTTTCATCTAGTACGTGCGTCGTAAACGTAATTTTTCATTGATTTGTGATAGTCGCGTAGTTGCGTTCGTTTTAATTGAATTTGTAAACAGTCGTTGTGTATTTGGGCGTAAATCGTATTCTTTTCGTAATTTTCATTTCCTACCCTTAATATCTTCTGTTTGTCATAAATTATATTCCTAACAAACAGGACGGGTTCGGGAATTGCCGTTGTGGATGTAAATCGTAATCAGGTCTCGTTTAGTTTAATTAATTAATATATCGTGTTTCATTGCGTATTTACTAATAATTTCATTTCGCAGAAATACGCCTTTCCGAACTCCGCCATTACCTCAGTCGCCTGCAGACGGTAAAAGGGAAGGAACTCCTCCTCAATACCATTAAAAATTAATATTATACAATACCTATATACACCCCTTCCCCAAAACATCACACCTCAGTGAAACGCCAGATCTCCGAGGGTGAGGACCTACCATGCTGCTCCCCCCCCCCCCCCCAAAAAAAGAAACACCCTTACCACACCCTTGCACCAAACTATACACTTATCAATTCACACCTAAAGTAAAAATATATATATATTAATTAATTTAATTTAATTAATTGGATCAAACAAACAATTCTTGCCATTAATTTTATCGGATTAAGATTAGCGGATTAAAAAGTGTTCATCGGATTAAGATCGTATTAATCATTAATCCGATCGATCAATCAATTTGATAATCCGATTTATCAAAATTGTTCTAAAATGCAGCCCCTACTACTTGTGTATACTATATATTCGTTCAACATACTGAAGGGGAAAAAAACGAAATATTTTTTTTTGGCACAAACTAATTTTTTTTAAATAATTTATTTAACTTTGAGAACAAATTGCATTAATTTAGAATAACTGAGGTTTTTCTGTGCCAACAAAATATCGTTTAGCTAAAACGAACATCACGCAAACAAATATATTTCGTATAATGAAACAATTATTTTCTCAGTATACAGATAGTTTTAAAAAATTTTTGCTGTACTTAAAGGATTGATACATAAACAAATAGCCGATTCAGATTCCTTTTTGCGTAATCGCCCTCCTCATCTATGGGGGGCTCGCTACGGCGGACGGGTTATACGTGCCGGATGCAGACCATAGCAGACGTACGCGACAGCCGTGTGCCGGCTAGTCCGGCAGTGACGTTAGATGTACCATTTTAATGGTACTTGTACCATAATTATACCTTGTGTACTGTGTACCATGACGGGGTCGAAATAGTACGCAAATGTACCATAATCTTACTAGAGTAAAAATACGCAGGCATTGACTCGAAAGTATAATAAAATCATCTGTTTATAGCCCTTGGTTTAAGTCAAAAGCCGAAGCCCTATGATTTATCTGCGAATAAGAGGTTGTATTTAATTTGTATTTGATATAAGTAATGTAACATTCAAACAACTGTTTTGTAATGAAAGCAAAGCAAACATAAAATTGTGATTTTATTAATTTGTTAAAAATATACCATACTTTTGTTCCAGTGTACCATTATTTTGATTGCCCCGTACCATGATAGAGCACTGGCGTTCTAACACTGTAATCGTGCAGCGGCGAGACGTTATGTGCGTGGACACATTTCCAAATAGACGATGCCCAAGCGAAACGACGTATTTTAAGGGTGCGTTCACGAATTGCAAAACGTCTGCAGGTATGTATTGACGCCCATGGTCCACATTTTGAACACTTCTTGTAGCAAGTCACACACTCTGGGTAGTGTAGCTAGCTATACTTGACCCACCGTAGCAAGGTCTTTAAGTTTGGACTGAGATCGAAAGGGAAGCTAAATAAGCCATATGTTTACTAACATTTTTTTCACTTCACTTTTTACGTACAATCAATCCTTTAAGCAGAACCCAAATTTCTTGAAACAACCTGTATGTTAAATACTAAATAGCTCTTTGAGTTTAAAATTCGCACCTTATTACGGCATACAGCACTAACTAATAAGATGTCTGGACCTAGGTATCCACTGACTTTCAGCCGACTTTATGACGTGAGACCAAAAAGAATAATTACTTAAGTACCTAATAATTTTATGTATGTACGTGTAGATTTGACAACTCCAACACAAGGAAAACCTAATTGATTTCAAAAGATGTACTGTCATAACAGACCCGATCTTTTTATAGGCGCTGCACTATATTTCATAATGTTCTTCGGGTTCAGGGTATTTTATCACAAGAAAAGAATGAAAACACAGGCGAAACAAGCACTGGATTAAACAAGAAGTCAAACAGTTTATCTTCGCGCCTACGATGTTCCACATGTGCTCACCACATATGACCACGCATTATTCAAGTTCTTGACACACAAACTGCTCACAAGGGCCTATGGATTGTGGTCACTTCTGCGGTAATGAACACTTTCTGCTCGCCACAATCGCGTGGTAGCGGCGGGACGAACAACTTCGTAAATACAGCAGAAATTTTCATGATAAGACGTCGGAAGTGAATAAAAAGTTAAGTGAGTTAAAAGTTGAGGTAGGACACAGTCACACACGCTGTCTTTAACGTTACCCCACGGGTCAGGGCTAGTGATCTAAGTACGTTCCTCAATTCGGCCAGAGAGCGCTCTGTCATGCATTCGCTCTCGTGGATGACGTCACAGAGAGCGCCCTTTAGTTGTCTCAATTTGTCGGAGAGAGCGCGAAAGAGCGAGAGTGCGAAGTTGTATGCTCTCTACACTCTCATAGGCTCTCTGGCATCCGCCATGTTCTTTCACAACTGTAAAGTGAGAATATTTCAGACCGGGGGGGGGGGGGGGTGCCGTATTTAATAATATTATGTATTTGAACTCCACATTAATTCAGTACGATTAGTATGCTTATGTCCGTTCAGGCACAACTGGCATTTGGCATGTCGGAGTCGGAACTGCCTGCCATTACGTCACAAGTGCGGCCGGCGGCCATGTTGGTCGGTGTAGTCCACCATCTTGGTAGGCGTCAGAGCCTTGTTGGATATTCTTTCCCCGACATCCCAAGAAATTAGTATAACAAAATTTATTTTAATAAAATATATTTAAATAAAAAATCTCAGTAAAAAATTATAAAAATGTAACAAACACCACCACCACCCATATCCACATCGCCACACCTCTCATAAATTCTAACCCCCTCAACAACCCAGTGACCCATAACCTTGACCCATGCCAATGGCCCTGACCTGTGACTCTTGACATTGATCCATGAACCTGATCTATGCATTGACCTTGAACTAAGACTCATGACCTTGACTTAGGCTCGTGACCTTGACCTTGAGACATGGCCTTGGCCCATGACCTTGACCTACGAACTTGACCTCTACCCATGACCTTGATTTTAATCCATAACATAAACCTTGACCCAAGATATTGACCTTGACTTTGACCCCCAGTGACCTTGAAATTGATATTTGTGAAAAATGCAAAACAATTCTGAAATATCGAAGAACATATGCTACCCCACACCACAACCCTAACCAACACACTCACCACCTACCCTTCATTCCCCAAATTAATCAATGAAATTATCCCTCCACCCATAAAAACCAATGGCATATGCTCAATGGCCGCTAAATTATGAATTTAACATATATTTTGCCAGTATTGGACTTTTTTTTAGCATCTACTACCAGAGAGCTCCCATGTCGTATATTTACAAACTCTTTTTGGTTACTCTAAACATTAAATAATTTCTGACAATATGTTAATAGGGGGAAAAAATCAAATTATAAAAATCGAGGAACATACAACATTAACCTCGTGCTTATCCCACTCCTTCACCTCACCCTCTCGCCCAACTTCACCACTCCCATTCATAAAAATTTCTAAAAATGGTCTAATAATCTTGGAACATATCACAAAAACAGAAAGAAACAATTGAAAAATTAGGAAAATATTACATTACTGACTCCGACACACATTTTGGATGTTGTTGACCTTGACCCAAATTACTTTGAACTCGAAAATCAATAAAAAAACGCGATAAAATACAAAAAAAATTAAATCATCGAATAAATATTACATGCCTAATACGAAAAACCAAGTTGTATGTGTGTGACCTTATAAGTTCGATTCTTGCAAAGATGACAGACGTCTGAACACCCCCTCTATATTTCATTGATTATATAGCCAATCAATCTTACGACCCCCAAAGTTAATTATTGAAATTATGTAGCACATATTGGCCTACCGTTTCCCCCATACCCCACCGCCGACAACACACCTATCGTCGCTCTACTTCCCGCGCCATTTTTCCACAATAACTCGCAATAGTGTATCCCCTCGCCATCCACCCTCTCCCTTTCTCTAAACGAAACCCCAACCGGTTCCTGCTAAAATGGATAGAACAGTGGTCAAGACCAACTCACCATACCACTCAGCTATACAAACAGTAAATGAAAACCAATCTCGAAAAAGTCAACTAATACGAATGATCAGTCCAACTAACGAGTTGTGAAATATTCCTGAAAAATATCCCCAAGTTCATTCGTTCGCCTTATAGAACTCAGCCGATTTTTTGTCGTCCCGAGTAAGGCACACACTCGCATAAATTTTTCTAACACAGACTCTCGCAATCGATTGTACACAGAACTGAATTAATAAGTCTTTCGGAGAAGCAGAATGGTCTGAATAAGAAATTAAACACATTATTATGTATAAACAAAATTAATTTATTTACTTAATATATACATGATATCTTTCTAATTATTTCATACATTCGATCTTTATATATTTACCAGGTGTTTGCAGATCATCGATAGTAGCCAACTGTCTCATCTAATATAAAACCGATCCTTCAGTTCATTATTGATAGAAGATATCTCGTTAATGTGCAAGAAATCTCCATCTTGCTCATTCGAGTCTTCAGCAAACATGTGGTCAGTATTCTCAGCGTCTTCTTCCTTCTTCAGTTCTCTCGTTACAGTAAATAAACGAGTGTTCGTGACGCTTTCAGGCTTCTTCGCGCCCCTTTTCGAAGGAAACTCGCTGGTGAAATGTGCGGGAACGTCGAGTGAATCATCATTCTTCTGATCAGTTGTTTCCTCAACACTGTCTTCAAAGCAATTATCATCAATGCTGTCATCATGATCGTCTTCACCTCTCGTTTTATCCTCAATATCATATTTACTTTTCTCTGTAGGAGTCGCATGGCCATCATCAGTATTTAGAGCCGAAGGCCATTTGAAGTTCGTCGACTTCACGCGAGAGTCTTGCAAGTGTACATTCCACACAAAGCTATTGTACTGCACTCATTCCTTCTTTAGAATTAACTGTCTCTTATTATCGCCCTTCAAATCACTACCCACCGATGCAGCATGGGGTATTGGCGACATCACTTGCTGGCTTCCAGTAGACGAACCCTTGCAGATCTCGATGTGTTCCTTCAGTGTATCGCCTTGCATAAACGACATGGTACCAATGTCGTAATGCTTCATCGCGCGAAAAGGACCATTCGTAAAGGTGATTCTCTCATGTCGCCGAGCATGGCAGATTTGCTGAAGATCTTTCCACAGTAGCAACACTGTTTTCCGTGTAATTTTCCAGCAGTGGGAGAAGCTACATCCATAGAGATAAGCTCTACAGTAGACTTCGTACAATCATTGACATGCATCATATTCATGAAAAAACTTACATTCTTTCTACAGTAACAACTTGTATATCTACTTTGCCTAGCTACTGCGCTGTATATAAACTTACTAACATATTTCATCAGTGAGATTTGAGCAATTTTATGCATCCATTCAATTAGACGCGTCATATATTCCCTTTATCACATTACCATACAGTTACATCTTCAACAATTTCTTCCAGACAAATTATTTGCTCAGCGTGAACTCATGTTCCGCAAATTACCCCTAAAGGTACCCTCCTGCTCCACAAATGACACCTAAGTGACATCTCATGCTCCGCAAATGATCCCTCATGCTCTGTAAATGACCCCTCTTGCATCACAAATGGCCCCTCGTGCTCCGTAAATGACCCCTAATGACCCCTAAATGATCCCTTATTGTGGTACATGCGGTGCTGATTGCGGTGTATGCGGTGCTGATTGTGGTGCATAGTGTGGTGCCGATTGCGGTGCTTATTGATATAAAGATTGCGAGATTGATGAAAAGATTGATGGAAACATTACTCCAAGCAGATTCACTCAATGCTCCGATGTCGGCCGGGGAATGATTGACAGCCGGCCTGGCTGGCTTCACAGCTCCTCCTCCCCTCTGCCGGAGGAGCTGACGACTTGAGAAGATGAACAAGAATTTTCTGGTAGCCGTTTTCCTCGGGGCAACCCGATACGTAAAGAAGATTCTGAACCGGGTCCGACGACGCTGTAAATACCTCTCGCAGCCAGAAGAATGCAGTCAGTCTTTGTGATGGCCACCTGGCTGAATTACGGAAATCGGGATACGTATCATGCAGCGAAGGACATCAGTGGAGAGGACGGACGTCGGCGGACGGAGCGAAACGACAGCGGACGAGTGTGTGTGTGTGTGTGTGTGTGTGTGTGTGTGTGTGTGTGTGTGTGTGTGTGTGTGTGTGTGTGTGTGTGTGGACTGAAGAGAGGGTATGGCACCCGAAGAGTGGAGTGCTATGCACGAGGCACTTGGAGCGCTCTAAAACATTCCAGGATGGTGGAATCTGGACTGAATTAAGGCGGGACTGTGTGAACATGTGATACGGACATTACTGTCAAATAGCAGAACTGTAAAATATGGACATATGATTCATACAATAATTCAGTAGATTTTGGTACACTGTTTATTGTTGCTATATACAAGTAGAGATATGACAAACACTAAATATAATCAGTGGATTTAAAAAAAAAATTACGTCGAGTTAAGTTTATTTATGTATATGCGTTACATACTATATGTAATATAGGTTATATATTATATATTTAGTAAATACGACGAAGGAAGTGAACAAATGCGCATGGCCACGGTATGCATTGCGGAAGTAATGGACTAGGTCGCTATTGTAAGTATTCTGGTGGGCGCCAGTGGTATCTTTAGAAAAAATGATTTATCGAATAAAAATTTGACTTTTTCGTGGGTTTCAACGTATTGTGCTCATATCAGACATTCTTCTGCCAATATTGAATGCCGTGTGTCTATGAAATCTAATGCGGGAATCACTTAGCCCCGACAGAACACAGCACGACACGACAAAAATCGCAACTACGACACAACATTTATTTTTTCAATGCGACAGCTCGAATTTACAGCCGGACAGTTTACCGACGTGACACGACGAGTGGAATTTTTCGGAACCATTTATAAGGCGCTGATTAGCTATGCTAGTTTCAAAGGTGGTGGGCAGAGGGGAAATTTGGAATACAAGATGGCGACAAAGTGTTACAGCTGTTGCATACAAAGGTAAAATTATTTTTAAAGGTTAAGTACAATAATTTTCAAAATTTGTTTTCTTTTCAGCTGCGTATTTTCCATTGCAGGGAAAGCTTGTCATATAATTTCATTTTGAAAAGTTGTACATAATGTGCGTCGTGCCACACGACACGACGAAGAATAGAAATACTTTCTAATCCAAAAACGTTGGTCAGACGATAGAACTATCGGGCTTACGTCAGATCTATCTTGTACGTTATTGACTGTTTAGTTTTAAGTGTCGTGTCGGGGCGGTCGTGTCGTGCTTGTCGGGGTTATGTGATTCCAGCATAAGACTGACTACTACGTCTGAACATTTATGTTTGGTTTGCAAAGTGCGAATTAGAGTGAAAATACAACCTCTAATCATAAAAGGATCAGGGCGCTATAGTGTTTCGGAAGAAATGTTGGCCCCAAAAATGTTTCGCTAACTCCCAGTACCTCTATACATCGTTGCCGACGTGCCCCTCAAAACATCTTTCTCTTTTTCTCCCTTGCAATATTTTTTTCATTCCACCATCCGCTGTGGCAGGCAACTGACCACTAGTAAACGACGCGACAGCTTGCGTCTAGCACCAGGTGATGGTGCAGTGCGCAGGACGGTCCAAGTGTGGGAGGGGGTGGGGGAAAAGGATTACCTTGCTGCCACACCGCAGAAATACATTGTGAGGAGAGACAAGTCTCCGGAGGAACTGCAGGGAGAAAAAAAAAGAACAGTTTGGTGGGGAAGCATGGTTTGCCGTTCGCCGCCGTAAACACACACAGCCCAGTGAGCGAGAGAGAAAACAGTCTCTCTCCTCCTCGGAAGGACAGTGTTGCCTTGTTTCATAATCCGGCACAACTGGTGTCAACCCCCTCCCCCACCCCCCCAACCTAGCTCCTGACCGCTACTCACAGCAACCGTGAAATCCATATGAATGCCACCGCCGCCGAAGCCGAGGCTTTTCAGAAGTGACCCTCGGGTGTCCTATAGGTAAGGTCCAGGAGAGAAGAAAAGAAGCTGCTGGTAAGCACGAGTGCTAGGGCTGGGGTGTTGGTCTTCTGTCCCCTTAGATGTCCCCCTCCACCCATCACATCGCACACCCACGTTTTAGTCCGTTTAACACCCGTGCCGGTGGGCCGCACACTCCGCCAGGTAGGCCAGGTGGGAAGGGGGAGGGGGTGCGCACAATGACCATACTGGGGGAATAATACGGGTCATTATGTCCGGCGAGGAGTCCGTCAAGAGAGAGTTAAAGCGTGGACAATGCTCTCTAGGGCCGGACACAAGGGAGCCGCCCAGCATGTGGGGCCTTCGCTCCTGCTCTGACCGCCTGGCAGTGGCAATCATAAGGTCGCATATGTCCTCCTCCCTCTAAATACCCCCCTTCACCATGTTTTACACAGAAGCTTCCTTTTCACTGCAAATGTAGTAAATGTTTAATTTTATCGTACTCATTTTTGGAAACAGCCTCAGCAAAAGTAATTTTCTGTGCTTTACTGTACGTGAGTGAGTGAAGAGATGTGGACGGTTCTTAACATCGAGGTCTTCAGAGCCGATGAGGGTGATTTGAGGTGAGTATGGAGCAGCGTCGGAATGAAAGGGCGGGGAAAACTGGAGAACCCCGAAAAAAAAAACCCCCGCCAACCAACGGCATCGTCCGGCACGATTCCCACATGCGAAAATCCGGAGTGATCTGGATGGGATTGAACCCGAATCACCTTGGTGGGAGGCGAGCCGGCTAACCGCTTTTGTCTACGTGTTTTAGATCCCACGAGTAGTGTAAACGTGTTTATTGTAAACTCGTTCGGCAGTCCTGTTACAACAGGTTTACAAACGGAACTAGTTCAGTGGTCACGCCTCAGTAACTGATTGCAAACAAAAGGAAATCCGAACCTCGAAAGCAGGATCCCACATTTATTTACGATCCCTTCAACCCCTAATTGAGGTTGGGTATTTTATTGATTTTAACACTGTTTACCTTATTTCGATCGTAACGGTAAAACGAACACTGATTTTTTTTCACACGGCTTGTTATTTATTTCAACGAATACTGAAATCCCCACAAACCTCTGCAAATTTGAATTTTACTACTACATATTTACTTCGCAGCAGCCAATGAGAGCGCAGCGTAGAAAAAAGTTCCGATTAAGTTACACGGCCTGTTTACTTTGAACAAGTTGTGGCTGCGATCGGGACTGATCTCTGTAAGTACGAAATCGGGACCTCTGCGTAGACCCAACAGCTTCGGGTTTCGTAAGCGAACAACGCCGATGTTACACAAATCGTTGCCAGAAACTTCATCGTTCAGGCGGCTGTAAGGACATTCGTGCCATTTAAACCTAGCATTTTGAACATTTAACTCTAGGTCTCTCCACATGGCCAAAGAAAAGCCGTAAACACTCCAACGGTGCTATAAACTGAACATGTGCTTCATACTTCTTTTCTGTATAAAACATAATAGCACTCATTACTGGTAAAGGTTGTTCACGGTACTCTGAGTTCTTTATCTACGTGCACTCACAATGCGTATTCTTTCACCATATGTAAAATTAGCATTGCCATGTAGCCTGATCACTTCATTCTTGCATCTGTTAAGTGAAACTATATATTGTTATAACAGTACATAATTTATAAATAAGTAAATTATTATAATTGCATGCTTAAATAATAGAAAGCAAAATAAATCACTCCAGAATATAACGTAGGTAATTGCAGGAAAACTGTTTCAAATGTTTATATCAAAAGAGCTCAATCAACAGTGAGTAGCCTACACTGAGATGGAGTAGTAGAGTAGTAAGAGTTGTACACGTTGAGCCTATTGATTTGGGTTCAAATCCTGCTCCCAAACAACACAGTCAAAAATTTTCAAATAATTTTACAATTTCTCAAAGTCAGTTGGGCTAGATCAGATTCGTTAAGGAATGGAGGTCATAATTAAATAAAATAATTAATTATAATTTCCTCATTTATTTACAATAACTACAAACGAAATTCTCTCGACCCAACGTTTTACATGAATTTATACTTCTTGCCATTTATAAATATGAAATTCAATCTGTAATATTTGCAATAACCTCAACGAAATCAATGGAATTAATAATTAAAGTCATAGTAGACAGTGTATCAAAATCTAATGAATTAATTTATAGATTTAAATCCTTATTTCACAGTCCAATATTTACAATAAAGTCATTATGAGTTCATACAGTCCCGCCTCAGTTTAATCCAGGTCCCACAAGTTCGCAATGTTCTGAAGTTCTCCGAACGCCTCATTCATATAGGCGATTCACAGTAAAGTGAGCACTTTTTAAGGCCCTGCTCAAGTTTCATCAGATTTCTATCTTCCTGTCGCTTTTTAATGTAAACATTGCCATGTGAGTAATAAACACAGTGTATACATTTTACCACTCCTCAAAGTCAACGTCTGGGGCTGCAATAAAATATATTTATTAGTCGTTAATTCCTGTTGAAAGTGTGTTAAAAAGTGCTCACTATACTATGAACAGCATATAGAAGTATTCACTCGACGGGCTTCACGCCCTCTCGTCCGTTCACACCGCAATCTCCCGTCGTCGTAGGTCCTCTTCACCTACGCCCTTCGTCACACCAGTCTTCTCCCGGAAGACTTCTACCAACAGACTGCTGACCCATGGACCGCTGCAACATTTATAGGGTCTTAAGCCATCGCCAGAAGTTTCTATGAATGCCACGTTGCACCGAGGGCCCTAGTTTCCAGAATATTATTGTGCATCCTCTAAACTCATCGCCTTCTCCAGCAGGGAGGAGGAGTAACTGGTGTGACGCCAGTCAGGTCGCCGCTGTCAATCATCCCCCCCCTTCCCCGCGAGCGCGGGTCAGTGAGAGTTTCCACCTCTGGGGAGGTGAGGATCGAAGCGGGTCACCCCACCCCCCTAGAGCCGGACCACAGATGGAGCTCGCGTCTAGTGCGAGCGTCAGCAAGTAACAATATTATTATACAGTAATACACTCCCCCATTAAGGAAATTATTATTTTTTTCGTTATCGAAAACTCAGCAGCTAATTTACGGAGAATTTCCCTGAATTCATGGAGCATTTTGGGAATATACGGAAAATCCGTTATTAAAAAAAAAAAAGACATGTTAGTAGTTTTCCTAAAAATTCTTAATGATTTTTTTTACCAATACTTGTTCGAAATTTCAGGGGAATTTATTCTAACAGTGTGGTGTAAAAAATTATTTTATCTATACACAAGCAGTAGGTGCAGGCCGGTTCTAGATTAAAGGGAATGCCGCCTTTATTGGTATCAAAGGGTTAAATTGATTGAAAGGATTAATAACATTGATCCCATGTGTTATTCAAATTGAAAGGGTTGAATGGATTGAACGGGTTAAATGGATTGAAAAGGTTAAGTAGACTGAAAGGGTTAAATGTATTGAAAGAGTTAATTTTAAATCCGATCAATTTTTTTTGGTGCAAGAGTGTGCTAAGGGACCATATGTCTTTCTTTCTTTTTGGGTGGAGAGCAGCTGTGGTACGTCCTCGCCCTTGGATCTCTGGCACTCGGATGAGGTATGGCGTGTTGGGACAGGGTATATATATATATATGTATGTGGTGAGTTTTGTGCAAGAGTGGCATAAGTATTTTTGGAAAGGATATTGCTCATAGACGGTAGATAGGCGATTTTTTTGTTAATTAACCAGAAAGAGATGTATAGTTAACACACAAGATAAATAATTTCAGAGTGATTAAATGAGTTCTACCTATGAATAAATTACACTCATCGAATCGCAAATTTAAAACGATCACAACTACGTGAATAACATCTGGTGTCGGCAAGTGCTAAACTATCACAATTACAGGACTCTCCAGTATGGACTTAATTAATTAACGAAGCAAAAGAATATGTCCTTATAAATTAAACGCCAGTCTTCCCAAACACTATATATATGTGAAATGGGACACTGCTTGACACATCTCGCTCATACCTGACATGATTTTAAAACATGTCTGTCTGCCTGTGAGACTAGCAAGGAACTTTAGAAACAGAATCCACACATTAAAAGAAAAGGTTTAATATACGTCCGTTTACTCAGGAGGTCGCTACAGCACTGACTAGGATATAGAACTTATGTAAATTTATAAGCTGTGTTGAGAGCAAACATAACCTATGTTTGATTATAGACTGAGGTGAATAACTCGGAAATTTTAATGAAAATATAAAACGAATGTTCCTAATTAATTAAATGGCTAACGAACACAAGTACATGGAAATGTCTAAACACATAATGAATTCGCACAAGTAGCTCCCCCAAAACACATACGTCCACCTCAGAGGCTGGTGAATGATTGAGTGAATTGTATGACATGCGCTGGCTTATAGGCTAATATATATATATATATATGCTGAGCACGGTCGGCTACTGACAGGCAACTGAGTTGAAATTACGGCAAAATCTCTGAATACGACTGACTAAGAGATTTGCACACTATCCAGACACATCCTGAATTATATCTAAAAAGAAAGGTATCCCTACAAAGTAAGTATTAATGACGTGCAATTTAAGCAGTGCAACACACAGACAACCATTTAGCACTTCCAGTTAACATGGACAAATGAATATTTCCAAACTTACATTATAAACTATAAAATTTAAATTTTGAACACACAAAGCATATGTCTCCCTCTCATTTGAATATGTACCTTAAGTATTTTTAAATCACATCCATCCGCCTCAGAGGCTGGAGAATGAATGAGTCGAGCTTACATCGAGAGCCTGGCTATGTATACATGGATCGCGGCTGTGTTGAAATTTATAAGAAAAACTCTGAATACACTATTCATCCTACAACAGACAACAAAATGATGTTTTTTTTAACGAAAGTTTCATTATTGTAAGAATAATTAACTTTTACAAAAAAGATGAATTTTATTTTAAAACCCTTCAATTTTGTTCTCTGATTTTGTGTAAAGTATGACTCTGTTTTTATCAGCAATAATTTTCGTGTTTAATCTTAAGCTGCAGTAGTAGTAATCTGCTTGTTGAAAGAAAAAAAAATATTGTTTAGGGTTCTTCAAGTTGACCAGCGGCATAGCAAAATTTTCTCGAGATAGTAGTTTGTTCCTTTTACTTTCAAATTCATTCATTCAGATGGGTCCGTTTCTCTCCAACATTTTCTGTAATTTCCCCCTTCAAAGTTTGTTTCATTTCATTTCTTTAATTTAAATGATAATTATTAATGTATAATATTTATTTTTCTCCCTCATCAAGTTGGAATCAAACAACTTGTATATTTTTTCGTGAAAGTGAGCAAACAGGTGTCCAGTTATCTGATTTAAAATCAAACCAATAACTTACCACCACCCAATTGTCTCAAGTTACCAATAATATTTATACATTTAATATCCATTATATAAAAGCACTTTGTCTGCAGAGACAAGAGATATGATGACACAAGGAATTTTCAAACTAACAAATGAGTTGCCCATTTGCAGTGTTATGTCCATGCTAAAAAAATATGTTGGGAAATCAGGAAAAACTGTCACAAACAAAGCAATGCACTTAGGTATGTAAATATATTTTTTATGTTTTAATGTAGAACACAGAGAAGGAAGTGCAATGCCACAATAATACTAGTTAATTACAAAAATTATAAAACCGAATAAATTAATGGACATAACATGGTTTGCATCTGTAATGTGGACTTAACAAATTTTGCAAATGAGTTTGTGTCGGCATTTCGATTGAGTGAGGAATGTTGTTAAGAAAAACGTAGGCATTTTGTAAATTCCTTCCATTATACTCTATTAACCCATTATAATGCCAAAAACATGGCTGTGCACTCAAAATCAAGGTAACAACAACAGTATTGGATTTTACACGATATGCATCGATCTGTTGTAGTAAACACATCATCTTTATACAAACACTGAAGACGTATTAAAAAGAACGTTTTTGTTAGCCACAGAAATTAATAACTAAACTCACTTAAATTTTAATAGCATCATCATCTGGAAGTACATCAAAGTCAGTATCATTGTCTTCAACTACAGTAACTTCTTTATTAGCTAGTAGAACCGTTTTGTAATACCTTAGTCTTTTCATACTTTCCCATTGATCACCAAAATGTGTTCTCAGCAACTTGGGAAAATATTCAAATTTAGGTTCTCCAATTTGAATACCCTTAGCAATGTTTGTCGGCTTTAGACTTGTTAGATGCTTCCTCCTCTTTACAATGTTTTTGGTTGGCAAACCTCTATCATGAAATTTGGCTCTCCCTGGACTACAACACTCCCATTGTTGGAGCATGTCAGAAAAATCCTTTTCTACTTTTGGAATTGGAAATGCCACGAGGTTGGTGGTTTCAGAACATCATCTGCTGCTGTTTTCCAGTCACAGAGAGAGCAATCATCTCCTAGATGAATAACAGAACCGAATTTGCTAATTATAGATTCATATTCAATAGAATCAACAATTTCTGACATCTTCTTTAGAACGCATTCAATTTTTCCGAATACACAGTCGGGTGGGATGAATGAATGGCCTACTATGGGAAAAACCAAAAGTACTTTCTGCAGTGACTGAGGGGTTTCCTCAACAAACCACTTGGATACCATTCCTATCAAATTCTTATTTTTGTTTTGTTCACCACATCTGTCAGAAAATACGGATGCTGTGAATACCCACCAGGTAAGTATTCTGTAGACGATAATACAAGGTAGATGCTATCTCGTTGGGGCCTTTTTCAAAGCTAATTTCTGTTGTAACATAACAAAATGTGTTCCTAACACTTTGAGAATCATGGGATGATCCTTGACAGATTGTGTATTTATACAAATACAACTGGTGCGAGTAATACACAGCTTGATTTTGAACTTTGGGCAAAGCCAAGTTCTACTGACAGTCATAGCTTAGAGTAAGAACACCTTCGCGAGTCTTCTATAATCCATAGAATGCTTTGGCATGCATTTCATGGACTTTCAGTTCTGTTTTCTGGTCACCTACTCTCTCATGGTCTGTACAGTTTCCCATTACTTCCTTAAGTTATAAATAAGTAAAACAGCAAATCAGTTGCAGGTGTTGCGAAACTGATGCTGTAGTCAGTAACGAATATGGGTATAAAATATCCATACATCACATGCAGCTCTTCTTCGTGGTCTCCATTATATTGCTCCCACATTGCAGTAATGCTTAAACTGCTAGGAAGACACTCCTTGCTTACAGTTTTTGATCTGCTATAATGACTCTGAATGGGTTTTAATTTCTCAATGAAGCTCTTAACCGATTGTTTTCTGTCAGTGTACTTAACGGACTCTTAACTTACTCTTTTTTTTCTTCAGGCAAAACACCTTACACCAAAAATGTCTTACATAAATTCTGAAGACGTGATCTTCCTATTTGCAAAACGTCTAGGAACATGTGTCTACATACTTGAATGTTCACTTTTCGGCTTCTTGTTTTTTTGGCAGAAAACTTTTTGCTGTCACTGATTTGTCAAACGAATCACTGCGGGATTGTTTTGGGGCTGGTGATTCAACTGTTACATACTTTAAAATAAATGCATTTTATACCTGCCTGTCGGGTTCCTGGTAATATCTCTGGTTCCTGCGTCTTACATCTTGCAGCGATACTTCACAACATTTGAATTGTGATATTTGTGGGTGGTTGCAATTTCTATGCTTCGGGAAACCCTTTGCAGAATATCTGAAATAATAGTAAACATAATATTTCATTAGAAACAATTATGACAATAGGAGTGTTCTCTCATGTAAACTGTTCTTAAAACAGGATCAAACTAATACAAACCTCACTCTTTCAGTTTTGTTTCTTTACCACGATCTTTCATTCCTCCTCTTTTTTCGCGACTTCCCTGGTTTAGCTGGTGTTACATTACTTTCAGTTGCCAATCTATTTTCCTCATTTATTCTCAGGCCTACAATGATCTATAATAAAATTAAGTGAAACAAAATCTCATTAAAACCACGAAAACACTATCATGATGACATTGTCTTGACAGCAAATACACACTGATGATAGCATATCCACACAAAGTTTCTCTTCACACCAATATTATAAACACAAACTGTCTCTTTGTGTAAATAAAAAATATTTCCCGTACATTGGCATACAAAGAGAATCTATCCTGCTCTATGGACAATTTAAAACAAACAAATAATATAAGGACATGACACGATATGCAACAGTAAATAATATCAGTATGTTTTACATTGGACAAAACATGTTTTGCAAACATATTTGATGTTGGACAAAACACAATTTGCTTCTGTATTGCTCATGGACATAACATACTTTACATCTGCAGGCAACTTTCTTACTGGATTTTCATAGGTTTTTAATGCACATTGTAGCGAAATATCTTGCTTTGCTAATGAATGGCATGTCGAGGAATGTAATGGTGGAAAAAAACACATTTTATTTTTTGGTCAACATGACACTGTTAGAAAAAGGGGAACACAAATAACAAGTCACAGTATTCAATTTTAACATAGAAGAATTTTATTCAAAATTATTTTTAAAAAACCATCCATAAGAGCTAAAATATTTACAATGTTCACACAAAATAACCACGCACGATGTTTTACCAAATTAAACAAATATATACTAGAACTATTTTTTTGGCATTCTTTAAAACAAAGATAACAAGAGAATTCAATATAAAAGAATCATGTTACAAACCTAATTAACAAACATTTTTAACAACAATAAGATATTTTAACAAAAACAAGACATTTTATCAATAACATTTTATGATTTGACCTACCAAACATTTCATCAAAGTTATGTACATCTTACCACTATTTCTGTTTACTACCACTGCTACTACTACTGTTACAACATTCCAAACTCTTCTTACACAGATTACAAGAAAAATATATATAAAAAATGATTAACAAAATATTTACAAATATAATACATATAATACATCGTTGTGGTTAACGTTCTTTTCTTATCTATTTACAGAGGCTATTTACATTACTGACACATTCGGCTGGTGTGTTCGTAGACATGCACAGAGGGGCGTTCATATGTTACATCCGGGGTATTTTCCACACACCTACACAGCTGAATGACAGGGTGCAACACTAACACACATGCATGCAGTTGCCAGTATATGATTTGTCACACTGCGACTTTCTTCTTCATATTTGCAAAAGGTAAAAAGATAATGAATAAAGTTGTATTCTTGATAGTGTACTCGTGCCTTATAGATAAGCAAATAGGGAACAGCAGCATTGATGGTGTTGTAACAGTTGTTACAAAAAGGTGTAGATATTTGTAGACATTGTAGACATCTGTAAATAGATGTGAAGTTAGTCGTGGAATATGAGGTGTATGTGGTGGTGGCAAATGGACTTCATTGGCGGTGTGGTGGTGGCACTAGTTGTGGTTTCGTCGTTTCGGCTGTATTTATAGTCATGCTGAAACTATTATAGGGAGGAAAGAAAATTGCTTTGGTATTCTGTAGTGCCCCCAAGGTAAGGTTGATATTCCATCTACCTTAATGTACCACTTATTATCCATACCTGACAACACTACCTTGGTTACATGTTCGGTGTAGACTTCAATAGCACACGAATGGAACTGATATTGGGTCCCCAAAACCCTTGTGCGATTTTCGAGGCAATGTCGATAATCCTAATACTTGTGTGCTGTAAAAGGTTAGGTTTTAACCACTTCACCTTGTGTATATTTTGCTCATTCACAACAACATATGCATAAAGCTTAGGACATAAACTCACAAAGTGTGTGGTTGCGCACCCAGCTCATTCATCTTTCATCACCCTGGTACGGAATTTGTTCCCGTGAGGGAATCCTTGCGGGTTATCGAAAGCATAGTTGGATGTATCAAACCACACCTTTAAATCTAGGGTAATTACTTTATAGATATCCTCATAAACAACAAAATATACCAAGGAATTTGTGTCACAATAAAGGAGATGCAAGGCTCGTGGAAGAAATTTTGTAAGCATGTACTGATAATTAATTCGTAGAGTGTTAATTTAGAAAGATCAAGAATGGCAACACCAGGTTACAAAGGTTTGTTGAACGCAACAGAACTCTTTAACATCTCGATAAGGACCAAGTTTTCATCGATAATCTGTCTTGCCTGGAATGTAGGACGTCTTATCAGCTCTGCAGCCCCGTAGATTGTGCCATACCTCGAAATGACTGTAATGTCCCTTTACCAGCAGATATTATGCAAGGTTTTTCCATAAACTGAATTTTACATTAATTTGAAAAACTATTTCACGAATGCGTTCGCAGCCCGAGCACGTTTCTCAATGTTAAACTCGATGTACGGAGCCATCAAGCCTTCTGCTCAAAGTGCAAAACACGATGAACAGAGTCAAGTTTGACCCCGTACGTCAAATACTGCCTCAGTGTTTCCCTGTGTATAACATTGCACAGTATAGAGTGTGCTCCGAACATTAACGACTTTATGTGCTCGGCCGCTCTGCCTTTGGGCTGTCTTGACAACCTACCTGCTTCTCTTTCCTTCCCATATCTATGGATATCCTCCTACCATGCATGCGCATCGAGCTTCTCTCCCATTGGTCACTGGCTACAGTTTGAAGTTTGGGCCTTCTGCGTCAGCAAGCATTTGAGTAATTTTGCTTTAATTTTTGTTCCTGGCCCTGATGTGTTTCAATGCAATGTTAGTTTGCTATGTATTACAACTTGGTAGCTGACAACAGTTAGAATATCGTCATGGCTGACGGCGAGAAGCATTAGTGGGTTTGCCATATAACGCATTGAGCTTGAATTAAGGTTGTGTTTGGGCTAGTCAAGGAATTCTAGGGCTGCACGTGTAGTTTTTATTCTAAATTCATTTTGTGCCCTCAGTGTTTAAATTCTGGTTTTGGCTTAACTTAATAGTTGTGTGTGGCCCGTAGAGTTTACTGTTGTGTGTAGCCTTGCACTTAGATTATGGTTGAAAGTAGTTTTGGATATTCATATTTTGCCAGGATGGTTCATTGGTTTTAATATATGTTTTCAAATTGTGCTTGTTAGAATACATTTATAATGTTCACTGTAATTTTTAGGCCAGTCTCAGCACTCTAGTGATTTTCAGTAAATTATTTCAGTATTAATGTGAGAAGGGCAGTTAAATATTTCGAATTTATTTTGACTTTAATTTTTTTGAATCCTGTACTGCAATTGCATTTTTCTTAAGAGTGTATTAATATTTAGTGCTGGTTGGTTAAAAGGAGCCCTTATTTACCATGAAATTATATAGCATTCCAGTGTGGAATTGAAAATTTTGTTTGCAGAAGGGTTTATATCTTTTAAAATCAAAGTAGATTTTAAATTTTATGTTTTTAATCAATTTTTATGGTAAATTGTACTTTGATTAATTCGCTTGAAACTCCAAATAAACAGTGTACTTTGGAATCTGTATTTTTTTGTAAATTCTGTAGCAAATGTCAGAATATATTTCTTTCATAGCACTAGTGTTAAAAGAAGTTTCTCATTCGAGCTGTTCGGGGTATGCCAATTTCTGTGGCAAAGGGCAGATCAGATGGTCCATCATGACACTTGTCTGGAAAAGACAGATCGACTTCTGCAAAAAAAAATCAAGTATCACCGTCATTCACCGTGTTTGAAAAATCCCATGTTGAAAACACATCAACCTCAACCTACTCAAAATTGCCGATTGGAAGATTGGATCGCATCATCAGACTGTGCAGCCTGCTTACATCGAAATATGATATATAAACCCACACTGGGGTCGTAGTCCTCACCCATGTAAATATTTTTGGCTTCTGCTTTTTGAAACCTAGGTAATACAACCTCTAATCCTGTGTTCTAAAGAAAGATACACATTAGAATCACTCAACAGCTCTAGCCCCACATGTGTGATTGACAATAAAGCATCCCTTGATGGAGCTGGAGCTGTGACGTACATAGCGGGTTCAAGACCATAATGAGCCAAACATACGGTCCTGAATTTTCAAAAACATCAGCCAGCAAACAAGTGTCTACATGTAAGGAGTGAATAGCATACTGCAGCAAGTTTATGCAGTTGAACGCATCCCATGCAGCTTGGGCATGAGCATCATCCCCATCGCTAATGCCTCTGCCTCTTATCACATTATGAAATGCATCCTCTGGTGGGTGTGACTTGCACTTCAGACTGTCTGGCGACTGAACAAAGTCATAAGGAAAAACTCCCTTCCATTTTGCCAATTCGAATTAGGCGATGTCTGGAAACATCGAACGGGTGATACTAAATTGCACACGTAATAAATTACCTGCCAAAGTTTCAAGAGAGGTGCTTATGAATTGGAATGAATCAATAAATTGTAACTTGAATCACAGTGCCTTTCCATTGAAATCAATCCCATTAAGAATTTGTTTGGTAATGCATTTATATTTTTCAATGGTCATTCCAATAACTTGAATTTTACCTGGGTTTTCGATTAACATGATTCCATCGGATTGTGGTACATGATGTTCAGCCAATGGCGTTATGAGAAAGTGGGCATCATAATTCTGCAGGTTATGAAAAACAGTGACAAGTTGTCTTTTGGGCAGTCTGAAATTTAAGTTACACTTATTATATGTGCGACATCTGATTTTGCCCATCAGATGGTCATGATCGAACACAATATCATATGTGCCCAGCGTTTCTTTACAAATGTGACAACATGTCTGATCGGCCAACTTAGCTTCGTCAGCAGGCGTTTTTGGGTTTATCGGAACAATCACGCTGTAGATTCCTGCAACTCACTTTGAAAGTTCAACTAAATGCATACAATCAGCACTCACAGACTCGAAATACTGACACAAAATTGGATTGTATGAACAAACCAACAAAATGCTACAAGCATATCGAATATGTCGGTTGATGATAGTTTTATTACTTGTTTCATCATTAGGCAAGCAAGTGGACATGGGTTTCAGGCAAATTTCAACATCGCAATAGGCGACAAAACCCTAACTATGCTGTTTGCTGTAATCTTTAAATTCCAAGTACTTGATGTTCCCAGTGGGGAAAGTACTGCGAACAGTTTTTTGTTGGTGGCAAAGAATAGTGTGACTAGCGAGTTTCTTCTCACTAACAAAGTACTGGAGACAATGCTCACAAATAAAAAACATTATGAGCATGTTTACTCAGCTTACTACCAACCAGCCATGACAAATTTCTAATACAGACAAAATGCAAATGAGCGGCATTTACACTTATGCGAATCGCCAAAATATTCACATGTTAGTCATGATGTACAGGACAAATATGCATGAGTACTACAACCCCAGATTTTTTTCAAGTTTCGTCAATTATATTGCTATCTTTGTCCACCACACACTAAGACATTAATAGAAATAGAATTGTTATCCTCGAACTTACGAATATTCTGTATGACTACATATGTCGACAGATCTTCAATATTCAAAACCTAGTGACGATTTGGTTATGAAACAATTCTGCAAACATTTTGTGTGGCATAAAACAAAGATGCTATTATGGCATAATGGAAATACATTCCTTCTGGGTTGTCTACATCGACACAAGCTTTGCTCTCAGAAATAAACTTTGGTGGTTTAGTGAGTGCAGCACCAACGGTGAATGGCCAGTATTGAGATAGATGTGCATACATGTATGTCAATATTTGAAGACATGCACTAAACTCCTCAAGTCTGATTGTGAGATAAGGAACGATATCATCATCATAGATAAAACCCATGTCGGATGAATGTAGGACAGGGAATGCTTTGCTTTGAAAATAAAAGTTTTCCATAGCACCTTCCTCCGCAGTGAGGAATTTTTAATACCTACCTGCTGCTACGGTAACTGAAACTCTAACTGGTCGGGGTTTTGCAATTATTAAGCTTAATAAAGGGACTTTACACCTCACGAAAAAACAAGAAAACTCTGTGTCAATGTCAAGGCTATTGTTAAGTATCCACATGCCATTTAGTCTTTCCGCGAATGTTATAGCCATGAGCTCATATGTCAGGTCTGGCAAAGCTTCTACCGAGACTGGGGAATCGGAAAACGAATTATATTCCGGCTCCCTAGTTGAAATATCTCTAATCAACTCGAAAGTCGGTTGTGAAACGGATGGAGCACTTTCAGAATCACAGGAATCTTACAAGTCTGATAGAAATAAGTCATTATTCAAAAGATCAACATTCTCATGTTTGGGGGAAGTAGACACGTTTTGATATTTGGGTTAAACTATCTCTCTGTGAGTGAATCTGTGCTCGAGTCACTTAAGTAGGGATCATCCTCCAAGAGATTAATTCATGTATGCTTAGGCAAAAGGACACTTCCTCGACAGGGGACTGTAGACTCTCTTGGCATCTGCGATTCAGAATCTGAATCACTTACATATAGATCTTCAAGCACAATGTCAATACTGGATCGCTTATGCTCACCCATTTTACCTAGCTATAAGTTTATTTAGATTCCCCTCTACAGTAGCTACAAGACCACAATAAATTAAATTGAAGTGCCGTTTTGCTCTGAGAACATAGAAAAAGAACCACACTTTATTCCCTCATCACGACATAGTTGTAATTAATACTAACATAAAACAATGTATTCCTTTATATAAATAATCTCTTTTAAGGGAAGTTCTGTTTATTATGGAAAGGCAGTCGACTACAGCGACATGTTTTTACAAAATATACGGTGACGTGTCACTCTAAAGCCTTGTGGTCAAAGCCAGGCAGCAGACGACTGAGAATTGACTGCATAGGGAGCAAGTGAAACTTAGGTCTGAAGAGCTGATGAGGATGATTAACACGGAGTTGGAGCAGTGTAAGACTACACATGGTCTCGGAGTTTCAGCCGCACGGAGATGTGGACAAGGTGGAGCTGGGTAGAGAATGAGAAAACGGTTCAGTAAACTGTCACTGTCCATGTTATTTGCTATCGTTCAAGCATGCTCCCCTTTCCCTGCCCCACCTAACAACCTCCCCTTCCCACCACTAGCAGTTATTGTAAAAGCCAGGGGCTGGCCTGTGCACATGCACTCCAGCAAGAGGGAGAGTCATTACTTCCCTTCTGGCTATGCCAGCTAACACCCAGGTGAGTTCCCCATCACACAGCTCGCATCCACTTTACACAATGATTCGCGATCTGCCTCGCCTCACCTGTCTTTCACATCTTTTTCGTTTAGGGGCAAGCAGACTGCATTTACAACACAACTTAAAATTTTAAGCACATTTTTAAAAACTTTCCAACTTAAAAGCACTTTAGAAATATTAAATCTTACACCATCAAAGTTTTATACACCATAAAAAATTTATGCATTTTGCACCCTCAAGAGTATGTTCTAAGGTACATCGTAAAAATCATTAATGCCATTAAAAATTAATTCCAGTGTGTATTGTAAAAAAAATTATACTGTAAAATACAGATTTTCGTCCAAATGTGTTAGCAAGGGAGCAACACACTGGATATTAATTACACAAACTAAACAAATATTGTTAAAACTAAACATTAAAAAATATATTTACTTAGATTTTTTTTTTAATTACTCAACTCTCTCTCTCTCTCTCTCTCTCTCTCTCTCTCTCTCTTTCTCTCTCTCTCTGTCTTTCTCTTTCTGATACACAAGTTATCCAACAACTTTTAAAATGAAAACTCTTGAAAGTAACTAATATATCCAATCCACCCCATCACATACACATTAAAAACATTTAATTTGTTAGAAGTACTCAAGGCTCATATCCTTCTTCACCT